>CM060861.1:9111361-9711361 GCA_030737845.1 Acorus calamus | reverse complement strand
ACACAGTACGATTTCGCGATCAAGTACAAAAGAGGAGTATCGGCAATTAGCTTGCACAGCGGCGGAAATCTCCTGGTTACAATCTCTATTCCGTGACTTGCATGTCCCTCTCATAACGCCAATCATTTGGTGTGATAACATCAGCTCCATATCATTAGCTTCCAATCCCATCTTCCATTCCAAAATGAAGCATTTGGAAATTGATTATCCCTATGTCTCGGAAGGAACTTGTCATATGCTATATCAACAGTACGGATCAAGTCGCCGATATTTTCACAAAGGGCTTGTCTTCGGTTCGGTTCACGCACTTAACTACCAAGCTCATGCTACTGGTTCACCCCATTAGCTTGCGGGGGTGTGATGACCATACCACATCTTCCACAAATTCCTCAACTGAAGGAATAGTTGAGGTGGTCCACCATACTCGGTTCCCCGCATAGTTATCTCCACTCTCCACTACTTGTAACAACCCATATCTCATTTGTTGCAACTTCCATTGTAAATGCTCCTTTAATTTAGCATTGTAATATGGTATAAAAATAAGGCACAATAAACCACAGAAGGTGTCTCTTACATTCTACTTATATATTATGTCTGATAAAATATCATGTCACACTAAATTTCCCACCTGATTTCAACTATTTCCCCTAGCTGTGAAAAGGAATGGATAAGAACTTTTCCCCACTAGAATTTTCGGTATGTTTTATGAAATGAATTTCTCTTATGCCTTATGGATTGAATTCCTTATTTCTTACCATCTCATATCTCAGCCTGAAATCCAAAGTCTAGTGACTATGAATTACCCCTTTCACATGACTGATGAGTGCATAGGTGTTGGAAACTGTTGATACAACGTGACGCATCAGCTATTGGAAATGTCAATCTTGAACACAAACCTATGAGCATAGTGAATTTACATTTTTGGTGAAAAATTCACTCAAGTGAAGCAATTTATGGGACAAGGTAAAGAAAAAATTGGTAAGGTTATAGGTAAGCCACTTTTTGATGAGCCGGTTGATAGTGAAATGCTTGATCAAGGTCATATTAACAAGTTTAGTGGCGTATAAGCACACAAAAAATCTAGAGTTTCGGTTTACCGTTTAACTCAGGCAATGATAAATTATGCAAGTGTTTGTTTTGTGCCTTGGTAGGTAGTTATGATGGTAGGCACAAGAGTGTCAAATAGGCATCTTAGCTCATTGTAACGAAGCAGTATTATAGAAGTAAAATAAAACTACCTAATTATACACAAACTTTATTCATCTAAGCTCAGAGACAATCAGTAGGTTTTCTTCCTAGACTGCATCATATGAGGAACCAGTTTCCTGAACTGTATAACAAGCTTTCTATGCTTTCTTAGGTCAATGATTGGACTAGAGGTGCCACCGGAGAGGAGTGCAACTTCAGCGAATTGAAACTGACCCAACCTCAGTTTTGGGTGAGTCTGAGTTGGGGTTTAGCATTCGGATTCAACCCGAACCCAATTCAGGTTAGGTTGGGGATGAGGGGTAGGGTAATCCAAGCCCATCCCAAACCCGATATAATGAATAGTAATTTAAATGTTCTAGTCAGATTGGAACCATTTAATATGTGAGATAAAATTTGAATTCTCCGGTTTATAAAATCTATCAATTTACATACTTTCTTTTCTCTATTCTTCACCTCGTTCCTCACTTTCGCCCCACCTATTATCTTTTATGCATCAACCCAAATTCGAATCAAACTATACCAACTCGACAGGTTGGGTTCAGATTAACCTCATCAGATGATCAGATCACCTCTCATAACTCCAAGTTGGTTTCGGATTGAACTCCAACCACCAACCACTTAAGTTGCAATCATAGTGTCGAATCCTTTGTCGTTTTACAACGAAGTCCAGCACACGAAAACCATTAGCCTAGAAGTCCCCAGTCTCTGGGCAAAGACAATTCTATCCTCAATCAGGAAGGCCATCAAGAGAAAATTTATAAGGGTATTCCAGTCTTTTCAAAGGATAATAGCGACACTTTAATAGTCAAACGACTCAAACCACACCCTAAAAAATAAAAAAACACGATTAAAACGACTCACCTCAAGCAGGAACCTGGGCTCCATCGTCTTGTACCTCCGGTTCACGTCAACCTCCGAAGCCTCCCAACAAAAGACCGGCAGCTCGGCCGGACCCGGTCCAACCAGAATAACCGATCCGGCTCGCTCGTACGGCTTATCGAACGCCCTCTCCCACATCTCCCTCGTCGACTCCAACCCCCCCTCTTCGGCCGTCTCTCCGAACCCGACGACCTTGCCTTCCAAACCCCCACCGATCGCCTTCATATCCCTCTCAAACGCCGCGGGGAAGCTCTGTTTCAAAAACCCAACTCATCAAAACCGCCCAAAATCCAATCTTTGGAAAGATTCAGACAAACCCACCTGGTGAGTCATCCACATCAGAAGAATATCCGAAGTGGGTACCAATCGGGACGAAGACCCATCACCGAACCTCTTCAGAATGTGAAGGAATTCCCTGTATCTGTGTCTCGCGGCGACCAAATAGACGGTCTCGGACACGAAAGGGAGCGAGAATTTGGGGTGCAACGACGCGAATCTCGAGGCGGTCTCGAGGAGGTCCCTCCCAATGCCGGAGGTGGGGATAGGCTGATCTTCTTGATTGAACTCCTCGAGATCGAACGGCTCTGATGGGTATCGGTTGGTCCAGACTTCACGACAGGCGTCCATCGCGTAGTCCTCGTTCTCGTCGTCGAAGATCGGCGGCTTCTCTATGAGCCTCTGAAACCTCGTGTTGCAGTACTCCCGGAATTTCTCCTGCACGGATTCCCCAAAATCATGAGGACCCAAATTGAATTTTAACAAAAAGATGGTAACTTTATGTGATTTCCGACTCACCGGGGTCAAGCAATGGCAGTGCCAGACCCACTGCACGTCCAATGGCGGAAGCAACATCGGCACCGTCGACGAAGACCTGTACAGATCGGAAATCAACGGCATCCATAGCTCGTCGTACCTGGAGAGACGAAAATTCGATCAGGGCCATTGAATGTGTTGTGGGTGGAAGGAAAAGATGGAAACACGGACCGTCGGATGGAGCGGAGGAGGGAAGGGACGTGGTGGATGAACGGCGAATCGGCGACGGTTCGGATGAAGGAGAGGTGTCTCCTGGCGGCGGTGACCAAATCGACGGTGAAGTTGATTTTGAGATCTACTGAGGCTTCCTCAGACATTCGTTGGTGATGAATGATGATGAGGTGGAAAAAATTGGTTCTTTTTTTTTTTTTATGTTCTTGTGTGTTTTGTGTGCTTTTTGAGTGTGATAGTGTTTTGAGTGGGGAGAGGGAAAGTGGAGCTGTTTGGGTGTCGTCACGTTGGAATATTTTTATCCGGCTTTGTGTGCTGTATGGATCACTACCGTTTGATTTGATTGTTGTGGTTTTTTTGTTAGCAACAAAATAAGTTGATTGATTCACCAGAAAAGTACAGGTGCATGGGTTAACTGGAAGAGTCTTGATTGTAATGATAAAAAGTTTGATTAATCTGAGTATCTCCAAAAACTCCTACACTATATTTTTCTTTATACATATAGTTAAATTTTTTATTCATTATTTATATTATTATTTTTATGATATTTTATTCTAAGTCAATATTTGATAAATTTTAAAATATATTTTTATTTATTCTTTACTTAGAGTATTTGATCATTTTAAATGAAAATAGAATAAGAATAATTAGACTTTTGAAATGACAAAAACAAAGTCATAGAGAGACAATCTCTCCCCACAGTGTAAGAAAACAATAGAGAGACTTTTCGAGATGCTCTAAGTTTAGGCGGTCAAGTTACTTGTTAATTATTATATCATTTTTCAAACTAGAAGGAGTTATTCCAAACTTTTAAAGCTAATTTGGTAAAGGAAATTATGATAAAAAGATAAGTGAAAGGATAACAATTTATCTCATTTAGTAATAAAAATAATTAAAATAAAGCATGAAAGTTGTTCCAATTTTAAAGTAAAAATGAATTTTTTGTTCTACCCAAATGCTGGAATAATTATCAACACTTTTTGTTATGATTTTAATAGATATGAATGAGAACAAAATATATTATCTATCTTCTAAATTTTAAAAAAAAATACTATCCTCGAAACCTTAATCATTGTCAAACTAGCCTTTATCATGAGTAAAAATAGGAATAAATGTTATTTCAACATTTAAAAGTGAAACAAAAAAATTTACATTTTTATTTCAGGACAATTATATGCATTTAATCTTGATTATTTTTTGTATCTAATGAGATAGATTGTTATCTTCTCATTTATCCACTTATCGTTATCCACATATTGTTGTTGATATTTAATATTCGCATAACAACACATGTCAGCCATACTTGGGGATTTCTCCCTCACAAATATAATTCGTTGAAGATTAAAATAAACACCATTAATTAACAATCAATATCGTTGTTTGGTGCCTTTAAAGATAATCTTAAAAAGTGAAAGCGTGTCAAGCCTTCACGGGACTAAATATCATACTTCAAATTTTGCATCATTGAAGGCGTGGATGTCTTAAATCATATGGTTCATTAACATAAAATGTGAAGGTCTCCGTCGTCGCGAGATTTCCACCCAATACATGTGATTGAATGATATTAGTTCAATATCAACAACAAACAAATCATGGGTCACCACCATCTTTTTAATGTTTGTAAGATTATGGTGTGCTGTTCCACTATGGAAATATATAGTTGCATGTCTTTTAGCTTCAACATGGCCAAATAATTCTTTTCTTCTGACTTTTGATGCCAAACTGATGTGAATTAGGCGCTTATAGAGGTGATCACTTACGTTGCGCAAACCCCTACCTAATACATATGGATATTAGTGTTGGGGATATTAGATGTTCTTCAACTTCTTCTCTATGAACTTACACCTATGTGATTTCAGCCAATGACCTTGTAACGCTCAAATCAGTATCGGATTCATGGAATCAAATGAAAGAAAATAAATCTAAATCTAATCGTGATTCTTGAGTAAGATGTGCATACCTTTCGGGGGTACCCCTCTATCTATAAGCGGAGGTTGCGTGTCGAGTACGTTAGGTTGACATGTGACAGACGTGGGGGAATCTTCCACGTAAGTCAAATTTACCTTTTTTGATCGCTAGCACATCCCTGAGTACACATGGCACTTGAACTTCTCTTCTACCGATTGCACTCGATCATCAGATACAAGATTTTACACCTCACGTACCTCAATAGACCTAAAGAGGTTGGATGCTGCCTTCGGACGTCGGTAACTCAATAAAGGCTGGACCCAAGGTGAGAGTTAGGCTTAGTCTGAGGTGGCCGCTTATGTCGAGGTGACCGTTTATGCCAAGGTGGGACTTATTCATATTTAGTGCAACTTTTCTTCTTATTCTTAATTTACTTAACAATATTTATTCCTTATTCGACCGGGGGGGTTAATAACTTGCAAAACACTAGAGAAATATACGTAAAAAAAAAAGTGTCTTGTAAAAATCATTCAATTCGAAGTATATATTTTACTTTTTATAAAAACATATACTTATTAGATTAAATATATGATTTTTTAAAATATACAAACATGTGTAACTTTTATTTTAGATGGTAAAATGGACACATTATAACATTTTTCTTATCCAATTGAAAGGCGCGATGATGTCTCACACAACTTGGACAGCTGGTCCTTCTTTAGAAGAGGGAAAGGTTTGATTCTCGCGGACGCAAGACAAAGTTGACGAAATGTGCTCATAGCCCTTTGGGCTTGTTTAGTGGGCTTTCTACCCTAGTCTTAGTAATTACTACTAGTTATGAAGTGGGACTTTGTAGCCCCTGTGGGCCTTTTAAAAAAAGAGCGCTGATACACGCAGTCTTTTTTACACTTTTATATACTATAATAACGTATAATATACTATATCATCATAGTATATGGATATGAATTTAAAAAAAAAAATTGAAAGGCGCGATGAAGACTCCTGTAGTGAGCCCAAACATTGTTGGTACTTTTACGAACAAGGCCCACAATTGCATACAACGGTAAAAGTTCGTAATTTCAGTCAAATCACCCAGGCTAGAAATGGAAAACTCAGACAACAAAGGGCCTCATCAAAGCCGCAACAATGTATAGAAACCCTAAGAACCCTTGGAAACCCTATATAATGTGAAATCCCCCAATTCTTTCACTCCATTCGCCGCTGCCGAGCAAAGGTAATCATCGGTCCCAAATTTTTCTCTTTTTTTTTCTCAATAATTCATTTACATCACATGCATATGTGCTATGAATCTTTCAATCATGTTTTCACTTGTTCTGCGATGATGATATTGTTTATCATACCCAGCTCATTATGAGGCTTTCATAATTTGAAGGTCGGGGAAAAGAATCACATAACAATGTCTGAGCTCCACAAGTTTTAATTTTTTTTTGTAAATTTTGGGTTTCTTTTTTGAAAATAAGATTTGGGTTTCCGATGATGCTTTTAATCTACCATGCTAATTCTGAGATTCGTCGAATGATTGAATCTGTTCTTAAGATTTCTGAGGGAACCCATTTTTTATTTTATTTATTTTGTTGAGTTATGAATCTTGATACAAAGTGATGGTTTGAGAATAAAAATGTTATTTGTGATCATGCTGTGATCGCTAAAAGAGGTCTTAAATGTGCTTGAGGTAATGGTTTAGTTAATAAAATTTGGAATACTTTATGTTTGTGACATACATCTCTAAAAATTGCTTTGTAATACCATCCAAGGTTGATGATCTATTCAAATACAGTGGCAGTCTCGAACCAACGGATTGAATATGGTATTTGAATGAATGGAATTTTAATCAGTGGAGTGTGCTTCTTATGTTAATCACCAGTCATCTACTATGTTAAATTTAAGGAAAATGTAGACTCAATCTTTTTTACTATTATCTAAAATGTTGATAGCATATGTTTCTCCATTTTTTAAAAGTAGTAAGCATTTAACGAATTATATGAAAGTTTTTTAACCTTTGTATTTGGCACTGGTTTAACGTTCACACAAGTTTCTTGTAGCATTGATTCAGTAAATAATAGGTTGGGAAGGCTAAATTTGGTGTGCATTCAAGTCTTGTACGGGAAGGCTGAATTTAGTGTGACATACTAGTGCTGTATGGTGAAAAATCTATGGTTGAAATCCACCCAGTGACAGTTTGCCTAGTATTAACTTATGTGCATGACCAAGTAATGTGTATATTACCTGGTACCTGGAGAACCACAGCATTTGAAGCACTAGGACTGCTTGGCCACGCAAAGCCTTGCATTTCCACCAGAGTCTGCTGTTTTGCTTGCCAAAGTACATATAAACAATGATAATTATATTTCCCTGCATTCATTCCAAATTAAATTCCTCAATTGCTTGTTCTTACATGGTTCCTCTCTAATATTTGACAAGACTGGTGAGACTTCCTAGATAATTTTATTTTTTTAATTAAAAAAAGATGGGATAAACAGGTCAACCATTATCTTCAAAATGAAGAGATTTTGATGTGTACAAGGGTGTGTTTGTTCTTGATGGGGAGGGAAATTTTAATTTTTTTTCTTGTTCTCGAAGTGAGGAAAATGTAAAATTTTGGATGAATTGTCTTGAGATCAATAGGCTTATTATTTAACCTCTTTGAACATTTTTTTTCTTTAACCTTGGAAATTTGGTCTCATTTTTTTTATAGCTTTGATAAGTCCCATGACATGGAATGGGTGGGGTTGGATTATCAAATTTACTTTTAAATGAGTTTGTTAATTTTTAATATAATTAATGAGACAGCTATTAATTCTGTTTTTTTTTCTATTTTGAATTTCAATTTTGAATTGTGCATTAATTTACATGGTAAATTTTGAGAGTTTTTTTGTTGAGGCCGTTTAGAATCGGATTTGTTCTTTAGATGACTATCTAAGTTTTTAATTTGATAAAAAAATAACAATTGAATTATTTTGGTTATCATTTGAAATATCTGTCGATTTAGGTGTGGGTAAAATTTTTATGTTAATTATGATTTTTTTAATGTGAAACTTGGTTTTGAATATGGCATATCAGTTTAACATTTGAATGCTAGTTACATATTTATACCCTTTTTGGACTTCTATGCAGTTTTCTATAACTTTGGGAATATTTTTGTGAATTTAACTAACTTATTAAATATTTTTGTATACAAATGTAACTAACTTTAGAACAATATAATTGTGAAAAAAGTTTCATTTTAAAATATGAACGACTTTTAATTCTGGAACTATGAGTTATATTATTTCATTTTTAGTTTTTTATGTTTGTTTGATTTTTAGTGATTACTAACAGTACATTAGTTTTAATGATACTTTTTTGCATTTGAATGTAGAAAATACAATTAACTCGGTTACATTTTTTGTAAAAGGCAGTTCGTAGAAAGATTTCATTGTTGAATTTGAGTAACAATGTAAATAAATAATTGCGCTAAGTGTTGGAATGACATTTAATACATAAAAAGATATAATTGTTTTATAACAATTTTGTTAATAGACAAAGTTTTGACATTACAAAGATCCACAGGAAAAACCTACCTACATGTAACCCAAATAGTTTGTTACATTGTTGTGCATTTATTTTCAGTTTGTTACATTCCAAAAATAGTTGCATTTTGCATAGAAGTAACATGAAAAAAATTGAAAATACATATTAATTTAAAAAATGAATACAAATAAATATACATTAATATAATATAATTATTATGAATGGATCTTAAGTACTTTGTGCATATCAATAACAAAAAAAAACATATATTGATAAAGAAACATAAATCATAACATGCATACATGCAAATACATGCAAAACTGAAGAAAGTTTACATTTCTCTAATAGTTAATTACATTTACAGAGCACTTATATACATCAGTATATACTTACACTTAGTTCCATTTAAATATAGTTATATTACGCATAGCAATAACATTGAACAAACTAAAAATACAAATTATTTAAATTTGATTACATTCATCTACTGATTGTCAGTTTCATTTTATTGCAAATAAGAATAGAAATTGGACATACATTTCAGTTATCTGTAAAAAAAAAGTCAGTTACATTTTTTATCCATTCGAAAAGAAAAAAAACCTAGAAAAAAAACATTATATTCATGTAATCATAAGATTTTGAAAAATAATAAAGAGGTTTTTTTTAAAAAAAAGATTTTGAAATGAGGAATAATAAACCATTTCCTTTAATAGAGTAGTAACGGTGACAATAAATCATTTTCATTTATAATTCACGTTTCTTTTTTTATTATGGATTCATTCCAATTGAATGATTCATACATTTATAATTAATAGTTCATTTCTTTTTTAAAACACTATTATTGTTTTTAAAAACACCTAGTAGAAAAAGTGTGTATTAATGAGGGATATTTTAGTATTTAGCTCTTTTGCCCTTTTGTAAAAGTTAATAAGAGAGCCAATGACATTTTAACAATTCATGGGGTCTGTGAGAGGGGTCTATATGATAGAGCTTGTGTAACAAAGCTCTTAAACTATTTCCACCTTATTTTTTCTCACTCTCTCCTGTGAATGTTCTTTCTCCATGGTGACCCCTGCGACGACCTCTCCTCCTTATGATGTTCTTTCTTCGCAACCTTAGTCTAATTTCATCGATGATATTATATTTTTTGTTATGTAAATGATAATCACTCGTTTTGTAATTGATTAGTATATTCATGTAAGTTTTAGTTACATTTTTTTTATTGATTCTAAGTAGTTCCAATGCCTAGTTTGAAAGACTTATTTGGAATCCAAATTCACTTATTTGGAATGGGATCGTCAGTGGCTAGTATAGGAACAATAATGTAGGAGTCAATGAAAATGTGTCAGTTAAATGCATTCTAAATCGGAAGTTGGATTTCTATTAATTTTTGTCTTGAAATCTGTGTTTTGAAAAGCTCAGAAACATTGTTTTTTTTTGTCGAAATCGATTTTTGAATTGAAAAACAGTTTTCTCTGTCAAACATCAACTTCTTTCAAATATTGATTCTTGAATTAAAAAAAAAACATCCCAATAAAAATCAAAGTCAAAGTCAAAATCATCTTAAAAAGCAGTTTCATTTCAAAAGTCACTTTTCAATTTGTGTTTCCAAATGGACCTTAAAAAGAAACTCTCTCTTTATTGCCTCGCTTTTGGTGAAGTCTTGTGAACAACACATTGCAAAGTTCCAGGGGGTTCTGTTTCCCTTCGTTTTTGTGATATTTTGAAGATTTGTTCTATGTAATTATCGATGAAAGGTTTCCCTTGTATAATTTAACGGATTGTCAAACACCTGCTCATTCGATTAACCCAAGCAGACCAGACCAGGCCACGAGGAGGGCATACCAGATTGGTCGGTCTAATCCCTCAAGAACAATGCTACATCACGTACAAATCAAGTCTCACTTTATCTATCACTAGCTAATATACATATGCGTTGCACATGAACTATTTTATTAAATATAATGAAAGTCAATTACTTATATTAAGAGTTGAAAACATTCATCTCATGTGATATGATTTTCATTTTACATAAAAAAAAAGTGAATATAAACTTATAATATATGAGACAATCGGCAAAAACGAAAGAATATATCAAAAATTTATAATTTATAATAGTGATAGAGGAATGAAATGGACACATAAAATTATCTCAAGCAATTAAGGTACTCACAGACATAAGCAACAAACATTTAAACGGTTAAATGAACATCTTTGTGAAAGTAAAAATAACAATAATTTTTTTTTATATATTCATTTTCTTGTTATTGGATTAATTCTTATTATCATTGTCTTCAAATCATTGACACGTTCATACATGTAACTTCTCATATGAGAATATTAAAAATTCATACACACAAATTGTAAGCTCTCTATACATCCACATAAAATTCATTAAAAAAAAATCTGATTGACAAAATTAAAAAGCCAGTGGCAGATATGTGAGATAATTTCCATTAGTTGAGTCAGGCTACAAGGTAATTAGTAAAATCAAAATCATAATATGAATTACATAAAATGATAAATAATTTGCAAACCATTATTTCAATGAAAGATCTAAAGATGTATTCGGTCGATGTCGTCAAAGTTGGGTCCAAAGGGGTTGAGGTCGCTTATGGAGACGGAGGCAGATAATAGTGATAAAGGAATGTTTCGACATCGCGCGAACATTGTCTAGCAGAATAAATTGGGATGAATCGTTGCAAGGGAGAAGTAGGCGAGAGGTCTCTGAATGCAATCGGTGAAGTAAATGTGGAGGCTGGGGATGAATCTGAGTGGAATACGTTTATCGGTTTTTATAGGGGGTGCGAAGAAAATGAAGGGTGCTGAATTCATTAATAATAGTAGTTGAAACGTTGCAGGGGAGATGAATCATTGGAGTGGAATATGTTTTGGATGATGGAGTGGAAAATGTTTGGGATGATACGTTATGTCATAGGGGATGGTCATGAAATTGAAGAATTTGATGGGGGTAAAATTATCAATCAATAGTTTTTGCAAGGATTGGTACTGTGCACATGATACCTATATATAAGGGTAAAATTAACCTATATATAATGCCTTAATATAAGTTAATCTGGTGGCATGTGCATTAAATATAATTTATATTAAATTTTTATCAATTATGATATATATTTGAACATAACTTTATGTGCAAATTTATGATATTTTAGATATCAACATATTGACATATAATTCGAAAAGGTATGTATTAAAAAAAATATAAAATTTAATGCATTGTATAATTTTAATAGTGTTATAGATTTTCAAGAATTTGAAAGGGTAGATATATAAAACAAATGGTCATTTGGGATATGAATGGATTTTGAAGAATTGGGAAGGGTAAACATGTCAAATGAAGGTTTTTCATTGATTGGTGCTTTTATAGGTAGAGATATAGATAAATGTTTTAAGAGGATGTTTTCTGTTTTATTGAGGATTTACATACTGGAAATATAGATGGCAATCCTTTGTAGGGTATTTATTGGCAAAACCCTACAGAGCTTGCTTGATAATTGGGTTAGCTTGGATTCCAAGTTCACATAATCATAAAATTTAAGTTAACGAAGTTGCAGTCCACCCACAAAATTCACCCCATTCAGCATCATTTGTACAAAAAAATCAATCACTGTGTGTATTGGGGAGAAAATGGCAACATATAACTACATGATTTAACACACAGTTAATAAATTCAAACATTACAAAATTCTTTGTTACACGTATCCCTTAATTGCATAATATAGAGTTAATCACTACATGCACCATCCCTGCAATTTGACTCATTCTGAAGACAATACTCAGCAACCCAATGTATCATAAAACTATAGAAACTATATTAATGCTAATTAAAAGAATGTCCAATCAAACCATGCAACTTCTTCCCTTAAATGCAAAACTCATATATAGGAAATCACAAAGAGTTGATAGAAGAGAAGTCAAAGGTTTAGTTACCCTATTACCCCAACTGAAGATCCACCAACATAGCATCAAAAAACATTCACATAAAACACAGATCCTGACCTGTAAATCCAATTAGATTAATTTCTATACTAATGAGCACAATATAGTCAGTTCAACAACATGATTAAAAAAAAACATATTCAAATTCCAATGATAGAGAAGATAAACAAATAATAGTTGAGAGGTTATAAAAGACCCTTTTTAGCTACTTCTACTCTATAATTGAATTGGAACAAGGAACCCAACATCACCAAAAAGAGATGAACCAAATAAGCTAAAACAACCAATCATGCCTTGTTATTTTTTTTTATTGTAAATTAAAAAATCTACCCGATCTAGCTTCTAAACCAGATTACTGAGTGTTAAATATTGGATAATGACATATTTAACCAGATAGACTAAGTAAGATCATAACAAATAATAGATTAAGAGTCTATTAAAAATGAAAATTCCTTTATGTTATTTCTATTCTCTTTGAATTGATTACATATAACTCAAAATAACAAAAAAAGAGGTTCGAGAATCACGTAGAGCATCCATGCATGCATTGATACAGAAAAATTAAAGAAATTACTCAGATGGAATCAAGTCTAGGTTTTAAACAAGACTGTTCAACGTTAAATATTGAATTCATACCAAAATTAATCAGTTCCACTAAAAGTAGAGCAGAATATAAAGTAGAACAGTAGATTGAGAGGCTATAATGTCCCTTCTTTTTTTTGCTATTTCTACCCTGTAATTCATTTGGCTACACAAAATGCAAAAGAATGACCAACTTCACTAAAGCATCAAGACTTAAAAGTGTTAAAGGAATAGAATTACAACATCCAAAATCTGAAAGTTTGTCTCCGTTCAAATATAAAATCAAAGAGTAACTACATAAAGCCTCATACTTTTATGAACACAAATGCATAAAAATATAAATCTAATTCAAAGCCAACTTAGAATTCCAAATTGGACCCACCATTCACAACTACATCTACTTCCACTAACCACTATAAAGCATCACCTATCCAAATTCACAGCAAATGATAACTGTATTGAACAATCACAATTCACAAATAAAGCTTTAAAACAGAAAAAAAATCAAGAGATTTGATCTTCATGTGCCGAGATCGATTATGATCTCAGGATCGAATGAATCATCCACACTCAACCAAGAAAATCTGAAAAAATCAATAAGCATGATATATAAGAACAAATATTAAAAATTAGGACAAATTAAATTTGATAATATACAAAAACAAATATGGTTCAAAGCTAAAAAAGATTAAAAAAACAATGGAGAGACATTACTTTCATGTCTCAAGATGAATCGTATCCTCCTCTAAATCATCCACCTAAAACCCATACAAAAATTATCTCAAAATCACAATCAATGATGTTCCCTGAATGAAAACAATGGGCAAAAACAACACCTTGTACAGTACCAGTTGGTGCGGTTGTTATCTTATGGAGTGGACCATTTCCAACTTGTATTCCATAAAGGAGCATACATTCACTTAATTTCCATCACATAATAACTAATAACAATGTTATGCATACCAAAAACACAAATGGACCCATAAAAAAACACACACACACACAAATGGTCCCACCTTGGAAAACCCAAGTAACAACTATAGAGGGAACTGGGCAAATAATGAACATAATATTGAAAAATCCATTTGGATAACCACATAACCCATTTCGTGTCTAAATACATTTTAAAAAATTGTCAAAACCCACATCAGAACACCCACAAACTAACCCTATGGAAAGAAATCACATATTGAAAACAACAGAGAAGGGGGAGTGGGCAGGGAGTGCTTTTGTTGGGCCCAAAAAACATTAGGAACAATTAAAAGAAAACCTAACAAATTCCATAACAAAAAACACGAAGGAACCCACCTTTGAAGACCCAAGTAGCAACCGAAGAGGGAGAAAAAAAATACATAAGAGTGGACAGAGCATGAAATAGAATCCTTTGGCATTTGACGAAGATGAGGGAGACGTTTCTAAAAGAGAAAGATGAAGGGTCGCAGCGTTTTATTCAAGTACCGTTTCTGCTATGGACGAACAGAGAAGCCTTTTTATGAAATATCAAATATCATATCATATGTTATATGTTAAAAATAAGTATCATTTGCGATATGGATAGAATTTGTAGAATTGAACAGGCTAAATCTGTCAAAGGAATGTTTTTTTAGGATCGATATATTTATAAGTAGTATAGATAGATAAATGAAATTTATTGGAGACATTATTATCAAATCAAACGTTTGCATACGTTTTATTTTTTCTTGAATGCATGCACGTAGAATGTAAATGTGCATGAAACAATTGCTTGTGTTAAAAAATTAAAAGCTCTCCATTATATATTGAATGTGATGTTTAAATGACAGGCAATTGTGTTCTTGAAACGTTTAGAATAATAATTACGATTATTATTCTTGTTCTTTCCATTTGAAATTATTATTTCTAACAATTTTTTGCCTTTTCAATCTCCAAAAAAATATCCAAAAATCCAAACAATGAAAAACACCCACATCAAACAAATATATATAGAAAATTTTAATTTTAAAAAGTAAAAATTTCTGAATTAAAGTGAACTGAACAATACATACAATTTTTAAAAAGTACAAAATATTAACGTAATATTGATTATAGAATTCAAATATATATTATGATTGTACATATATATGTAAAATAAATTGTAAATAAATCAAATTTTAATGAATATTAATTCTTTTATTTTGTGTAGGTCATATGGCAACCATATGATAATATTCAAATAATAAATTTTATGATATATAAATGATAAATTTTATGATATATTATAACACTGAGCATCTCTTTGTATTCTCATAATATTATGATATTCATATATAATTATAAAATAATAAATTGATTAATATAATTTTAGTCAGCATATTAATATAAGTTTATCATATTAATATAATTTTATGATATATTTATATATGTCATGCATGATACGATGAAAATATGAATAAATTATAGATGACATTACAATTATATGAATGAATTATCATGAGATTGAATAGAATTGAAGGGGTAAAATAGTAAAATGATTGTCATTAAATAAATGGGTGTAATGATGAAATGGATTGTGATGGATTAAATTGATTGATAGGGATAAATTGGTCATTTGGCGGGTTTTTGTGTTAAGAAACTTTTATATAGTAATATAGATAACTATCAAGGCGCGTGCATAACCCAACGTGAGGGACATTAAGGTCCCTACGTGGCTCTCTTGAAAGCATCATGTGCCCACACTCAATATTTGCATAAACGATCACCACTCACTCTCCATCTTCACCTATGTAATAGAGGGGAATCTCGAAAAGCAATTATCACATATCATATTGAGGGTCCATAGAATTTTCTTGATTTCTCGACTGACTGAAGTGGCAAGCAGAGCCCCCTCGACAGACACCACACCGGTGTCAAATAGTTTTTCAGTATATAACAAATGTATAATCAACAAATCTAAGTTATTGGTAACAAGTAATGGGTAGTGATTTTCTCCCTCTCAAATAATGGGTAACAAGTAATGAATGTTAAAAAAAAAGAAAAAGAAAAAGATTGCAGTGTCACTCTTATAAAGATTTTAGATTCCCACAACTTTTGGGGCGAAGCATGCCGTTTTGCATATGTCAATGACAACTTGATTGTTGTTGGTATCTCTCTTGCAGGCAAAGCAAAAAAGGATTCATTCGGTTTCAGTTAAGCCATGCAAAAAAAGCATGGAAAGGGCTAATACTGTTTGTTCTTTTGGCTTGGTCTGAAACCAATTCCATTAGCTCACTAGATACCAGAACCACTGATGCGCCCCTAGCTTGCACTGCAGCTGGAACTCACAATTTCGTTTTTCATCATTGATTTCCTTTCTATGATCAACAACCAAAACTGAGAATAATTGAATGAATAAGAAGAAATTCAGTTTTCACTCCGATGTACATGATAATAAATGCATGTTCATGTAAGGAAATTGTAGACCCATTTGCAACAGGCATACCTTTTGAGCTAATGAAGTACATTAATTCATTATTAAAAAAATGTGCATATGCAGAAATTTACTGTTTATTTATTTATTTATTTTACATTTCGTAATAAAATATATATTAAGATAGTAAAATATATATGTTACATCCAATCCTCTTTCCAACCCTAATTGTAGTCTGTTACATGTTTTGATTTTTTTAAAGTGCATACTTTATTTAATGATATGCGTTCACAAAAAATGAACTACATACTCCGATGAATTTGTATGGATTCACTTGATCACAAGGAAAAATTTATATGCACGCTTCATCGAATAAATGCTCGTGGAAGGTTAACGAACTGTAAATGAAATTGCGCGTAACAATGCTCCTTATCACCAAAAAAAAAAAAAAAAGAAGGTATTTACACAGGTTCGGAGGGGCTATATATTCAAGATGTCATTCACCTGTTCTATACAAAAATGGACCATATGTATTATGGGCTAGAACAACCCTCTGATCCTTGCGTTCGAAAGTTCTTATTGACAATATGCGACGTCGAACCTGTCTGGCTGACACTTTCGATGCTCTTACAAGGTCCCTTGAGACCTTGTAAAAGAGAATCCGATCAATCGGCCTATCCCTTGCCCGAACCCATTGTAGCTCTTACTGTAACTGAGGAGGACTAGCGAATCGAGTTTTGGATAACCGGTTAGCACCCCCTCTCCAAAGAGGACATAAGTGGATCAAACCCTGGGAACCAATTTTCAAAAAAAAAAAAAAAAAAAAAAAATCTAACTGAGGAGAATCTGGCCTTCCTGATTCCTTGGGCGCAGATGAATAACTCAGAGTCCGAGCACACGAGACTACAAAGAAAATTGGGTATAACAAAATGGTAACTCAAATGGATTATCTAGACTTTTGCTTTCAATTCTTGTAATGATGAATATGTACTACAAAATTTTTCAATCATACTGCTATAGTAGGAAAAGTAAATATATGAGAATAACTTACATATGACCCCACCCCCACGTGCCACCAAATTAAATGTTATGTTAATGATATATAATGTGAACAAAACTAGAAATAAAGACTGCATACAACAACGGTGGGTACTCAAATACCTAATTAACAGTGCTGGATACCATAATCCATTCATAGCAGCTTATGCAAGACAAGACAAGTAGACCCATGGGAAGCCACATTTCACAAGAGAAAGTTTGAATAAAGTCAAACCTCTTGAACTTTAGGTGAATAGTACACCATGAACAATGAATCATGAACCACCAGATACACTTATTACGTGGGACAATAATAGTATCTTTGCATGGCAGCAACAGCTGCACAGATCAAAGAAATCCCCTCCCCCCTGTAAGCATTTGTGAATCTTGCCCTAATTTTCTTTTTTGTCTCCTCTCTCTCCTGTCTTTGAGCGACTATGAATCCATGCATGCATGGTTGCCAGCCAAGACGGCCACGGAAAAGTGAGTGTCTGTGTAAGGCGGTTGACGTAGCCCAATATTAGAATCCGCACTTTGTCTTTTTTTTCTTCCCCAACCCTGATTTCCTCACCTCCTGCCATGTGACATCCCCTCCTCTACCGACCTCTACATCACCATTATTCAATTCATTACTCCCCCCACTTTAACCCATTTCATGCTTTCACACAATCACCTTGATCCCTAGTCACTATAGTATGACTACTTGTAAATCCTTTTACATATTACCACACTTTCTCCAAAATTAGTATGTATTTAATTTATTTGAGTATGCATTTATATTTTATTTTATAAAATCATGTACTTTATTGAAAAATTAAAACTTGTGGACTGGAATACGTAACATTTCAAGTGTTTGGTATGTTTTATGTACACTTCTGAATAATACAAAATACATGCGACAAAAAATGTCTAAAATTTGTTTTTTAGATACATTGTGATCATGCATGGTACACACAAAATTCCTCAGTAGGAGTGTGAAGGCAGAGATGATAATTAACATTTAAAATATATAAATATGATAAATCATGTGGATGTTCGATTTCCGGATAAAAATGATACACCTGATTCTGAAAATCATCTTATAACTTTTGTTAGAAATCATGCATTTATATAAGACTTTTTCCATATTGTATTAGTGTATACGAGCTGGAAATGCTTTTTAAGGCGAGTGTTGTTACACTCAGTTTTTTTTCAGTACAAAACACAATCTTATATACCACGTTAAAAATCTAGTGAAACATATACTTCGTTAGATGTTGTATATACCTTATTAAATATTTTTTTACACTTACTAAAAATCAGTTCATTCAACTCGAAATGAAACAATATACATTTTTTATCAAACCATATACCTCATTAAATGATGTTTACTATTTAAAAAAAATGAAAATATGTGATATTTGAGTTTTAATCGGTGAATGTAATTGAGTCAAACATTTTTCTTTTTCTTTTAAGGCTAGTGCATCAGAGAGCACTTTCGAAAAATATCAAACAAAAGTTGAAAGAACATTAATGTTCCACCGATACACCCCAACTACCATATTATATATAAACCAGTGGTCACTCTCACTCACAACATAAACATTCTCTCCAAGTTAAATTAAAAACCTCAAATGGCTCCTTTGTGGGCTATCTTCTCCCTCTTCACCTGCACACTCACCATCTCCACTTCACTGACCACTAACACACTCTCACAAGCCCGAAAGACATACATAATCAGAGTCCAAAACGATCTCAAACCGTCCATTTTCCCCGACGCCAAAGACTGGTACTCCTCCACCCTCAAAAGCGTCCGCTCTGCCTCCACCCTCTCCACCTCCACCGAATACCATCGAGAGTCTCCCATCCACGTCTACGGCACCGTCTTCCACGGCTTCTCTGCGAAGCTCTCCGAACAAGAAGCCGAGTCCATCAAGGCCCACCACGGCGTGCTCGCCGTCTTCCGCGACCGGGCCCGCCAAATCCAAACCACCCGCTCCCGCGACTTCATGGGCCTGGGCGGGCCCAGCCTCCGGCCCGGTGGCCCGTACGCGCTATCCGACTACGGCTCTAATATTGTCATAGGCGTGCTCGACACTGGCATCTGGCCCGAGCGCGAAAGCTTCCACGACCGCGGGCTGGGCCCAATCCCGGCACGATGGCACGGTGCGTGCGATTCCGGACCGGGCTTCGGCCCGGCTCACTGCAACCGCAAGCTCATCGGGGCCCGCTACTTCCCTTCCGGGTACGAGGCAAGCTTCGACGACCAAAAGCGCGGGCTCCGTCCGAACGTCACGAGGGAGTTCCGGTCCCCACGAGACTCCGACGGGCACGGCACCCACACCGCCTCCACCGCCGCCGGCCGCCACGCGCGGGGGGCGTCGCTGATGGGCTACGCTGAGGGGACGGCCGCCGGCGTCGCTCCCAAGGCGAGGATCGCCGTCTACAAGATCTGCTGGTCCACCGGCTGCTTCGACTCCGACGTCCTCTCCGCGATCGACCGCGCCGTCGAGGACGGCGTCGACGTCATCTCCCTCTCCGTTGGCGCCGGCGCCGTCCCCTACTACTACGACCCGATCGCGATCGGCGCGTTCGGGGCGATGGAGAAGGGGGTGGTCGTTTCCACCTCCGCCGGCAACGACGGGCCGGGGGAGATGACGGTCACCAACATCGCGCCGTGGATCACCACCGTCGGCGCCGGGACCATCGACCGGACCTTCCCCGCCGACCTCACCCTCGGCGACGGCAGGGTCATACAGGGCGTCTCCCTCTACAGCGGCGACCCGTTCCCGCCGCAGCAGTACTTCCCGCTGATCTACGCCGGCAACGCATCGGCGACGGCGCGGGTCGGGTCGTCGCGGTTCAATTCGGCGTTCTGCACGGCGGGATCACTGGATCCGACGGCGGTGAAGGGGAAGATCGTGCTGTGCGAGAGGGGAGGGGTTTCCAGGGTTTCGAAAGGGCAAACCGTGAAAGACGCCGGCGGAGCCGGGATGATCATCGCAAACAGCGGAATCGAAGGGGAAGGACTCGTCGCCGACGCGCACATGCTCCCGGCGCTGGCGATCGGAGAGACGGGGGGGTACGCCGTCCACTCGTACATATCATCGACGGCGAACCCGACCGCGACTTTCGCCTTCCACGGGACCCGGCTCGGGGTCCGACCGGCGCCGGTGGTCGCCGCCTTCTCCGCGAGAGGACCGAACGCGGAGTCGCAGTACGTGATCAAGCCGGACCTGATCGCGCCAGGTGTCAACATCCTGGCGGCCTGGCCCGACGAGGTGGGCCCATCGGGGCTCCCATCGGACAGTCGGAGGACGGAGTTCAACATCCTCTCCGGGACATCGATGGCGTGTCCGCACGTGTCAGGGTTGGCGGCGCTTCTGAAGGGGGCGCACCCGGACTGGTCGCCCGCGGCGATTAAGTCGGCGATGATGACGACGGCTTACGTGAGGGACAATTCGGGGAGGGACGTGACGGAGGAGTCGCACGGGAAGGCGTCGAGCGTTTGGGATCTGGGGTCGGGACACGTGGACCCAGTGAGGGCCATCGATCCCGGGCTGGTGTACGATCTGACGGTGGAGGATTACGTGAGGTTCCTGTGCGGGTCCCAGTTCGCGAGGAGGTACGTGAGGACGATCGCGCGGAGGGAGATGAATTGCACGGACGAGGGGGGGAAGGCGTGGGACCTAAACTACCCGTCGATATCGATGGTGTTCGTGCAATCGACGGCTGTGATGGATTTGCAGGCGGAGGTGACGAGGACCGTGACGAACGTTGGGGAGGGAGAGGCGATCTACACCGTTAGTTTGGTGGACCCACCCGGGGCGAGGTTGGCGGTGGACCCGCCGAGGTTGGAGTTCGCGCGGAAGGGGGAGAAGCGGACGTTCGTGGTGAGGATCTCGGCTGGGAGTTTGGGACTGCCACGTGGCAATTCCAGGACGTCGTTTGGGTCGATGACGTGGCAGAGCGGGAGGCGGAGTGTGAGGAGCCCCGTCGCGGTGACGTGGCAGCAGCCTTTCTAATCGGTATGGAATGGAGTAGTAGAGGTAGAAGAAGATCGTGTTGTATTAACAAGGAGAGATGTCAATAAGTGTGATGTTTGTGTAACTTGAGTTAGGAGAATGTTAAGAAATGAGTAGATCATATGTATAACATTGGATAATAGCAAAGAAAATGAGGTGAATGAATCACTAATACATCGCAAATCACAAGAATAAATTGTTAATGACTATTGTTAACAAGCTGGTTAATCCTCATCTCAATTAGACTCAGATTCAGTATATCAAGTTCCTTGAGAAACGGTTCAGTGTCCCATGGCACTCGCTCCTTTAAATTGTGCTTGCGATGTATTAGTGATTAGAGTGGAAGACTATTTGCGGGATGACCAAATACGCTTTATTTTGTCTGATTGTCACTTCTCCTTTCAATTGTGTATCATACATTCATACATGTATAATATTATTACTTACCTTCACACACACAACGTATCCCTCATCTTTTGGATACAATAATATGATGTCCATGTTGACCACTAAGAAATAAAAAAAATTCAAAAAAAATCCAACTAAATCTTTTTCCCCAATGATCAAGCATAAACTTGGTGTATGTGAATATTAGGCCATGTTTGGGGGTCAAGAATAAGAGGGAATATAGCTTATTGTGCGAGTCTAGCTAGACCATACATATTACTCTTTCCTTTATTTTTAAAGGAAATCAAAGACAATTCACTTTCACTCTTCTATTTTATCTTATTAGAAAGTGAGAATTTGTTTTTTTACATAAATGAAAATTTGAGAGTAACTTCTGCCAAAAGGCGAGTCGGGGTCTACATTTATTTCTTATTTATTTTTAGTTACATAAGAGATGAGACAAATCCAAGATCTCATGGTTCAAAATTTTGTTATCAACCATTGAGCTATACATACAAGCCCCCTTGATCAAAGTTCGTTTGTGCTGTTTATGGCCAAGGCTCTTGACCGATCTGCCTGCCCCCCTGATGCACACCGGATTACATTGCTCCCATGTCACATCGGGGATCTGCATGCACTGCTGCATGCATTTGAAGATGCATGGATGCTCAGCCACACTCATCTCCACCAAAGCCATCATCACCATGAACATCCACACCAAGAGCATCACTGTCACCTTCTTGCAAGCCATCTTCTCCTCCAAACACATTTAAAATTTCTTTTATTATCGTTTTTCGTTGTATACACTAATTATTTTAACATTGTGAATATTTAGATCCGTCAATACATTTTTAACCAAAAAAAATATTATCATCGAAAATATCTCATCAAGACCTTCACAATGACACTTTCCAAAGCAACTGAACATTCTCGAGACAATCACACACCACGCCACGTGGCACCATCACAAGAGGGCTCGTAAATTAAAAAAAAAAATTATCTATCATCCAATAGCATATAGGGCAGCGATACCCCGACCACCTTTTTTGCTTAGGGCACCACCTTTTTGAGCTCACCACCTTTAATTTTTTTCACTTATCAAGTGCACCACCTTATATAAACACCCTATGAGAAACACCCTTCTCACCACCCACCATATTTCATCACATCGACCTCTCTCTTCCCTCTCTTTCCTCTTTTTTTTTTCTGATCTAGCCTCTCGAATACCTCTTCGACACATCCCATACGTTGCCCTCAAGACGCAAATGATTGGTCGTCATGAAGATGCTCTCCATCTCTCTAGTCCGCTTTTGACGTTATCAACTCTCTTCGATAGGATTTTGAGTCGATCGATCAATGTAATCTATCTAGACCAATCCTGCCTATCATGTTTCATGAGGAAACTTGATTCATGAAGTCAAACGCAGTAGACTCGTTACAAAAGTCCAAATTTTTTTCTATTTTTTTCTTCTGTTCCCATCGACAGAAAGGTGGTCTATGATATATAAATACAAAGACATATCATGTGTCTAACCTATTCCAGAACCAGATGGAGGACTTTTCTGTTCCCATCAACTTGAGTATTGTTTAGGAAATTTAAAAACTTAAACACTATATGTGTATAACCCATTCCAGAACCTATGGATTGATTTTTCTGTTTCCATAGACAGAAATATTGTCTATAATATTTAAAAACTTAGACACTACATATGTCTAGTCTAACCCATTCCAGAACCTATGGATTGATTTTTTATTTCCATAGACATAAGTATTGTCTAGAATATTAAAAATCATATACATTGCATATGTCTAACCCATTCCATAACCTATAGATTGATTTTTTAACCCATTGCCTAGGTTATATAAATATATGGACATCTTGTGTGTTTAACCCATTCCAGAATTAAAGGAAGGATTTTTCTGTTCCTATCGACAGAAGTGTTGTCTAGATAACTTAGGGACATAAACACCGCATGTGTCTAACCCTATCCAGAACCTACAGGTGTTTTATACTGTTTCCATTTACGAAAAAATGTCTATGATTGATAATGTTGTAGACATTTCATGTGTCTAACCCTATCTCAAAAGGTGGTGCGCTTAATTATCATATCGTAGAAGAATTTGAATGCTTCGGGAGGTGGTGCCTAAAGTAGCTTAGGTGGTGACAATATCGCTGCCCTAGTATATATCGCTGCTCAAACAGAAGCCAGGTGGTGGAATTAAAGTAATAATAATTAACGGGCCAGTCATGCAATGGGTTTTGTCATGGTGGCCCATCATCTCAAGAGGACCGTCCACCAAGGCCCATTGTGTCGACCCGGCTAAGCCATGCATATTCCTCTTTCCTTTATTTTTAAAGGAAATTAAAAAAAAAATTATTCTCTCCTTTATTTTCTCTTATTAGAAAAAAGTGAGTTTTTCTTTCCCATAAATGAAAATTTGAGGGCAACTGATGAAAAGTGACATGATCACTTTTCATTATATACGTATGAAAATTGATATGAAAGAAAATGATTTATTTTTGTATCAGTTTTTCTTTTATCCAACTTCTTTCATTGTCATTCATTTCCCATCAAAACTGTGCAGAACGTGATTTCAAAAATCCAGGGACAATCACCAAGATCATTTATTCATTTCTACAATGGTATGGCGTAGAGTTCAACCTTCTATATTGTGTTACACTTAGGGTCTGTTTGGTTATGTGTAGTTTGTCTTTCTTCAGAATTCATTTTACTTGAAGATAATTTTTCAGGAAAATGAAATTCAAATCCGGTGTTTGGTGATATTGAAAATATTTTTCAGAAAATAATATCCGTTGCTTGTTTTATCAAAATATATTTACATGAATTTGATTTCTGGTGTTTGGTTATAAAAACTAGTTATGTCATTTATGCAAAAATATCTTATTAAAAACATTAAAATAAAACAAAAAATAATAAAATGACTATAAATTAATACACATACATCCAACATCATATTTATTCATAAATAGAAATCTCATCACATTGATTCATGGATAGAAACTTAAACAGACCATAATAACAAATGTATAGCAAAATTATTAAGAAATACTAAACATAAACACTCGAAAAAGGTCTTATGAGCAATCTAACAATTGAAAAAACATTAAAAACATGGGAGGACCGGCTAAATAGTCGGTAAGTCATTATTAACGCAATGCGAGATATTATTAAACAAGAAAAGATCCCGCTCTAAAACATAACCACTAAAAGTCTTATGAGCAACCTAACAACTGAAACGATATTTAATATGTGGAGGACCTACTAAAATAGTCATCAAGCCATTTTTGACGCATCGCGAGACTTCTAACAAGAAAAGATCTGGCACTAATGTCATTGCCAGAAGATATTCAAACGCACTAACAAGTTGAGAATCGTCGTAGCCTTCACATTTTATGACTGCATCATAAAGCTCAATAGAGATATCACGATTACAACTTTTAGCAATAGCAGAAGCTAAATCTCCAACCTTATCAATCAGCATGTCAAATTTGGATTCAATATTCCTACTCCTCTTTCGACTTCCTTTAGTTTTTTCATTTGAAGCATTGTCATTTTCTTTCGTCTTGTCTTTCATTTCCTCAGACTCATCATTATCTGCACCAAAATTGGATCTTGCATCCACATCTACAACATGTTCACTCATTGCTCGTGCAAAACTCCCGTCGCTTGATCATCCCCACAGAGAATTATCATTTCATTGTACATCTCAATGGGCTTGTTAAGATAGGGCTCATTTTTTGGATGCGCCTACATAATTATATAACGATCATCATAAATACATAAAAAAATTATATATTTATATTTTAAATTAGCATAGTAAGTAAATGAACATATTCATTGTAAGTATAATCATCCATCGTAATCATCTTTAGAGTATCATCCCATCCAACACCACTCATACTTTTCAATCTCTTAATCTGACTATATTTTGTTTTGAGTGTTCTCAAATGATTTTCAACATTAGAATCTGAGCAAAGTAGATTGAATTTCTCAGTCACAGCTCGAGTTGTTGCAACAAATGCTGGTCTTTTAAATGTCTTGTCAATTTTTTTTCCTTTCTCCGCGTGCTCTACCAAAAACTTTTGCATAAAACGAGACATCGTTGGGGTCCATCGAAAATTGTTATTGATCTTTTTAGAGTTCACTTCTTATATTTGAGAAGCTTCCATCCTAAAAACATATACTTGTATATTCAGATTTAATCAAACTATTAATATAAAAATAAAATAAATTTTTCATAAAAAGAATTGCATGGTCGTCATAAAAAAATGTAGATAAACATCTATCTAAAATTCAAAAAATGTAAAACACAAATATTAAAAAGATGACATATTAATGTACGCTCTCGTGCACCATAAATAAACAAAATTATTCATAAATCAAAACAATACAATATCATTGTCAAGCACTATTATATGCATTCCACATATTATTTGTTATAACATCCCTTAAAGATACCCATGATGCATTATCTTCTCTTTCCTCTTTTCTTGTCCTTTGTGCTGATCATTCCCAACTAGATTCTTCGGCAATAAATTCTACAAGTATCTCATCATTTGGATTTAATCCCATTATAAAATTATGCAAAATACAACAGAGATTAAATATTCTACTAATTTATAATACATCAACAACCGAATAATGTACACATGAAAAAAAAATTACATTAGCTGATACAAATCTATTATATAAATTTGATAGTTTTTCTTCCAGATTCTTCAAATAGTGGGCAGGAAAGGGACCATGAATCATAGATAGTTGTAGTTGTTGGGTACTTTTGTCATTTATATAGGCTACAGGGACCAACTTAATCGTTTAAAAAACACAGTTCAATCTTTCAATATTTTAACACAAAGCGATGAGAATTATATAGCTTCCATACATATCCGAAATAGAAAATGATATTAAACATTTTGTATGTTTTTAAGCCAACGAAGACAAAATATTCTACTAATTTATAATACATTAACAACCAAATAATGTACACATGAAAAAAAAATGTAGCAAATATTTGAAATCAAAATATAAATAAGTAAAAGAAATGATGTTACCTTTTTTTTGAAGTAGAAATGCAATGAAGAAGATGAATATGAAAAAGAGAAGAAGCTGGAACATTTGAAAAGGTTTTGTGATTTATGGAGTTCTCAATTCCTGAAAAACGGCTTACCTACCTCTCAAGTCGATTCCAAAATCAGAATTTTGAGGCAGTCAAAGCAGTTACCTTTCTGTTGACCAGAGATTTAAATATATCCAAACGTAATTGTGTAACCATTTTCCTTGAAAAGTTGGAAAATATGGAAGTTTTCCTATGAAACAAACAGACTCTTATTCAATGGAAAGATTATTAGGACACAAAAGAAAGGAAAGAAAAACCCATCAGGCCATCACACAACAATGCAAAATCCCTTTATCACTTCTGCCAAAAGGCGAGTTGGGGTTCACATTTATTTCTTATTTATTTTTAGTTACATAAAGTGAGACTCCAATCCAAGTTCTCATGGTTTAAAATTTTGTTATTAATCACTGAGCTATGAATCCAAGCCCCCTTGATCAGAGTTTGTGCTGTCTATGGCCAAGGCTCTTGGCCGATCTGCCTGCACCCCTCGATGCACGCCGGATTACATTGCTCCCACGTCACATCGGGGATCTGCATGCACTGCTGCATGCATTTGAAGATGCATGGATGCTCTGCCACACTCATCTCCACCAAAGCCATCATCACCATGAACATCCACACCAAGAGCATCACTGTCACCTTCTTGCAAGCCATCCCTTTAACAATATTTGAAGCTCTTTTTCATTGATGTTTTGTGAAAGGTTCAATTTGTTTATATAGGTTTGATAGAACCTTAAAAGGAAAGCCAAGTTTAGTGAACTGTTGGGGTGGTGTTAATCTTTTTAAACAAGATGGAATGTGTCTGTGGATGTACACACTTAAGGGGGGAGGGAGGGGCATAGGGTCAAATAATTGGACCCTGTCAAAAGATTAACAACAAATTAACTAATATATAACCAAATTTTTTGACCGCGGCAACCTATTTTAATCAAAGGGTCATCAATAAAATATGATAGTAACCCTTTGAGTTGGATTGACTTTTTTTTATTTTTTCAAGTAAAAATCATATATCTCGGAATTTACTTTTCTTTCGTCGGATTATATAATATAATCATTGGATTAATATTCTAAATCATTAAACTAGATTTTAACACAAGATAATTAAAAAGAACTACAAAACACTTTTCTGGTCTTAAGAGTGTTTAATAACACGATGTCCTCTTCAACACCATACGAGATGGCAGTCAATGATTATATCTAAAACAGACATGTGACATTTATAAATTAAAAAAAATTATCAGAATCTCTTATGATTTCCTAGCCAAGTTTTAGTACACAGATCTCCCATTTAGCCTTGTTTAATATTTTTTGTAACCTTACATATATATTAATATATGTACATTTATATGAGATCTTCATCAAAATCATAATCAAGAAGACTAATAGTTAGTTTAAAGGTTGGATTATTATTGTATTTATTATGAAAATTGTCACATATAAATAATACTAAATTATAATAAATGGTTAAAAACAAAATTTTCAGAGCCCAATATCATGGCACCACATGTCCACGGTCCATAACCCGATTAACGAAGGCCCACAACCCGAATAGCCCACGATCAGTGAGTCTGACCCGTTGGCCCACTCACATCTGCTCACCAGATGATTCCAAGTCATGATTATAATCAAATCCCATCAAATATTTGATTTGAGGTAATGATTCTCCAAATCTCACACATATTATCAAACCCTTCTGATCGAGAGATCTCTCCCCATCCGATCCGATCGGCCATCAATCCTAGGGCATCCCAACTAACTATATAAATAAAGAACCAGCTCTTTCTATTGAGGAAAGTGAAAAACCATTTTTTCCACAAAACCCTAGAATTTCGCTTGGCTCACTTGAACATTGGAGGGTCTTTTGCAAGTCACCCCCTCTTTGTGTTATTGATGTTCGAGGTCTTGGATTGCTAGCAATGCAATTGGAAGGGAACGGAGTGGATGGGTCTCGCACCCAGATCTGGTTAATCGATTTTAACCCCTCCAATACTATTATAAAAATTATAGTATATACTAAGATATACTGATGTAATTTATTTTTCTTTAAAAAAATTTAAAAAAAATTTATAAATTGTGATAATACAATATAACATAATATACATTATGTTATCTTTCATTATCGCAATGTATAGGCGACTAGAAGACATTTTCCAAGTTGCAGGATGAGACATTTTCCTTGTGTAGTGTTCCTAAATATATAGTTTTTAAAAAAATATAAATGACTACATATAGTTGACTATAGCGGGCGTTGTAGTTGCTCCGGCCAATTGTTTGGTTTTAAAATAAGTGTTGATGCAGTGACTTTGTTTTATAGCCTCGTTATGAAAATTAATCTTTTTATTCAATTTTAAAACAAATTTATAATAGTGTATCTTCGTGTATATTTCACTTTTTACTTTAATAGATAAATGTATATTGTTTAATAAAAAAATGGTGTAGATTATAGATGGGACTACATACAGGACTGGACGTATCATTTTCTAACTATATAATATGATTCTAACTTTATAATATGATCAATGGGCCATGATGCTAAGAGACATTATAAGCTATTTTATATGTATTTAATTAATGATTTAAATCATTAAACAAGATTTAAATATAAGATACTTAAAGACAACTAACATTTTTTGGTCTTAAGTATCTCAAAATGCCGTGCGACATGAACAAAACAAAAACTATCATGATCTCACGTGATTCGTAAGCAAAATTTTAATACATTAACCCCACATTTAGTCGTATAACTTTACTTAAACCCCACTTTTAATCCAATTTTAACTGTAATTTAGTTATACACTTATATATAAATCTACATACATTTATATGAAAATTCGTTCAAAGTCATATACCAAGAAGACTTAAAGCTAGATTCAAAATTAGGTTGTTCTATTTTCTTTGGAAATTTTTTTTTTTTTTTTGAGGAACAATGGTAGGCGACTTCTTAATTGAATAAGAGGGCCCAAAAGGAAATTCTTCGGAAAATGTTACACTCAGTTTATTTTACACTCCAAAACGCAGACTGTATATATATATATTTTTTTTTTAAAGTTATATATCTTATCTAATTAGGTATATATTTTTATAATATATGAAATATATATTTAAATAAATTGAATTATATCATTTATAAAAATGTAAAAAAAATTCATCGAGGTATATATCTCAATACATGCAGTAAGTAGTAGAGGCTAATGAGATGTATAGGACTGTATTTGTAATTGTATGAATGATTGTAACATAGCTCATTTTTATTATGAGATGTTGTCAAGTATAAACAATATCAAACTCAAACGGTTATTTATTCTCATGAGATCTGAGTTTAAATCTTGCAACTTATAAAAAAAATCAAAATTAAGGGTGTGTTTGTGCATCAAATGAAGTAATGAAAAACTATATATAAAAAAATTTGACCATTCAAAAATTTAGTATCAGAAAAGTTAGATATATTTCCATCACTTTAATTCCCTCCCTTAGTTTATCTTATTAGGAAAAATGGAAAAATTCATTTCCCGTAGATGAAAAATTGAGCACCAGTGATGAAAAGTGATATTATTATTTTCAGTTAGATACATAAACACCATGAAAATTGGTCTTTTCACTAATTTTCCTCACTCAATTTCTCGCATTTTCTTTTATTTTCCCTCAATATTGTGCACAATATGATTTCAAAATTTGAAAGACCACCACCAAGATCATTTCTACAATGGTATGACATATCGCTAAACCTTGCATTACACTTACAATGGTAGTGTATGACATAGAGCTAAACCTTGCATTACACTTATTCAATGGATATAACATTAAGAAAGAAAAGAAAAATGAGTGTTATTAGTATTACACATAATTCCTTTGCCAGTCTTAATTCCTGTACAAATTATGGAGGTATATATTTGTTTTGTTAAAAAAAATTTATATTTTTTGTAAATGTATCTATGTAATTCATCCATGTTTTTTTTTAAAGCATATACTCATTATATGAGGTACACAATACACTACAAGAAATTGGGTCTTTACCGATGCCCAAAACCATCGCTAATGGTACACAAAGTTGTCGCTATAGAGCTTACCGAGGACCGATGCCCCGTTGGTAATAGGCGTCACAAAAAGTACATTTTCTTGTAGTGGTATAATTTTTTTAAAAAAATCAAAACGTGTGTGGACTATAATTGAGGTTAAAAAAAATTATACATAACATTATTCAAGAAAAATCCATCACACATAATTCAAAAGCCCGTTATAACTTCAGCCAGAGGACGAGTTGGGGTCCACATTTATTACTTATTTATTTTTAGTTACATAAAAGGTGAGACTCAAATCCAAAACTTTATAGTTCAAAATTTTGTTATCAACCATTGAGCTATGAATCCAAGCCCCATTGATCAGAGTTTGTGTTGTCTATGGCCAAAGCTCTTAGCCGATCTGCCTGCACCCCTCAATGCACGTTGGATTACATTGCTCCCATGTCACATCGGGGATCTGCATGCACTGCTGCATGCATTTGAAGATGCATGGATGCTCTGCCACACTCATCCCCACCAAAGCCAGCTTCACCATGAACATCCACACCAAGAGCATCACTGTCACCTTGTTGCAAGCCATCTATGTGTTTATTCCCTTTAACAATATTTGAAGCTCTTTTTCATTGATGTTTTGTGAAAGGTTCAATTTGTTTATATAGGTTTGATAGAACCTTAAAAGCAAAGCAAGTTTAGTGAACTGTTGGGGTGGTGTTAATCTTTTTAAACTAGATGGAATGTGTCTGGATGTGCACACTTATAAAGGGGTAGGGGTAGGGGTAGGGGGTCAAATAATTGGACCCTGTCAAAAGATAAGACAACAAATTAACTAATATAAAAACGGAATTTTGTGATCGCAGCAACCTATTTAAATCGAAAGGTCATCAAATATAATAAATATATATGATGGTAGCACTTTTGAGTTAGATTTCTTTGTTTTATTCTTTCGAGTAAAAATTATATATTTCGGAATTTACTTTTCATTGAATCATTTATGAAAAGAATGATGCATATAGTATGATCATTGGATTTTAAGCTATTTTAAATGTGTCGGATTGATGATCTAAATCAGTAAACTAGATTTATACACAAGATAAGAGAACTAAAAATGGCCGGTGTTAAGAGTCTTTAATTTGACACAACAATGTCCTCTATGACAATCAATGATTGCCTCTCAAACTAACACGGGTCATTAACCAACAAAATAATATATAAGAATCTCACATGATTTGCAAGCCTGAAGCCTTATTTTAATATATATACATTTCTGTGAGAATTTCAACGAAATCGTAATCGAGAAAGTTAGGTTAAAGATTGGATTATTGTATTATATCATAAAAGTTATATCATATGAATAATATCAAACTATAATTCAATGGTTAAAAACAAAATATATTAGAAAATACAAAAAAAATCATCTAAGTACGAAATACTCAAATAAATCATTTTTAAAAATTCTATCTAAAAAAGACTTCTTTTACAATTTTAGAAAATAAAATTACTCGATTACCCTTTTGTTATCTACTATTCAAACATCATCACACATATTTAATTATTTAGCACCTCAATTAAATAATACTAATAAATAATAAAATATTTTTTTATTTGTGGTCGAATTTTTTATTATTTTTTATATTTCTAGATACATCATTAAGAATTAAATTGTAAAAAATATTAAAAAATCAATATAAAATGTATTATTAGATATTTCTAAACTTATAAAATATTTTGGGGCACTTACCTATGTTTAATAATATACATAAAAATCCTTATACAAGACATTTATGAGATATATAAATAACAAAAAAATAATTAAAAAATTAAATAAACTTGTAAACTTAAGAATTAGAATTTTGACAATATTAACATTCTTGCAGCATACTTAGAAAATTTAAAAACATACAAAATTACTCTCAAATAAAAATCATTTCTTATATTGATATTATTTTCAATTAGATAATGATGTAAACAGTTTTAAATATAGTGAGAGAGATTTTAAAAATTATAAGAGAAAACATTATTTGTCTCATTTTAGATTATGAGACTATTAAAGGAGACTTTTTCCAGTAGAATTCTTAAAGGAAGCGGTTTTGGGTATTTCTTATTTTTAGAAAACTTTTTTTTTGTATTTTCCCAAAATATATAGTTTTTTTTCAATCTCAATATGTTTTCAATTTTAAAAAATTATATAACCCACTTAATGAATGTATAATTTTATAAAAAAGTAAACATGTAATTCAATTAAATGAATAAATCCGTAAAAACAATTTAATGAGATATAAATATTTTAATGTAAGTGTATACGCGGTCCAAATTCATAGAACTGGGCTAAAAAAATTTTTATTATCACGAGATTCTGAGATAAAAAAAATGGTGTGATCACTTATAATAAAACTGTCTTGATTTCAGAATAATTTAAACCCGCCACTAAATCTGGAGGTCGTATCAGCTAAGACACTTTTCAAAGCAGCGGATCATTCTCGAGACAGTCCCACGCCACGCCACGTGGCAACATCGAAAGAGGGCTCGAGAATCATTTATACAATAAAAAACAAAAACAAAGTTCAAAACTTCAAATACCCCGTATACTCACTGAAATTCATGTAATCATTTTTTATTTTTATTTCAAAATCTTTATATCTTTTAAAAAAAACACGTATATAAATTTAAATAACCCTTTAATTAAATTTTGTTATGAATATTACGTGAATATTTCATTTTATTAAATTTTGTTAAAAACCCAAAATATCATAGACTCCTTGCAATATATCATTTACATATGATTTTTTATATTTTTAACATGTGATTTCGTATATCATGTTTTTATTTAAATTTAATCAGACAGAATATTCAAATAATATTTTTAATCTGTCAATAAAAATTTAAGTAATGAGATATTTAAATTTACATATGTTTTTTAATAAATTTCATTGACTTTAAAAAAAATAATAGGGTTACATATATTTGAGTGACTTGAGAGCGGGGTATTTGAATTTTCCATAAATAAAAATGGATGTTTAAATACGTGCCAGGTCAGAATTAAAAAAAAAAAAAGGAAAAGTGAGGAAGAGAGAGAAATGAGTGGGAGTGCATGAACCGAGGATAGTGGGCCATAAAAAAGGGTGGGTCCGTACGAAGGTTACAGCCCAACGACGTTGTCTTCCACTTCTCAGACCACTCGATATTTATGTTGGAGCCCACCCCCTCTCATTTTTTAATAATATCAAATTTTAAAAACTCTGGGGGTTCGCCAATCGAACGGTTTAATTAAACTAAATAAAATGAACGGGATAAAAATCATGGGACCAATGAGAGTTTTTTTTTTTAAAAAAAGATAGAATCTATCTATCAACGATTTCATATAAAAAAAGAGAATAATTACAATTTGAATTAGAGATGAAAGATATAAAATAAAATAAAAACATAATATAATATAGTCAAACATATGTGCCATGAGAGTAGATTGAATGTCAACTCTCCACCAACCACGCACCGCCTCTGCCTACGTGATGATTTCCATCGTGCCATCACTGAAGCACGCCCGCTGGCACTTCGCGCATCCAATCACGGAGGAACAGCACCAGAACTCCCACATATTTTTGACATACATCCGTTCACCTTTGAAGACCGCAGCGTTACGCGCTAGCTAAATCACCCACGCCCTCACCAGAATAATCAAACGTGCCATTGCCTTTGCTCGTCCCTAACTAGCACGCTCACGAAGCTCCTCTCCCGCCTCCCACATCCCCGACAAGGAGGAGAAGGGAGCAAGCGACTCGCCACTTTGACCTTCCGCCACATCGCGCACGACACCCCCGCCAAGGAGGAGAAGGGATCAATAAAAGTTGAATCATGATATTATAATAACATAATAAAAAGTATTAATTATCAATATTAATAAATAAATATAATTTCTTTTATAAATATCAGGTTAAAAAAAAAATTTAAAAGATGGTAGTCCATATATAACTTGTATCAAAGTTACATTGGTCAAAATAAAAACCAAGCATGGGAGAAAAAAAAAACAATATGCCAGTGGGGAGGCACCACCAACTCAAAGAGTTTTGAGTCATCCCCCCTCCTCCCAGCAAATATACCTCCGCCTACCAAAAGCTAAAACTGGGTACAAAACACCCCAGGAGCTAAAAATACATATAATGAAACATAAGGAAAATTGAGTTATGTAACTATTACATCCTCACTCCATGATTCCGACTAGCCTCCCAGGGGTTTAAATTTTAATATTTTTAAGTTTTCATTTAAACATCATAGCACAATTTAATTATATAAAATATAAATTTTAATTGGTTTCATATTTAACAAGAAAATAATCATAATTTCTATGAACAAAGAACCAAACGTTTTATTCAATTCGTAGCCCGTTCTAGAAAATTGTCAATTCACTTTATCTATCCCTCTTACCTCTAATTCAGAGACATTTTAACTTTGATTTATTAATGAAATCGTGGTAGTAAGAAGTATATCATTTCTATATATAAAAAAACTATCGGTTTAACCAGTGGGTTGATTGAGTTTTATTGATTTTTATACAGTTAGGTTTTGAAGGTATATCGAATTGAAATTCAAACTGGGAGAAGATTTAACTGGTTCAACCAGTCGAGTTGAGTCAGGTTTTAAAACACTGTTTGGATGTACGGTTGAAATATATGAATTTCTAAGATATCATGTTTCAAACTGAATAATGTCGTTTTATTCATTTATTAATAATTGAAATTTTTTTTGTCTGAAAAAATAAGAGAAGGTTTAAAATTTGAACATTAAAAACGTGTTTGGATTCATATTTATCAATATTCTGTTTAAGACGTGTCTAAATGGGGAATTCATTTAAACTCAACCTTGATCACGGTATATAAATTTAGATTAGACGAGATACTGGAGCTCTAATAATTATTGTATAATTTTTTATAATATATGTTTAGGTATAAGATTAAGACATTTATAATAATGTATACGTATGATATAATATTCATAATATTACACGTGGCACAAAATATCTCCTGTTAACTTGTTTAATAATTTTTTATTTCATCAATTCTACAACGTTATACTATCCTTTGATGTGACAGTCACTTATAATAAATTTCATCAAAGAAATTGGCATTAACGATTGAAAAGCAAGGTCGGCCCAAAATAAAGAAAAAAGAGACAAATAAAGAAATCGTTACGTATAATACTTTTACTTTTACTGTCCATTCTATATAGAATTCACACACATTATGATTTTGTATGGAAAAAGATTCATTCAACATTATTTACAATTTTATTTGAAGTCTTATGCATGTTTTGATTTTTTTTTAAATATATTTTTAACTAATGCAATATACATAAACAAGCAAAATGATATAGTGGAGTATATATAAAGTTATAGTAATATAACAACTGTAAATAAGATTTAAGAAAAACACTTAAATGAATTAGATTATGATATCAACACAATGTTCAATTAATGTCCCGGTCTCCCATGAAAGTAATAAATTAAAGATAGTGATGAGGGAAAGCCAAATCGACTTTTTAGTCATTACATATGAATGAAGAAGACAGGATTAATCAAAATGAGTCATTAATTAGGATAAGATAACGAAATTCACACGTAGGAGTCAAAATGGTGGTCGTATTAAAAAAAAAACAAATTGATCAGAAGACGAGAAGGGTTTGGAAAGACACGTGTAAGGAGGAGAGGAGAGGAAGGTTTGAGACGAATACCTTAGCCCCATCACAATCTGTAAAAACTGCTGAGCTGGCCCTGAATTTCTGGCCCACGGAAACTGTACCCCAAATCGGGGTCGCATTTGTTCTCATCCATTTCTGTCTTTATTATATCCACTCGACTGTATATAAATGTTTTGAATAATAATTTTTTTTAAAAAAAATCCAAATAACCTCTCTAAACTGCATGAATCCATGTATGTTTTTAAAGTTCATGAAACCCTTGAAAACATCTATGTAAATTTAAATATCTTTTTAATTAAATTTTCATTAACAGATCATATTACATCTCATTAACCCTATTAGACAACATAGTATGCCAAAAACCCAGTGTAATGTGTTAAAAAATACGAAAAATCTTTTATAATGAAGATTTTATCTATCGGGATAGAGTTTTATTATCTATTCAGATGGATAAAATAATAATATATAAAAAGTTTTATGTATTTTTAATAAATTGTAGAAGATTTTTGGTGTATTGGTTATCAGTCATAGTTAACAAAACATAATGTTCACAGAATATCATCATCTGTCAATAGGGGTTCATTTAGATTTACATATTTGTTTGAGCGAGTCATATGGATTTTAAAAAATTTAAGGGAGTTAATGGATTTCGGATAGTTTCTAGAAGTTATTTGGATTTATATATATATTTTTATCCAGATATTTAGGATGGAAGATTTTCACTCATGAAAACCAAGAGTTGATATAATGAAAATTAAGAATGAGATACGACAGATGAAAAAATAAATTTTAAAATTAGATTTTGCTTCTCTTTCAAATAGGTTAATGTAAGAAATGTAAGAATTATTTAAATTTTAAAAATTATGATTATCAGAGATAATAACTCAATCTAGGTAGTGCATAACACAAACAGATATCCTTAAAATTATTAATTTTTTTAAAAAATAATGTTAGGATAACAGGACATGCATGAATATTGTGGATGGTCAGCAATATATACTTTATAAAAATATATATCTTTTTGTGACCGATTGATTGTATTGTTTTTCACAAATATAAATAAATAGGAAACTATATGTCATATTAAAAGTATATACGGCATCAGATATCTATGGAGACACAAGATTTATGTGTGTAATGTAATGAAGCTTTTTTTTAGGGAAAAATTCATATGACCCCCTGTAAAATGATTGAAATCTATATAACCCCCTGACCTTTCTTAAAATTCATATAACCCCTGAAAATACCTAGTAAATCCAAATAACCCCCGAATAAAATTTATGTTTACAGGTGATGAATATTTTATGAATATTATGTTTGGTTAATCCTGTAGAAAATACAGTATATAAAAGAAAATCTTACAATATGTTAAAAATGTAAATTTTTTTTATAAATGACAATTTTACCTTTTCAGATATGATTTTATAACATATCAAGAGAGAGTAAAATCATTATTTTTATAGGATTTTTCACATTTTTAATACATTGTAATGGTTTTTAGTATATTGTTTCCAGTCAGGGTTAATCAATTGAAATATTCATAAAATATTCATCATTATTAATAAAAAATTTATTCATGGGTTATTTGAATTTATAGGAATTTTCAGGGGGTTATATAGATTTTAAGAAAAGACAGGGGGTTATATGGATTTCAGTCAGAATTAGGGGTTTGTATGGATTTTCCCCTTTTTTTTTAATAGATACATTGTTATTACAGGGTGAATGGTTTACACTCCGGATATTCCAGTATTTAATAATTTCTGATTTTGTTGTGTGGACTTCTAGTTACAGCCGAGTGTAAACTCAACTCGAGGCCTTCATATTGATGAACACTGGCTTTGAAGAAAGTGAGAGAACAGAAAAAAAAAAAAAAAAGGAAGGAGAGAGAGAGAGAGAGAGAGAGAGAGAGAGACATGGCGGGGTTGAGTTTGGTCTTGGAAACTCAGAACGTAAGACTGAACAAAGGCCCCCAAATCATCAGCAAAGCCACCGTTTTCAAGGCCGCCTCCGCTTCTTCTCCTCCACCTTCTCCTTCACCATGCATTGGAGGTTTTTTGGACTCTTGTTTCCTCTGCAAGAAGAGACTCCCACTAGGCAAAGACATCTACATGTACAGGTTAAAAAAACAAAAAAGCACACAAACCCTTTTTTTTCTGAAGTTTCTCTGAAATGGGTATTAAAAAAGATCTCATTTTTTTGATGTGGGTAATCATGTTATGAACAAACAAAACTTCCCCTCTTGGAGTTTCTTTGAAATGGGTGTTCAAAAGATCTCATTTTTTTTATGTGGATCATCATGTTAAGAACAAACAAAACTTCCCCTCTGAAATGGGTGTTCGAAATATCTTATTTTTTTGATGTGGGTCATCATGTTATGAACAAACAAACTCCCCCCTTTTGAAGTTTCTCTGAAATGGGTGTTGAAAAGATCTCATTTTTTCGATGTGGGTCATCATGTTTTGAACAAACGAAACTCCCCCCTTTTGAAGTTTCTCTGAAATTGGTATTCAAAGTTGTCATTTTTTTTTAATGTGGGTCATCATGTTCTGCTATGCAGAGGAGATCGGGGGTTCTGTAGCGTGGAGTGCAGGTGCAAACAGATCTTCATGGACGAGGAGAGCCTCCAGAGGGAGAATTGCTCCTTCGCCGCCATGAAACCTGTCTCTTCTTCTTCGTCGGCTTCAACAACCTCCCATCCACCATCAACGTAAGGCAGGGAACAAAAACAGAGCATCAGCAGAAGCAGTGACTGCCAGAGGTGGTTTCGTCTACTGAAAATACAGAGAGCAAGAGAGAAAGACGAAAACACCCCTGATTCTTTTTTTAATCCCTGTCTTTCATCTCAAATTGACAGGGAATTTTGTCTGATATCGAGAGGTATTTTAGGGATTTGTGTTCCAATAAATCCGGGGGTGGTGATCTTGGAAATGTTCGAAACCATTTTTTTTTTTTAAAAAAAAAGAAGAAGAGATCCTTCTTAACTTTAAACTTCGCTTATTAATATGTCATCAATGGCGCCCCAGTTTTGGAGTGTCAATTTTAAAAAAGTGTTTCTTTTGTTGTTGTGTAGTTTTATATATCTTTAGTAGTGGAGAGTCGGATACCAATCTTATTATAATAACGATGATAACCTATGATTGATTGTTTGTTTTATATTATCTTTCATTATTGGGTTTGTATGATTCCTCCTCTCTGAAGTAGAAGCCAATAATGATAAGCAATGTGAGGAATTTTATTTGAGGAAGCAATCTATAAGTTATCCATCCAAATAAAATAAAAGTGAGGAATTATTTTTAAGTCCTGAAAATGTTTTCACCGTCATTTTTTTTATTTTTATCATTTCTTTTTCACTATGTGCATATGATGTTAGTGTACACTGTTAAACTGTCTGCATATTCTATTGTTGAGTTCTCTGTGCATTGTTTTTTTTTAATGTCATTTGTATTGCCAAGTTATCCATTTAAAAAACTAGATATAAAAATAAAATAATCTGTCTAGTTCTATGTAGCTTCATCAACAATCTTCATTTATTTTTAACGTAATAATGTTTAATAAAAAAATCTAAAATAACTGAAAATGAAACTATAAAAACTAGAAAACTAATAAGGGAAATAACCAAAAAAATATTTTTAAAGTTAGAAACAGTGTTTGATATGCAGTATGCGGTTTGCGTGTGGTTGGGGTACCGTACAGAGTATATATGGTATACGGAAGTATATGCAGGAGTATATGCGGTTCTATAATTTTTTATTAATGAAAAATATATGATGATTTCTAAACATATTAACATAAATATTAAAGATACATATACAAAAAAAAAATATGTTAAACATATTAAAAGATGTTCAAATTTATCAAAATTGTCACTATTATAAATCACTAACATATACATATTGATCGTCCCAAATCAATTATACATAACCAAAAATAATAATTAAATAATAACTAACGGGTGCTAGGCATTTATTGACGGGTGTTAAGTTGTTAAATGAACAAAGACGTGTAAAACATTAAGCTCCCGTTTGAACGGGGACAGATTTTATTATAAGGTATAGATTTATCCAAGCATAAATGATATAAATAAAGATAAAATGATTTTGTGTTTGGTTGTGTTTTGAATTATTCACGTTGATAAACGTAAGAATAAATGGTTTGTTGTTTGGGTAAAATGTAAATAAAGTATGGATAAGGATTTATAAAAGGTAAAAAATAATGATAGTTGATTTAACAGGTGATTTATAAAGGTGATGACAGTTGATTTGACAGTGAGCCCACATATTCTTTGGATGGAATAACCTTGGATAACTTTAATTTCAGGGGTTGATTGGAATCATATACGACTTTATCTGAGTTTATTCTGACATACTTTATCCGGGTAAACAAACACCCAAAATACTTCTCCAGGGTTATCTGGAGGGTTATACCAATTCCAAACGAGGGCTAAGGCATGTACCTTGTACACCAAAATCCATTTGTGGCTAAGCATCTCCATAAAAAAGAATAACAGTGAGACGGTGAAAGAACAAAGAGAGTGCGAGAGATCAGAGAGAGCTGCAGAGAAAAGTGTGAGAGAGGGCAGACAGAGAGAGTGTGTGAAGGCTGAAGACACGACAGAGGAGTAGCCGGCGACACTGAAGAAGAAGATCAGATTGAAGAAGAACAGCTGAAGAAGAAGTCGCTGAAGAAGAAGGATCGAAGAAAACCCCTTGTTTAAAAAAACAAGTCACTGAAGGACTGAAGAAGAAGATAGACTGAAGAAGTCGTCGTTGAAGAAGTAGGACTAAAGAAGACCCTGATCCGTTTAAAAAAACAAAACCTGTGCGCCCACTTAAGCGGGCGCATAGGCAGAATCAGGCCGCGTATGGCCCGATTCCAACAAAAGCGCTGCGGTCTCTCGACCAAACCGCCTTCAAAACAATGGTTATAAACACCTAAATCAGTCAATTTTTAAAATTATATCTAGAAAAGTCTTGTTTTATCATTTTAGAAGGTACAATGACTTGACTACTCCAATGTTATCTAATATTTAAACATCATCACATTATTTAATTGTTTAACACCTCAATTAAAAAAATATTAATAAATAATTTTTTTAATTTGTTCATGAATTTTATTATTATTTCATGTATATTTAAATATATCGTTAAGATTTAAATTGTAAAAAATTAAACTTTTTGTTATAAAATATTTTTTTAGATATTCTAAACTTTATAAAGTCTTTTGAGGTATTTATATATGTTCAATATTATATAAAAAAATTCTTATACAAGGCATTTATAAAATATAAATAATTAAAAAATTGAAAAAAACTTTAAAAAGTTTGAAAAAATCCCCAAAAAAATATCTTATAAATTTATGAATGACAATTTTGACAATTTTAACATTTTTGATAGTATACTTAAAAAAAATTATAACATGTACAATCACTCTCAAATAAAAATAATTTCTTGTATTAATATTAATTTTCACTTAGACGATGGTTATGAAAATTTTAAATATGATTAAAGAGAGTTTAAAAAGTACATAAAGTTATGTTAGCCTATTTAGTTTCCAAAATTATAAAATAAGATTTTTTTTAGATATAATTTTAAAAGTGGCTGTTTGAGTATTTTAACTTTTAGAAGATTTTTTTTCATATTTTCCCAACTAATAATATCATAATAATGATAAAAAAGACACAATATTCTCATAATAATAAATCATTAACACCTTCCTCCCAAATTCTGAAGGGTAAAACTCGAATTTGCGTGGCGGAAGTTGGTGACATCAACGGGCGACTAGTGGCTGCTGGCGCAAACAGGCAAGGATAGGAGCGCGGACAGGCGTAAAGACAGATCCAGACATGCTCACAGACGACAACGTGACGAGTGTCATCCAAAGAAGAAAAATAAGATTAAGAATCCTCAATCGGAGCGGAAAAGAAGAAATAAAACTTTTTTTTTGTGGATTTAAGATTTTTGAGGTGGCTCTGATACCATGTTAGAATAAAGGAAATGAAATTCTTATTATAGTATTAGATAAACCAAATGCTCTCTATTTATATATACATAAAAGAAAACCTAAAATAACATAAAAGGAAACTATAAAAACTAGAAAACTAATAATATCATAATAATGATAACAATTATACAATATTATTTTGATAATGATTTTTTAACAAAAATGAAAATAAAAATCAACATATCTTTGACCGGGACTTTGATTGGTCCCAAGGAATTTTAGGTGGGCTCGCAAGCTTTTTTTTGGCATGACCACCTTTTCTGTGTCAGAGCAGAACATTCACAGATCACGAGCAGTTGTGACTTGTGAGCAACCCTCACGAGATTTGTATTCAGAGCGTCTACATTTTCTAACATTGAATTTTGTAGTTAAAGAAAACATTGCACAGCTAACTCTTTTTAAGTGTTTTTTTTTTTTTTCTTTTGGTCAACTATGACCAGCAGTATCAATACATTATTAACAAACGAGTTTTATCCCGTGAATAATAAACTATAAAGTAAGAAAGCATGAAAAAAATAATGTGTATTTGCTTTTCTTCTGTAAAATTATTTTCATGTGAAAAAACAATATACCCAGTCTTAATAATAGTCAGTATGTCTTTTATTAAAATCATGTTATAAGAGGTGACTTTAGGACCGGATGTATTAAAACTCCTTTTTCGTATAGTTGATTCCAAACAAATTTTAGAACTTTTAACTTTCAATTTTCATATTTTGATTTTTTGTTTTTAGAAAATTAGAAAAAGATTATTAAGGACAATTTTTTCTTATAGAATCAACTAACACATACTATACTCTATTATAAAAAAATTTAAAAATACATTATATAGCGTTATGTACTTCCTTTTTTTATAAATAATATACTTCATTAAAAAAACATGTACGATCGCATAACATTTGAAAATTGATTCCAAACTGGGTCTCAGAAATTCATCCACTATTCAATCAATATTATGGAATTATATAAAGAAATATTAATAAAGTACCACACACTTGCATGATCAGTATTTACAAAGAAAGGAGAGAAAACCTGACAATGGGTTGGTCAATTGGAAAGCAACGGCTATCAAGAAACTGAAAAAAAATAGTCATTGAAAAGAACAGAAAGTTGAATATTCATAATACAACTAGTCCAGGGTAGTTGCTGATGCTAAACTCATTTTGAGCAAAATATACAGATTAATGTCATAGAACAGTTTCTGCAAGCAAAAGCTTTTACTAGATACAGTATGCACACGGGCAGGCTGGCGAAAAGAGTTCATAATCAGCCAGACTTGAACAACAATATCGCTTTTTGGTCCAAATAGAAGTACACGAAATGGTTCGTCTCGTGAGTCACATATGAACCTGAGGTCAGAAAGAAAGCAAACAATGGAGATCGATTATACTAACAGCAGCTTCACATGATACAATACAGATGATAACAACAGCGATTGCGTATCGAACAGGCTAAATCAATTATGCCACACCACCCGATGAACCAGAGATAAATTTGTCCAAAAATCTTTTGTGATGAAATCGGACATCTGAAAATCAGCAGGTAAAAAACTAGATATATTTTTGTTTATAAGGGAATTATCATTCGAGCAAGTAATTTACAGTGTCACCCACCAGCCAAATGGTCCTATCAGAAAAGCTGCACCATCATCTATCCTGGATCAACCAGTGCACAAATTCTAAAGCTTATAGTTTCTCTTGAAATAGGGAAGGTAGCAGAAGCAGCCAACACATATAACAAAAACTTCACAAAGTATCTTGTGAATCGATGATAGCTTTATAACTTATCGGCGCATTTGATAATATCAGCCATTCATTTTCAAATGTGTCTCATCACCTGTTTGTGGTGGCTCAAATATCATATAGCTACATTTAATATAAAGCTTAAATATCAAATACAAACTTTACACAGTATATTGTGTCTGATACCATTATAATGTTCTCTTGTTTGGGGTGGCTCAAATATCACACTGCTACACTCATGTATCAGTGTTATTATTTTTAAATTTGAGGCAGTTAAGAATTCCAGAATGGTTCCTTTAAACACACCTAAACAATCACTGGCAAAACCGCCAGAACATGACTGCTTTTGGAAACCAGAATGCACTAAGAATGAAAAGATCGCATGTATAGCAACTAGAAAATATTTATTTACCAGCATGAAAAAATTGATAGGAAAATAGGAAGCAAGAATGTGTAGATTGTGAGTTTTAGTAGGTCAAGAAAAAATGGAGACACCTGATGAATAAAGAGAGCCTTGAGAAGTAAAGTATAGGTAGGTAAACGCGAAAACATTTTAAAGAGCTTTGCATATTCAGAACAAGTGGTGCTACCTTTATCCTGGGAATCTCATCCTTTGCTTACCCCCTGATGAGTCACGTTTAAACCATTCACCAGAATATTCATGTAATAATTAGCTTAAAAATCAATTTTCATGACATTTCAGGCTACATATACTTTTCATTTAATTAAATAATTTTCTTGTCACACAGAAAAGATTTATTGTCAAAGTTGAATCGGCTTATACATGCAATTGGTTCAAGGGACTCAAATAATATAATGTTTTTCATTTAGAAGTAATTCGGTAGTTAGCACATTCAACATTCGGATTCCAATTTTGATTGAACTAGTTGGGTACATAAATGAGTACGGAAATGGATAAGTTTGCTTGGGGTAATTCAAGCATCTTTCACTTTGGATGAGGCACAAAACTAAGGGAATCCGTGAATGCAATTTGAAGAGCAACATGACACTGGCGTATCAAAAACCTGCATCCCGGGATTTGCAGACCACAGTATACAATTTCCATGACAGCTGATGATTACAACACAATCTTAATCCTCCAAATCCTATTATTATCAAATCTTGAAGATCCATTGACTAATTTATCAAGAAAAAAGCACCAAAACAATCAATCAAGAAAGTCAGTTGAACCACCCTATCAAGGTCACACAAAACAATTCTGACATTCAACCCTTAAAAATATATACTTACATGGATATATCCATAAAATAAGCATGGCTTCTAACAGGTTTCTCCACTAAAAGAATCTTAACCTTCCATTAGAAATGGAAGATGACATATTCAAATTACTATTTCTTAGAAATAGGAAAATATTCAACTAACAGATATAATTTTTTAAATAATATGTTAATGTAGCTAATGCATACTGGAATCAGTTCATGGATCCAATTTTGCACATATGCTCATTTTTACACTCCTTCCCAGCAAGGCATAAATGAGACCTTGACTTCTTGGACCTGAGTAGGAAAAGTACTGACTTTGTGCTTTCTATCTTTGTCGCCTAAATCAACTTTCTTCATATCGAAATATTGCACTAATAAAACAAGAATGAAGCTCAAAAGACTATAAAAAAGGGCTACGATAATCTATCACCTTACAATGAAAAATTGAAATATTAAACTCTAAAGTTAGTATGGGCAATTGGTATTTAATAAAAAAAAAAATCAATAGACTGAAGTTGAATTTGAATAGACTAAACAAAGATGCATGACCTTCCATAACATTTTTCCGATATATAATCGATATATCGATTAGGGGTCCGATCGATATATCGATTGACCAAATTTATCTAACTTTATCTAATATATACGTATTTATAATCGTTAATAATATATACACATTGAAAAAATAATTCAATATCGCTCTACCCTAACTTAACCTAACCTACACTAACTACAAATGTGTCACATGATCACACATCACCCGTTTAAAAAGTTCCGCCACTACTTCGGACCGGAGCGGTCTCGTCTCCAGAAAAAACAACAAGATGCAACTGTTTATATTTTAATATATACGTATTTATAATTGCTAATAATACATACACATTGAAAACATAATACAATATAAACTGTTATAAATAAAAAATATAAAAAATAAAAAAAATAAAAATATAAAATATAAACTGTTATTGCGGTCTACCCTAACTTAACATAACCTACACTAACACAAATGGACACATCACCCGGATTTGGATATATTATATATCACTGACGTTTTGCTGACATCAGCGGGTTTTTCGATAAAATCTCGCGAACTCACCGATTTATCGCGTTTTCGTCGGCAAAACCGATATATCGATCGATATATCGATAAATCGATCGCGATTTAAAACATTGCATTTTTCCAAGACACTCTCTTCTATACTTAAGGCTGATTATTCGATAAATCAAGGAAATTAAACAATAAAATAACTGGTGGAAATCAGGATATACAAATTTTGAGAGGGATTAATTTAGAGCATTCACAAAGATGAACCACATTACCGGCTAACCTACATCCTCTCAAACCCAAAGAACATGCTTCATGAACAAACACAATATGGGTAAGGAAGCAAGTTCAAGTGTTGGCATTGATGCTTGAAGCCCTTAGGTGTTAAGAACCAAACAGATTGTGTATTATTTTATTGTGTGGTAGATGTATCAGTTGAATGGACTTATTATCCTGGCAGAAGTTTTCATGTGAGGATGATAAGGTGCTCAGCAAGATTAGTTCAATATTTTCTTCAAACATGATTCATTGATTCCAACACCCCATCTTATCACAGAATGCCATAGAATGCACACATCATCACTACTAAATAGTCTTTTCATAGTTTGTGTCACCCAATTGTCCAGAACAGGCTCTGCTCATTCATCATGAGAGCAATTTTCATAAAATAGAAATGTTTTTTGGCATATGGAGCCACCCATGAATGAGCAGTTTCAATGTGATGCAAGCTTGCTTGCTTCTTTGTTATTTCAAAATAATCTTTTCAATGTTCTCCCATGGACACTCTATAAGAAACAAAGAGCATAGAACCCCCTAGATTTCTAACTTTGATAAAGAAAATTTGTCTTCTTCCACTTTTTATTTGCAATCTCCCACTCATCTTGTTTCTGCAATGATTTTCAATTTCATCTCCACATCTGTAGCCTAACCTATGATCCATCCAACATTTTCATTTTCCCTCATTAAGCTGACAGTAATTGTTTTTATGCGTTACTTCTTGAGGCCAAAACTAGTCTGTGTACAATAGATCTGATCGTAAAGGAGCTTCTTTTTTCTTTTTAAGGAAAGTTTGGAGCATCATAATATTAAATGGTGCCCCTCAAACGAAAGGAGACGAGGGTTCTAAGTGTAGGTTGCATTTCAAGCTCTCCATTTTTCACATTTTATGGTCTATCTATTACACTCTTGAATATTTCTACTTGTCCATAGAAAACTCCCCTCATGACCTGTAATTTGTTTTCCTACACATAAAATTACTAAAATACTGAAGCTAGTTCAAGGAGGTTTCTTAGATAATTAAAGAAAGCACAAAATGCTATAAAATAAATGGTTTCTGGTAAGGAGAGTAGAAGAAGTGCAAAAACTACATGGGTCAAAATACTACTACAGTACTACTCATCAATTTTGTCAGGCTTTTGTTACCAACACACTCCCAACTTTCTATTTGATGCATAAAAAAATCAGACAAGAAAAGGCAAGGTAAGACAAGCAATCATCTGATATTCTGAATAACAGAAAAAACTGTAATTCACTAATGATTTTGCACAGCTGATAATTCCAATGAAGTTAACTAAACTCTTATTTGTATCACTTACTGGATTCACATCAATAATGTGAAAGGAAAAATAGATCAGCATCAGACATTTACTCCAATAATCCTAGAAAATTGTGTTCGCGAGTCACGGTTCTTGGAGTTATACATCCCTTGGAAGAAGTTCCTAATCTCCAGTTTCCTCTCTTCCAGCCAAAGCAGGAGCACCAGATCTTAAAAAGGCTTCTCATCTTCTTGGTGAAGAGCAAAATTTGTCCTCACCACAACAATATATTTATGCATTTTCCTTTTTGTGAGTCACCAACAATTCTTTTAACCATGATAACAGACATCTTTTGGTGAATCTTAGACTCACAGATGCCTGAACTGTGTCATGACTATATGTTGTATGACATGTATGGAGGAGGAAATACAGGCTCTGAGTTTCCCTTCCAACAAGCATGAAAATTCAACAGTCGCAAAGAATTTCCTACTTGCTGAATATCTCCTTGGCAATGCACTTGTTTGCTAGTGATATGCACATTCCGCTATTCCAGCCACAGTAGTTGCACCAGATTAAAAAAGGGTTATCATTTTCTTGATGGAAAAACCAAATATGTCATTCAACATATGGAGCAATTCAAAAAAGTGACCCCAAATATTCATGTATGCATTTCCTTCTTGTGAGCCTCCAACAACTCTTTAAATCATGATAACAGACATCTTTTGCTGAATCACAGACTCACAAACGCCTCGTTCTGTCATCACCTTATATTGTATGACAAGCATCAACGACAGAAATCCAGGTTCTGAGTCTGAATGCCACTTCCAAAGAGCACAACACCCAAAAAAAATCAACACTATCATAAAGCCTTCTTACTTGCCCAATCTCAGATTTTGTCAATGCATTTATTTGTTAGTGTCAAAGGTCTCATCTTTTTCAATGCAAATGCAATGCTCGTGACGCTGACAATCCAAACAAGCGACAATCGACTAACACAACAAAAAAATACCTAAAAATCCACAGCCAAACCACACAGATCCAACGAAAAATAACAAAATGAACCGCACAATTTTAGACGAAGAGGAGAGACGCTGCGATGCGTACCGAAGTTGCGGCCGACGATACAATGCCAGGTCGGGCCGTGGTTCTTGTCGAACTCCTTCTTGATGTGCTCCGCTATGTCCTTCTCCACCCCATGCTTCTCAAACGCCTAAACATTCATCGCCAACAACAGATCAACCACCAAATTCACAGTGAGAGACAGCGAGAGAGAGAGTGAAAGACAGACCGAGAGAGCGCAATCGATCGCCTCCTTCTGCATTTCCTCCTTCATGTCCGCGCTCTTCACCACCACCTTCTTCGCCGCCGCGATCACGGAGGCGGCGGAGGCGGCCGACGCGGAGGAGGACTTCCGGTCCTCCGATGAGGGCCTCTGATAGGCGGTTCCGCCTTTTCGGATCTCCTCCATCTCCCTCTCTGAAAAGCCCTCTCTGAAACTCCAGTTCAAGCTCTCCTATTTTGCTCTGCTCGGACTCGATATACCCACACCTCCAATTTATAATCCACTCAAAGATCGTGATCCTCCACTGTTGAATACCTTCGAAGCGAATGAACGTCGAAAGAGATGGCGTGAGAGTATCAAAATGCTTTCGATTTGGGTTTGTTGCATTTATACCCCTACAAATACCCTTATTTTGTTTTTATACCCTGCTTAAAAGTCTAATTGCATACATACCCCTACAAAATCTTGTACTCGTCTCACCCGGTTAGGTTAGCATGCACGTCACGTGCGTCTCTTGGCTGCATGTGTGGTCCCGATCGAACTTTACCATTGAAGCAGGTCCCTACGAATATGCTCCTCCATCATCTATTACTTGGAAGCCCATAGTTACCGTGAGATGGGGGAAACGTTCCATTAAAGTTACATGAATGAAATATTATTATGAATTTTTTTCTGTTCATATAAGTTGTTAGAGGTTGAAAAGGGAATTATAATCATTTTGTATGCAGATTATTGTGTTAATGGAATATTAACACATAATATTCTAACTGCGTTTAATTGCACGGGTATAGGTGCACATCGATGAGGTTTTATAAGGATATGAATGAATTATAGTTTTAGACAGGATATAATGCCAAAATGAGATTTTTGTGGGGGTATATATGAAATATAAAAACCCTTCGATTCAAACCCTTCGATTCGCTTTTCTTTTGTTTTTCGTACTTACACAGTGAAAGACGACAATAGTATTAGGCGGTGGCGATCTGTTTTCAAGTTAAAACAAAGTCCGTCCGATCGATCGGTCTTAGATACTCTTTGATGGGGTCCACTGGTCCCATACGGTGGGGAGATGGTGACCGTCGGATTGATGGGTTCGGATCCATGCTATGTTCTTGTGAGATGAGGTCGGGCTGGGCCCAGCAAACGCTCTGCGGTGGTAATGAAGAACTTTCATGGAGAGGGCATGACTTTGGATGTACATTTGTTGTTATATTAAAATGAATTTAAAAACATTGGATTCCATACCTTGGACATATTGGACAGTCCAGCTGCATGTACAACAAATGGGCAACACTGTTGAGATATGATTTCAGACTAGAAAAATGGACGCGTGTTTCCAGGTCATGAATGAAATCAAATGATTCTGCAATTTTATCGCACCCATAGACAAAGGATGCAAATTGAAAAATATCAATATTTCAATATTATTATAAAAAGTATGAATTGAGAGGAAAATATTTTATCTGATTTTACCATTTGAAATTGAATAAAAATACAACTGTATCAACAAAATTTTATCTATACTTTTACAAGACTAGATTTTATTTAAAAATTAGATTTTATCCAAAACATTATTTTGAAAAAACTAAAGATAAATTAGAGTATTTTTCATTATTTATCAAATCTTACCTGATTTATATTTATTTTCAAATTATGGTAAAATCAGTTTAAATTTATATTTAATTGATCATTAATTTTAAAAATAGGTTTTATCTTAATTTGAATTTATTTTAAGGTATAAATAGCTAATTTCAGGTTAAATATGATTTTTAACATTTGATCTTATTTTTCATCATTAAATATTCATGTTTGGAAAAATGTTATTTCACAATTATAAGTATATATCAAAATGCTCTTTCCAACGATATATAGATCACAATAATCGACGCTATAGGTGAAAATTTATGATTTTGAAGGATTTCAAAAATAATTTAGTTGTTGATCAAATTTAAAATATAGACGTAATTTGTTATGATTTTATAATATAATTGGAATTACACATGTATCTTACATGCCTATAAATAACCTAAGATCTCCCAATTATTCACAAAAACACTATTATATAAAGATGAATTTTGAAGAATTTTTTTTGTGTAAAATTTTCAGATTAAAATATTTCATTCTTTACTAATTTATTAGTTATTATTTATTTTCATATAGATGTTAATTAATAATATCTAAAACATTTGTTGTCTTTTGAATGCAAGCATCACATAAAGCAATATCATATTTAAATCATCAACCCCTTATTTTTGAAAAAAAATACATAGAGACAGAAAATGTATGTATATAAATTTTTTTTTGTTTATTATTTATTTATTTTGCTCAAATTTCTATTAAATTATTTTTAATATCCCCTTTGTTTAACTTACTATTGAATTTTCTTTTAGAATTTTGATTGAATATGTTTTTAGAAAGTTTTTTTTTTTAGAATTTAGACAGAAAATGTACATGTATTAAATTGTATGGATGCAATAGTCTAGGTTATACTTTTCATATCATAAATTATTTAATTAAGTTTAACATATTGTTGATTTTTTTATATTTTGATTGATTGTATTTGAAATTTATTTTTTAAAAATAACACCCAATTGATAAGACATAGATAAAAATTAAAATATTATAAGATTATTAATTTAAATTTTGAAAATTGATTTAAAATCTTAATTAACTCTACAATGTATTTCAATAATTACATTTAAATTTGATTAGCTACAAATAAATTATAAGTTATGGATGATTTGGATGTTATAAGATCAATTTAAAATAAATATTTTAGATGCGTATTAATAAAAATTATTAATTTAAATTTAAATTAAAATATAGATATTAATAAGATATGGATAAATAATATTTAAATATATAAAAATTTAAATATTTAAGATAAAGATATGATAATTATTAGTATGACAAGGCAATAAAATTTATTTAAGACTAATAATTATGGATAAATTATATATTATAAGATAATATCCATATATTAATTCAAAGTAGATAATTTGATTTACATATGTATTTTTAGTATTATCCATATTAAATAGAATTAAATCTATTGCATAAAATTTACTACTAAGATTTCAAGATCTATTTTAATTATATTTCAAAGTATACTTAAAAAATTTGAAACTATATGTGAAATTTAGCACTCCTAATTTAACAATATAATTTTAATTTTAATTTATTTTTATTAAATTAATATGATATAATACAATGTACAAATTTTAATATATTTTATTAATATTATAGTATCTATATTTATTTTTTATTAATAATATGAATTTAGCACTTTGTTTAGCAATCAAAACAAAATTATGATCATAAATGATGTTTTAAATTCACGTGCGATACACATGTGCATTAACTAGTATGCTTGAATGAACATATTGTTAAGAACCTGATTATAAATCTAAAAATCTGGATCAGGGACCTGTTTGTAACAAAAGTAGGGGTGTGGTTGTACAACTGGTAGACCTTAGGGGTCGATAGGTAAATAGCTCGAATAGGTGTCTACTGTATGTATTAATGCTTAACAAATTTATTATGCTATCTTCAATCTTTAGAGAAAATACGCTTCCCTCGCTAGCGAGGTGGTGGCTGTGTATCTGCTTTATGCGGTTGACCCGGGATCGATCCCTGCTAAACCCCTTATGTGGGGTGTTGTTAGTTGTTGGGTTTAATGATTTAGAGTCCTGTTGTACCTGCCCTTCATGGGCCTTTGATCAACAAAAAAAAAAAAAAACTTTAGAGAAAACGGCCATCATATCCATTGGCCAAATTTGTCCTTATTGTAACACTTTATAAGAGTAGTGTTTGGATATACTGGTATTCATCATTTTTTTTTATATGTAAGGGTCCTATCAAGCTAAGAGCATCTCTAACCCAAAAAAAAAGGTTGTTTCTTCTCTAAAGTATAGAGAAATCACTAAATATTTCACCCTAACTCTTCCTCATAAGTTTTCTCAAAAAGAGGAAATTCAATTTGGCTCTCTAAGGGAGAAGAGCCTCGAATCTTCTCCATAAGTTTCCTCAAAGAGAGGAAATTCAATTCGGATCGACTCACTTTTTCATGTTTTTTGACCCATTCAAAGCTCATATGGGCATGCAATTACCAATTGCTCATTCAAGTTTAATAAGTTCATAGAACTTTTTTTTCACCATTTGAGCATCCAGAGCATTTGAAAAAAACATGACTGTTTAGTTTTTTTTTTACTCCATTTTTTTTCCATTGAGTTTTCATTTTTTTTCACTATAAGAATACTCTATAAAAGAAAGCAACAATTCAAATCCAATCCATTCTACTTCACTAGAAATTTTAAAAAATTAACTATGATTTATCATGGAAATGCTGCAACTTTGAAGATAAAGATTTTAATTTCTTGACCATTTTTTGACAGTTTGTGTTTTTATTTTATTGTTTTTTATTTTTATTTATATATTAGTGAGATCCATAATTAAAAATGCGTTTTTAAATTTTTGACTTACTAAAATAAAAGGAAGAACCATCAAAGATCGAGAACAACAAAAATAATTATAAATTCTTGATTTATTAAATGAGTATTTATGTCATTTATTTTGAGGAAGGAAAATTTAGAGATCTATGAGGGTTGGAGAACTCATTGGAAAATGAGGAAAGAAAAGTGGGAGAATGTGATTGTTTTTCCATTTTGAGAAGAAAAAAATGAAGATATGAGTTGGAGATGCTCCAAGTACTTTTTTTTTATATGCAATAGTCCTATTGACACATAAAGCCTTCACGTAGGATGTGTCAAACCATTTCTAGTATTATAAACATTAGAGCTATCACAGGTCCAAAAAACTGTGGATCATAAGCACACGAAATCAGTTTAAAATTGCAGATGGGAGGACTTGAACTTGGGTTCTCCTGTAGGGGGTGTATTGATATGGCATATGCTAAGCATATTATGAGAGAGTTTATTATTGTCTCACCCTACTCATCATTCTATTTTTCGATCATTTGTCATCTTAGTTACTTCTCGTACTTATATTATTTTCTTCTTCATTTGTGCTTCAAATTTATATTAATGCCAGTTGAGCAAGTGATTTTCTGATCATCTTTTACTACTGATATATATTTCTTGGTGATTTCCTTATATCCAGAAGACAAAAAGAAAAAACATTTTTTTATTATCTTAGAGTAAATGCAAGGTATCATGTCATGTGTTCTATTCCTATCAAAACCATTTGGCTTTAACATCTTTTACATGATATGGGTGTCATCCTCTTTGTCTCAAACTTTGACAACAACAATAACATTCAAGGGTATGATGTGGATTTAAGAGGGCGGTGGATGAAAAACCTTTATTAGTTTTATTTTGCTTCTCTTTTTTTTCTTTTTTTTCTTGCTTGTTTTTGTATATTTTGGATTTTTATGTGAGAACCTACCATTTCTTTTTAAAAAAAAAGTAGATTGAAGTAAACTAGATACATTTTAAAGCCCTTTTACAATGAAATATCATAATATGAGGGTTAAATGATATTTTAGTACAATTCCACAATAAAAATATTAAGAATATCATTATTATTATAATAGCATTTTCATTCTCAAATTGTGGTTTAAATATTGGGTTTTTTTATTTTTTTAGTCCATGTCAACTATATAATTTAGTGATTGATCACTCACTTCTTCATATTTCAGTTTAAGTCTCCAAAATTAAAGGGTACGTTTCTTATTAGTCCTTGGGAGGCACATATCCCTAAATTATTTGGTTTTCTTTTTAGTCCATGGGAGGGACTAAAAGGAACATATCTTTTAAATCTGTGGACTTAAACCGAAATATAAAGAAGTGATGAATCGATCACTAAATTATATAGTTTATAGGGACTAAATTATATAGTAATTTGTTAGCATTGAAGAATGTTTGGCATGTTTTAATCATGATGTGCAGGAGTGAAGAATGCAATATTAAAATTTTTAATCATTATGTGCAGGATGAACTATGGACAAGCATATATCCAAAACTTCTAGAGGTTGAATTAGTTGAGTTCAAGATTTTGAGACATTACTAATGTGTATTATGTGTAGGAGTTTTTTTAATTAGTGTTTGGAAACATTGCTAATTAATTAGTTGTATTGGAGTCGTTTGGATTGCAGCAATTATAACTTGCTAACTTGGATTGTAGGAGATTTGTATTTACCGTTTGCTAACTTGCTAGCTAGGACTTTGCAAAGTTTGTTGAAGTTCATTTTCTAGATGATAACTCGATAGGAATTTGCAAATTGTCTGAATCTTATAACTTCTTGATCTTGATGCCAATTTTCTATTACATAAGATAGATATGATATTTTAATGCTTCATTTGAGGTTAATTTATGGTTTGTCTTATTGTAGTGTAACTTTGAGAATGTCTGTTGTGGTGGTCATTGACTAGGTGGTTTGGTGGCTTAAATAAAAGGTTTTCGTGTAGTTGTTTTATAGTTCCTTAGCATCCCAACACATCTCTCATATCTTGCTCACTAATTTTCTATTATGTGGAATATGTTTTGCATATTGATAGGAATGATTATTATGGAGGAGAGTCAACTTCACTCAATCTCATTTAGGCAAGGTTCACTTTGAGAACAAATGGAAGAGATTCCTACTATCGAACATGATTTGATGTTTCTACTATATATTATAATCCTATTTTGGATGTAGACATGATTTGATGTTTATACTATATATTACAACCCCATTTGGATATAGACTTGACTTGATGTTTATACTATATTAAAAAGAGAGAGTTTTTATATATATATTCGAAGGGATGATTGACCCCACTATGAGCTTTAGCTTCTTTGTTGCTTGGCATTTTCAATCCCCACAAGTGAGAGGAAATTGATTTTTGTTGTTTTACAGGCTTAGCAAAATATTTATTTTTATTTTCGATCTTGTGAATCTACGACATATTGAATCTTTCTGTGAATACATATATTACAAGTTTTCTAAAATCTAAATGAAGCAACAATAAAAAGATTGAAAAAAATATTATTTGCGATGGTTTTAAGCTGATGTCGCAAAAGTCAAAAAATAAAAATAATTTTTTTTGCGACGGTTAGTTTATCCGTCGCAAAAGATGTAGTTTACACAACTATAGAAAAAAAGTGAGTTTTTGCGATAGATTATTTGCGGCGGTATCAAAACTGCTATAAAAGATATTTGCGACGGTTAAAAACCGCTACTAATCTTTTGCTACGCCATTTGATATGATGGAACCCAAACCGCCGCAAATACCCTTTTGCAACGGTTATGGAAACTATTTGCGACGGTTTGAAACCGTCGCAAAAAATGATTTTTCTTGTTAATGGACGAATGATGATTTATAATTATCTCACTAGTATAGATAAACTATATATATTTATGTAAAATATTAATAATAAAATAAGGGCATATATCAATCCTCTCTCCTATATTTTATATTACCAGACATTTCATTAAGGATAAATTTAATATTTGAAAATATGTACATTATACTATGCCACTTAAAAATAAAAATGACTTATATTACAAGACTAGTTTATTAAGTTTCTCAAAGACAAAATTGAGTTAAGTTCATCCATATTACAATACTATATATTATCATGTATTTAGGTTGTATTTGGATGTAACGTTGAAATGCTAAAATTTTTATAATCTTATATTTCAAACTCAATTTTTGAAAAGTATTATTTTATTAAATTTTTAACAGCAAAATTTTAGCCTAAAAAGGAAGATGACAATTTAAAAAATTAAACGTTGCGTTCGAATTTGAGAATTTTTAACTTTTCAAACGCAGAATCTATCTAAACTCGGATTCAAATGAGCCTTAGTAAACAAAATGTATAAACCCATTGCCTAAAGGATATAAGATAATATCACATGACAATAGTTAATTAAATACCAACAAAAATATTCTTCATAAATTTAATGTGTGATCAAACATCAAAATCCAAGTTGGGAGGGTTGATCTTTTGTCATGAACTATTCAACAAATCTATAAATTAAGACAAAAAAAAGAATAAAAAAGTAATAAGAGATGTAAATATTATGATCAATTTTTTTTTCTTAAAATCATCTCCAATGCATGTCTGTATTTAAAAGAATCTAAATATAAGAATGTTTTTGAGCTCGCATCAAATACAAACTCAAACACAAACCACATCTTCATCGATTTTCTATTTTAAAATAATATTTTATCTTCCAAAATTAATTTATAGATATATAATCATTGGAATAATATTTTAGTAAATAATTGCAAGCAATTTCAACATAAAACATATATAAATTCTAATTAAAAATATTTCTAAAATTATTAAATTTAAATATATGTTAATATATTTAATATTGATCTTGTTTTAAATCATCGTTGTCAACTTTTAAATGACACTAATTTAGTAAGAATTAGATTCATATAATTGAAAGTACCTAACAATATCTTTAAATTTGAAGAAAAAAAAATGAGATATTTAAAGTATGATCCATGGAGCTTTAGATTCATTCAATAGAAACTACACTTACAATATCTTTAAATTTGAAGGACAGAAAATGAGATATTTAAAGTATGATCTATAAGGCTTGGTTAAATATGTTTCCCACACGCTAATATGCAAGGGTGCATTTTGGTTGCCTATTGCAAAATTGATTCTACACGAATTTGAAATTTAAAACTATCTATAAGAAGCTCGTCCACCAACTTTTAAAACTCGTATTTTTTTTATACTATTTATTTGAAATCTGTATCTATGAAGCTGCTATAATAAAATTTGTTTAGTTTCATAATTGCAGAAACACTTTCTTGCGAATGTAAAAACGGTCAAATCTTCCAATTAAACGCTTAAAATAGAATAGTTAAATTTATGAGATGACATCAATGTAAATGGGTCACTTTTATCCAACCGTCCGATCAATAGACTATTTCACAACAAATTGGTGGTCCACCCAACTCCCAAGATCCAGTACATGAATCCACGATTTTTTTATTTATCCACATCCGTGGATGTCGCTCCATCTAGATATGCGTGCCCCCTCCTCAAAAACGTCGCCACCAGATCACCGTCCATCGTCACCCAGATCACTGACGTGGCCGTATAAGATCACCGAACTCAGTGGACCCACCGAAACCACCGTAACGTCCTTTTCCGTATAATAAATACGTCCCGATCTCTCCAACCATCTTCGTCTCTTCCCGTCTAAAACCACGCAACACATTCGATCACTGATTATCGATCGATCGATCGATCGAGAGAGAGAGATGGCGAGCGGGAGAAGGGGATGGACGGAGATGGAGGTGGGAGCGGACGGTGTTGCCGTCATCACCATCGTCCATCCTCCGGTGAATTCGCTCTCTTACGATGGTACTCTTTCTTACTCCCCTTTTATGGGCAAACGCATTCACTTAGGGTTTGTTGTACATATATGAGATCCAGGGTTTGATCGATGTTTTTCATTGCTATTGTTCATTAGCTCAAGCAAATGAATGTTCTGAACCTCGACATTGATTTAATATATTCAGTGATCAATGGTTGAATTTTAGATTTTTTTTTTGAGGTGTTTGTGTGGAGCGTGTGATCGGCCTGGAAATTAATTTTTAATCTGTTTTGCCGAAAATCGCTTCCAAACGCCCTTTCTGGTATAATTTTTTTGAAAAGCTGGTTGATTTAAAAGTCTAATGATTTTTATGTCAAGAATATCGCTTTTGAGATTCTCGAAATGATCAGTTCTGGAAAATCTTTAGATATCACACCATCAGAGCTGCTGCTTCTCTTGGAAGGAGATTGGATTTTATTTTTGAAATTATGGATATTACTTGTATTGCGAATTATAATGGATCTCATTGCCTTTCATGATCATTTATTAGAGTCTATGTTTTATTATGTTAGGAACTTAGGGTTTACCAAATGAGTGATATTTAGGTCGTTCAGTCCTGGATCTTTATATGGTGGTTACTTTGTAGGTTTTTGATATGGGTCGTGTTTGTGGGGTTAGAGTGTCCTACCTCTTTCACAACCTTTTTTTTTACTATAATATTATAAAATATTTATTAATTTCTAGGCATTTGGGTATCAACTATCAAGAATGACTTGGTTTCTTATTTGCTGTAGTGCTGAACAGTTTCAAAGAGAATCTCGAACGAGCTATTCAAAGGAATGATGTCAAAGCAATTGTTGTCACTGGTATGATGAGAGTTATAGAGAATGAAATTAGGGGTGGTTAATTGAGGCGGAATTCTAATAACTTGAACTTTGCAGGTGCAAAAGGAAAATTTTCTGGAGGTTTTGATATCAGTGCTTTTAGTGAGATTCAAGCGGGAAAGGGTACTCCTCCTCAGAACTTCTAATGATGTGTCATGTCCCTGGAATGAATGGTTTATAATTTCTGTATTCCATTTGACAGGTGTCGATAAGCCTAAGACCAGTTATTTATCCATTGATATGGTCACTGATGTATTTGAAGGTACTCAAATAAGATAACCATGTGTACCGTCTTATTTATAAAGAATTCACATAATTATTTTCTGTTACCCTCTTTACCAGCTGCCAGAAAACCTCTAGTTGCAGCTATCGACGGCCTTGCCCTTGGTGGTGGATTAGAGCTTGCGATGGTATGTGATATATTTTTCCTGAGAAACAAAGCTATATAAATATGTAAAAAATGATTTGCCTTTTTTCTGATGCCAGGCCTGTCATGCACGCATTTGTACATCTACTGCTCAACTAGGCTTGCCTGAGCTTCAGCTTGGAATTCTTCCTGGAATGGGAGGTTTGTATCTCTGTATCTTCATTCTCTCTTTTCAAATCATGATGTTCTTGCAATTATCTTGTATATGGTGTGTGTTGGTTCTTAAGTTTAAGGTTAAAAAAAGACCTTTTATTCCTTTCATTGTCTTGTAAGGATAGAGCAACAAAACAACCCTTAACCCATCAACATGACATCAATTACAGAGCACATCTCAAAGATTGAGGACGACAAGACTGTATTTAGTTAATATGATTGATTGGTCTTTAACCAATGTCAACCACCCTAAAAAAATGTCAAAGTTCCTGAATAATCAGTTGACAAATAGCTAGATTCAGGAATTCTTTATCTGATGCATTTCATGAGATGTATAAAGGTAGCTGGAACTATGCAATCTTTTTCTAAACTTTTGCAGTTGGTGCAATATAATGAATGCTGATAGCTTCATCTAGGTAAGGAATAAGGATTAAGTAGTTTCAAATATGAGCCCACACGGGATTGGGAAGTATGAGCCCAAATTGTTAAACACAGTTTGAAACTTTCTTATGCTTTCCTGTAAGGTTTGCACTTGGGACCAAATTTTGTTAGGGAAAATAGTGCAAAGATATTTGCACTGAATGATCAATTTTCAAGTATCAATCATGCATTAGTGATGTTTGGGTTCATTGGTATAGCAAATGTCCCATAGGTTAGTTAATTTGTTGACACCACATGAAGGCAAGATTTTGGAGGTGGGAGTGGCTCTTGGAGCTTCTTGTTCCTTCAATAATCTCGAGGGTACCTTTTTTTAAAAAAATCTCTAGGGCATGTGGTGGTGGATTTCCAAAAGAAGCAAATGAGGCAATCCTGTCAAAGCAGGCTGTACGAGTATTTGCCTCATTCATATTTTGTTTTTTGTTTCTTCTCCTCTCACATCTATTGTAAGGAGATCCTTCATGTCCTTCTATCTGGGAGTTTATTTTTAATAAGACTCTCCTATCTTTAGTTCACAATAGAAAAAACCATGTGCCTCTCACGTCTTTCTATCGGGGAGTTTATTTTTAATAAAATTCTCCTATCTTTAATTCACTATAGCAAAAAGCATGTGCCTCTATATACAAGGCGAGGGAGGTGGCCATTATTTCTAGTCAGCCATCTTCAATCCAAAACCCAGCCTGATCAAAGTTGGGCAATCATGAATTGGGTTTGTCACTTTATTTGGCTTGAGTTGGGTTTGTGTTGACCTTATAGTGAGTCGTATTTGGATCGACCATCAACCTGACCCAACCCACAAACTACAGACCTATCTTTATAGGAAATCATTGGATGTACTCCTTCAGCCTTATTCTGGAGGCTCCAGGCATGCACATCATTTTTCATTGAATGCAGTTGTTAAAAGATTGGGCTTTAGGGTTGACATTACATAGAAGGTATGTTCTGTGTGTGTGTTGGGGGTTTGGGGGTGGGTGGGTTTTGGGGTTGGGAAGGGGGGGGGGGGAGATTCTGATAAGACTTCGATGAGGATTGTAGTAAAAACTACAAGGATATTAAACATAACTATGTTAATTTCCCACCAATGATATTTCAGATGCAGTAGGATTTATAAAACCAAATCCAAACTGTAAGGAAAACTTTTATTTTTTTTACCAAAGGAAATTTGGCTGTGTTGGTGTTGTGCAGTGACTCCCTATGAAAACCAGTTGTCTCTGCATATATTCTTTGTTACTGGTTTCCCTTTTTCTGTATCTGTGGGTTAGATATATTAGAAAATCTTCTGACCATTGGGTTACTGAAACATTATTGTTTCTTTCCACCTCTGTAATTTGATCACTGGCATTTTAAAATGCCTGTTGATCCAGTTATTTATGTTTGCAGTATGTTTAGACCATGAAACTGTTTAAGTTTTACAAAAAAACTGATTTGAACATTGAAGGTGAATGTTTATTTAACATGTTTAATGTTTTGTTAAAGTTTAAACCCGATCCCGACCCAAGCCCGGGCTCAACCCGAACCCGCGGGTTGAGGTCGGGTTCGGGCTCGGGTTGCACCCTTCAGGTTGAGGTCGGGTTCGGGGTGGGCTTCATTCATCGCGAGTTGGGTTTGGACAGGCCTTCAACCCGACCCAACCAATGTTCGAAATATCGATTAAATCGATATATCGATTTGGGATCAGATCGATATATCGATATATCGATCGCCCAGTTTTTGTTTTTTTGTTTTTTGAAAAAAAATGGGAAAAATTTGAAAAAACAGCAAAAAAAAAAGATAAAAAATTGTGAAAATAATGAAAATGAATAAGAATAATTTGATATGAAGATAATAATAATTTTACAATGGTTTTGATTTAAAAAAAATACATAACTAATTAACTACAACATAAAACTATAAAACTAAATAACTAATCAAATCATTTGTAAAAGGTGTAATTTTTTTAATAAAATATATATTTTATTAAAATATAATAACTAATAAAAACATACGAGACTAGATCATAAAATTATAAGGATACAATAACACTTTTTTGTTATATTTTGGGTTATGAAAATTTAATTGGGCAAGCATGGCCACGTAAGGTTGTACAAGAAGATTCCGGGTCTTCGTTTGATTTAATATTGATATGAAAAATAAAAATCTGTATTGATGTCAAAGTATCAAGTGTGAGTGATGGACATGAAATGAAACCCTCAAACACAGCATAAGAGGCAGAGGGCATGACATTAGGATTAAAAAAGTCGGTTTGACACTGACTTTGATTGAATATAAATAAATAAATAATTAAAAAAAAAAATAGAGACGCTAGGGTTTGATCCCGTACCACTCGGGGTTTCACGCGTACACTCTACCATCTGATCAACATCCATGATTTGTAAATTTTAAATAATATATCGCTGATATATCGTTAAATTTCGATAAATCGACGATATATCGATGACGTCAGCATGACGTCAGCGTGATTTCGATAAAACCTCGCGAAATGATCGCGATTTAGTCGCCGAAAACGATATATCGACCGATATATCGATATATCGTTCGTGATTTAAAACAGTGGACCCAACCCGCCCTACCCCTAAGTGGATTCAACTGTCCACAATTTTAGTACAAACAGGTTTTATGGGAATTGATGGAAAAATTGAGTCCATGAAGACGATCTCAAGCTAAATGGAAAGATAATTAAAATATAGATATCCGCAATGATTCAAATGCGGCCGCACATGATGTGCTATGTGCCTCGCACATACTTATCATGTACCAAATATGTGGCCATGTGGATATCTGTTGTTGTATCATGCAGTTTTTTTTTTCTATAACTCATGTTCAGGATTAATTTCTGGTGTACTTTTGATCATATAGGAACTCAAAGACTTCCACGCCTGGTAGGCCTGCCTAAAGCTCTTGAAATGATCTTGGTAAGTTTAGTTTCTGTTTTTCTCAATAAAAGGTTTTTATTTCTTTGCCATTTGTTTCTACTTTAACAAGTTCTGGTCATCATCTCTAAATTCTTCTCTTTTGATAGACATCCAAGCCAGTGAAAGGAAAAGAAGCTCATGCTGTGGGCCTTGTTGATGCTATAGTTCCACCTGATGAATTGATAAAGAGTGCTCGACTTTGGGCTCTTGATATTGCAGAAAATAGAAAGCCATGGCTTATTACTCTTTATAGAAATGATAAGCTAGAGTCTCTCGCGGAGGCGAGGGATATATTTAAATTTGTAAGAGCTGAAACACGTAAGCGGGCTGCCAATCTCCAGCATCCTTTTGTCTGCATTGATTGCATTGAAGAGGGCGTGGTTTCAGGGCCCCGAGCAGGACTTCGGAAGGTAACTGCTTTGTTTTGTACTGAAAGCTTATGCAAGATGTATAATACTCATGTCAATTTCTTGGCAGGAATCAGAAGCTTCTGAGATTCTTGTTAGATCTGATACCAGCAAGAGCTTGGTCCACATCTTCTTTTCACAACGTGCAACCTCAAAGGTAAGAAGAATATGATTGCATGTGCTTGAGACCTTCTCTGATGTTAGGAATACCAAATATACATGGCGAAACATATCCTTAATGTAAAGAGTTGGAAACAAAAGCGTCACCATTGCCCTTTTGAGTTTATATGAACAATTCATCATTGTTAGGAATTAACAATCTCTAAAAATTGGTGATTTAGCTATATCAGATATCCATATTTGATGCTTTTTATGATTATAAAACAAGTAAGCAACTCATGTTATTCATCTGATCATCTCTGGCAAGTGTAAGTTAGCTTATGTTTTTTACAAGTATAAAACAACTATATATTCTTTAATTCAGTTTGTAATTTACAGTTTCCAACTTTCTGAATATTCTGTCATTCTTGGTCATGTAGTACAAAAGTGTAGCTCATTATGCGGCATGGCTTCATTTCAACTCTTGATCCTGGATGACATTATAAATTGCTATATAAGAACATCACTCAACTCAAATTTTCTTAGAATTCTTTGTCAGATTTAGGAAATCTACCACAGTATAATGTCATGAGTAATTCCACACCCTCTCTTAGTTGCTTTATCTTTCATTTTTATCTGTAGGAATGAGGATGAGGTTATTTTTACATATTCATCCCAATATCAGCAACCAATTTCTGATCATCTTGCCATTTATTGTGCTTTTCCTTTATCTTAACCATATTCAAAGTGCGGCCGCATGTACCGGTATGTGCGGCCGCACGTGCTGATGTGCCCCCCTCGACGCACATCAATACCAAGTGTTATCCAAGTGCGGCCATGTGCGGGCCATATGCGGCCATGTGCGGTCATGTGTTCGAACGGGAATCAAACGGCTCTTTAGCGTTCAAACCCAGTTCGAACGGGATTCAAACGGCCTTTAGGCATTCGAGCCCAGTTCGAACGGGATTCAAACGGCTTTTCAGGCGTTCGAACCCAGTTCCAACGAGAATCAAACGGCTATTCAGGTGTTCGAACCCAGTTCGAACGGCATGTGTAATTTTTGTTTAAAAAAAACATAGGAAGGCGTTCGAACGCCTTCCTAAACCAAAGTGCGGCCGCATGTACAGTACATGCGGCCGCATATGCTGTGTGCGGACCACACTGCACATGCGGTCCGCACACATTTTTGAACTATGATCTTAACACCATGATCTTAATTCACTCAACCTTGCTGACTGGACAAGTTTTCTGAAATGGGATTTGCATCAAACCATCGAGCATGTATTTTTTAAATTATTTATTACAATTCAAGTTAAAATTAGTTTTGTCCTAGAGCAGAGATATTAATTAAAAGCTACCTTCATCATTGTTAATGTTTAGATACCTTGCTCAAGTTCAAAGCAATATTGAAGTGGTCTCATTGTAAAATAAAATTTGCATTCAATCAATTTTGAACTTTATACCCATATGTTGGAAGTTATCAATGTATTCACAATGAATCATACATTGTATGTAGCATGGAGATGTCAGTGAGCAGGATAACAATGAAAAAAATAAGTAGCAGATGTTCCGAAGTCTTCAGATTCATCTCTTCTAGACATCTCGGCAATTGTAGTTAAAAAAACATGTTCTGGTCTGTCATTCTTTGTTTTTTTCCACTTATGTAAGCATCTATATACTCAAAGGCATCCTTGTACGTCGTCCAACCATTTGGATGTTAGTTTGCTGAATTCTTTGCCGTGTCAGTTGATAACATAGAATGTTAAACACAGGTTCCTGGCATCACTGATCTTGGTTTGGTCCCAAGAAGAATCAGCAAAGTTGCTATTCTTGGAGGAGGATTAATGGGTTCAGGAATTGCAACTGCATTATTACTGAGTAACTATACAGTCATTCTGAAAGAAGTAAATGATAAATTTCTTCAGGGAGGGGTTGGCAGAATCAAAGGTGAGAAGCAAAACAATCTTTAAAATTATTTATGTTCACCTCTCTGAACACCATTTCTCTTTCTACCTTAAAGTTCTGTTTTATTAAGGTGCTTCTTTTCAGCCAATTTGCAGAGCCGTGTCAAGAAAGGAAAGATGACTCAGGAGAACTTTGAGAAAACTTTCTCTCGACTAATAGGTGTTCTTGATTATGAACAGTTTAGAAATGTGGACATGGTCATTGAGGTGCATTATCTGGGTTTTTAAATTTCTTATTCACTATACTGTTGATAGATTGATACCCATGATTTGCCGAAATTCTTCTAACAGGCCGTTATCGAGAATATTTCCTTAAAGCAAGAAATATTTGCTGATCTGGAAAAGTATTGCCCACCGCATTGCATACTTGCCAGCAATACCTCTACAATTGACTTGAATTTAATTGGCCAAAGGACCAAGTCCCAAGACCGCATACTTGGCGCGCATTTTTTTAGGTAATTTCTGTTGTTTTTCTTTTTTTCTCGCCTTCATCATCTAACAATTCAGTGATATCTGATGTTTTGTTTTCAGTCCTGCTCATGTTATGCCTCTATTGGAGATAGTCCGTACCCAGAAGACATCTCCTCAAGTGATTGTTGACTTACTTGATTTTGGGAAGAAGATACGCAAAACACCTATTGTGGTTGGAAATTGCACTGGATTTGCAGTAAACCGCATGTTCTTTCCATACACACAGTCAGCTTTCTTATTTGTCGATCGTGGTTTAGATATTTACCAGATTGATCATGCAATCACCAAATTTGGAATGCCAATGGGCCCATTTAGGTATCCTCTTTGTTAACTTGGAATCTCTTTTGAACTCAGTTTACATTTCATCCATTACACATAGCTTAATATTTGTCATAGATGGGCTTATTTTCAGTTTTCGTGTTTTGTTGCTACTTATGGGATGAATTTTCCATGAACTTTTATTTTTGCAGGCTGGTTGATCTTGTCGGTTTCGGGGTAGGATTCGCAACAGGTGCACAGTATGTTGAGAACTTCCCTGATAGGACATATAAAGCGATGTTGTTGCCAATTATGATGGAAGATAAGAGGGCAGGTAATATGATTTTTGGTGGACATTTATGAACATGAACACAGCTATACTGAACAATTAATGTTTACATTCTGCATATCTGGAACTTTTTTTAGGTGAAGCTACTCGGAAGGGTTTTTACATATATGATGATAGGCGCAAAGCTAAGCCAGACCCTGAAATAAAGAAATACGTCGATAAATCAAGGAGCATGGCGGGCATTGCTGTTGATCCCAATGTCTCTCACATCCCTCCCCTCGCACATAATTGATTGTTTAAAATAATAATCACAATTAAATTCAGTCATTAACATGTGATATATTGTGTGAATGCAGTTGTCAAAGGTATCCGACAAGGATATAGTGGAAATGCTGTTCTTCCCCGTCGTGAATGAGGCATGTCGTGTCCTGGATGAGGGGATCGCTGTCAAGGCTTCAGATCTTGACATCGCATCCGTCATGGGCATGGGTTTCCCTCCATACAGGTACCTGAGTACATTCTTTTCACCTCCAAGAGAAACTCTAAAAGATAAATATACAAGTCTAACCTAAGATCTACCAATAAATATTTATCATCAGGGGAGGAGTTATGTTTTGGGCCGACTCTATCGGAGCCAGATATATATGCTCCAGGCTCGAGGAATGGTCGAAGGCATATGGGGATTTCTTCAGGCCCTGTGCCTACTTAGCTGACAGAGCCTCCAAGGGGGCCTCTCTGGTGAGATTTCCTCCTGGTTTATGTGCTTTTATTATAACAAGTAGAAGAGTTGACTAATTTTATTTAACCTTTCAAACCTAAAATTCACAGAGCGCACCGGCCGAGCAAATGAAGTCTCGTCTGTAAGATAAAAACCCGATCCCAACTCCGGTTATGAAAAAATAAGGACATCACCCCTGGAGGACAGGTTTATTTTATTTGATTATGAATGTTTATTATACAAGTATAGTTGCACTTATGAGGATTTATATTTTTGACTAATAAAATATAATGATGGGTGGGAATAACTAGCATGTTATATGGAAATAAGGGGAGGGAGCAAACGTCTGGTGCCACTATCATGGTGTGATCTGATGATGTGATTATGGAGTCTTTCATCTGTGGTTGACATTAATTTCCTTTTGATGGTGCTGTCTTTTCTTGCGTTGGATTTGTGTTATGTGCATGGTGAGACGAGCAACTGTATCAAAGAGGAATAGCTGGAAAATTTACGAAATAATAGTTTTGTTCGTGATATATTATTGCGTGGTGTCTCGTATACGTTAATTGTATCACAGTATATTTGACTGATTGAGTTTTATGATTATTGAAAGGGAAATATTCAAATAACCCCCTTTAAACTGTTTGAAATTTGTGTAACCCTTGACTCTTCTTGAAATTTATATGACCCTTTGAAAATATTTATGTAAATTTAAGTAGCCCCCGAGTTAAATTTTCGTTGAAAAATGAATAATATTCTGTGAATATTTCGTTTGGTTAATCTAAAATAAAAATATAGTATACAAAAAATCCTTTACAATATGTGAAAAATCTTCTTTAAAGATTATTTTACTTCTTTGAATTGATTATAATTTATAAAACCCTATTTAGAGTGGTAAAATTGTTAAAATTGTTATTTATAGAAGATTTTTTATTTTTTAACATATTTATTTTATTTTTTAGGTATATTGTGTTTTTTAACAGTGTTAACAAAAAATTTATTTTGAAGGGATATTTGGACATGTGTTTTTATGAAGTTATATGAATTTCAGGAAATGTCTGTTGGATTTTTTCATTAAAAAAATTAAAACATTACTATGTGAATAGGGTTGCACCTAACCTTTTTAATAGGTGGGTGGGGGTGCACCTAACATTTTTAAAAGGTTTTGAAATCATTGCAACCTTTTTGGGCAGCGAAGGAGAATAGATGGCCTAAGTTTTAATGAAGACCTCACAGTCACGGATACATTGATAGTTGGGAACCATCCATAATTGCGCTCAAAATTTATTTCACTCTTCCTTTCCATAAAAATGATCAAAATAGGATTGTGAAAAAAATTATTTTGACGAGTTATTAAACTGAACTTTAATACATACATAAACACATTTTTTTTTAAAAAATTAAGCACATGTATACATGCATTCCTCTTTGGCTCCACACATGGTCTTCCTTTTTTTAACTTTTTAAAAAATGGATGTGTATTATATTGATTATACTATGTATGTGTATGTGTAAGTGGTTTTTTTTTTATAGAGAAGTTATGCTGTTTTTATAAATGTGTTACAAATCGATCTGAAAGCGAAGAGAGCAAAGACATGGATAAAATAATACATTAGCACGGCCGAGGACCTGAAGTAGGGAAGCTTGGGCGTGGGAAATCACTTTTGTATTGGAATGCATGAGAAGTGTCCTCCCCGGGAGGGAGCCCAAAAAAACAAAAAGCAAGATCCGCGAGGAGGAGCCATAAGGAGAGACTCTACCCAGCAAAGTCTGGCCCACCAAGTGTCTCCCCCAAACTCTTAGCCCCCGTTTGGAATCGGTATAACCCCCCGGATAACCCCGGATAAGTATTTTGGGGTGTTTGTTTACCCCGGATAAACCCAGATAAATTATGCTATAATAAACCTTGATAAAATGGTATAAGGATTCCAATCAACCCATATAATAAAAGTTATCTAGGTTATTCCACCTAAAAATATGTGGGTTCACTGTCAATTAACTGTCATCACCTCTTATAAATCATCTGTCAAATCAACTATCATTACTTTTTTACCTTTTATAAATCCTTATTCATACTTTATTCATATTTTATCTAAATAACAAAACATTTATTCTTACATTTACCAACGAGAATAATTCAAAACACAAACAAACACAAAATCACTTTATCCTTATTTATACTCACTTATACTTAGATAAATCTATATCCTTGAATAAAATATATCCCCGTTCTAAGAGGGGGCTTAATGTCTCCCCCAATCTTGTAAGATATGCAAGGTTGTGTCCCATATATTTTAATAGTATACACGAATGACCTTTGAATAGGACCCCATTCCGAGCTCGCCAGAGCACCCAGAGTCCCGCGGGTAGGAGGAGCCTAATAAACTGGCTGGGCAGGGGCAGTGCCGACGCTGGTGCTGGGTTGGACATCACGTCCCGAAGCTCGGGCAGCGAGTGGACTTGGAGTCGAGACCCGGTCGCCTGGCTTAACTCGCACGAAAGTATGGCGGCTATAGGGCACCTGAGAAGGAGATGCTCGACTGACTCGGGCTCAGCATGGCACATGTCGCAGTCCGTGGGATCGCCCGGTCTCAGCATGGTATATGTAAGTGGTTGGTCTTACAGTCTTTTCTTTATTTTATATTCAAAAGGCGCCAAACACGGTTTATTTTTTAATCCAGACAATCATACAATGGATGAGGATTGAAAAACAGCATTTTTTCTTCACTCATCATTCTCCAAATGACGAAGTCAAAGGAACCATTAGTCGACGAATTCCAACGATAAGGGTGGCTTAATAATATTTTAAAAGTTATATATTTTATTGCACAACAAATAATAAAAGGAATCTACCAAAGTCTATGTTTATGTGGTTTAAATGTGGAGGGTGTGAACATTCAAGAGTGTATGTTGATAACATGTTGGTCTATGTTTATTGTTGTTTTAATTTACAAATTATATATTATAGTTTATAGATTAGAGGGTCGTTATTCAACCCTACCAATTCCTCCACCCACCCCTTATATATATAAAAAAAGTTTATGTGCGTCATATATTAGACAATTATTTATTCAATACGATACATGTAAGTTCATAAATCATATGAGATAAAATAGTAAAACATGCGGAGGTAATCACATTATTTTTTAGATGTATTCGGTCAATAATATATGAAATACATACAAATAATCTATGTTAGTTTTAAAGGACAAGCATTTTTTTTTTTTTTAAGTTTCCATGAACCATATGATTTAATGATCGATCTTTCATTTTTTCATATTTTGGTTTTAGTCCCCAGATTTAAAAGGTATGTTCCTTTTTAGTCTCTGGGAGGGACATATCTCTAAATTATTTGATTTTCTTTTTAGTCCATGGGAGGGACTAAAAATGAATATATCATTTAAATCTGAGGGTTAAAATCAAAATATGAAGAAGTAATAGATCAATCACTAAATCATAAAGGTTATAGGGGCTTAAAAATAAAAAACCTTTTTTTTTTGTTTGGTGGAAAGGCTCTGGAACAGAGCATACTAAGTTCTTACAAAACCACTCAGCAAGCTGGACAAGGTGAGATGGCATTAAAGCCATACACCAGTGATAAGATTATATTGTTAGCTATGAAAATGTGGTAAATGACCAAACTAAAGGAATACCTATATTTCGAAGGACATTAAACAGAAGTATGCTTTGCTGATAGCGAGGTATCCAGTAAAAAAAAATATTTTTTAATCAATCTAAAAAGTTCAATGTACTTTGTGATTATATTTAAGTATTTAAATATAATTTCTTTAAATGATAAAATAACTGAATATTCTATTTAATTAATAGAAAAAAAAGGCTTTACACACGTATGAGATAAGACTCTCATTTACATGCCTGGTCTCGCTGTCCATGCTCTTGTTAGCTGCCTAGGTATATTTTTACCTTTGTTATGAATGGATCTATTTTCTTTATAAAAATATGAGTTCTTATGTATATATATTTTTGTAAAAATTCAATTTTATTAAATTCCCTTGTAAAACCTATAGTGCATAAATATCACTGAAAAGATTTGACTTAGTGCAACCGTATACCACTGAAAAGAAGCTGTTTTGAACCATGTATCAACCATAATTACTGACCCTAGCCCTACACGTAAAAAGACCAAAATGCCCTTACACCCTAAACTTAACACGTGTTCGAAAACTCCTTTTCCCCTTACACCCTACCTGCAAAGAGAAAAAGAAGTGTCGTTGGAAAGAGAAATATTTATGCACTAAAGTTGAACTTTTTCAGGGGTATTTATGTACTAGTGGTTTTAACATGGATATTTGAGCATTCTGACAAAATTAAATTTTTACATAAATATATTTACAAAAATCCCTCAAAATATATACCTCATGAAATACATTATTTAAAAAAATCATAATATTTCATATGTAGCTATTGTTGTGTCTAACATTTTCATGTTATCTAATGTTTTTGAGCCTTGTGATAGAGCAAGTTTCAACACAACTTGGCCGTGTCGTCATTGACAAGTACTTTATCAGCGGAATGGTGGTACCCTGTGACCGGGTTCAAAACCCACGGCGAGGTATCCTCCTCACCTCCCTTTCTCATCATCGCTACCGCCACCTTCTTCTTCTCCTCCATCGCCGATGCCGTCGCAGAGTAATATGTCCTGTGTGCCATTTGATTAGTAAAAATATCCAAACTATACCCAATTAGTTAAAACCGACGCATGTGAAAATAAAAATAATATTAATAAATTATATGATACGACAAAAATATTTATAAAAATTAAATTATTATTAAAAATTTGAAACGATACAAATCCATATTTAGAATATTTTATTAGGAGTCAAATTTATTAATATGGGAAAATTCATATAACCCCCTGTAAACTATTTGAAATTTATATAACCCTCTTACTTTTCTTGAAGCCCATATAACCGCCTGAAAACACCTACGCAAATCTAAATAATCCTCTTTATTAAATTTTTGTTGATAGATGAAGAATATTTTGTTTGATTAACTATGTCGACTGAAAACATTGTATATCAAAACCCCTTTACAATGTATTAAAAAGGTGAAAAATCATCTATAAATGACAATTTTATCTTTATTGATTGTGTTTTATAATAGATTTAGAAAGATAAAACTGTGATATATATGCATTGAACTTTTCGCATTTTTAATACATTATGGGAGGTTTTTGATTTACTATGATTTCAACAAGGATTAACTAAATAAAATATTCACGTAATATTCTTCATCTATCAACGAAAGTGCAACTCATAAGATTATTTAAATTTATTAGGTGGTTTTCAGAGGATTATATGGTTTTCAAAAAAAGTCAAAGGGATATATAATTTCATATAGTTTACCAAAGGGTTATATGGATTTTTCCAATTTATTAACATATATAGTTACCGACGAGGGAGGGCTCACCTATTGAACACGAAAGAGACACCGTCGGAGAGAGCGGATCGGATGCCGACGTTGGAGAGGAATTTGGCCATCTGATTAAGATCCAACGGCTTCGATTGCTTCTGCGAGTTCTCTTAAAATAAAAATCACTTCTTCAGAGCGATAGCCTTTGCTTCTGGAATGGCGCAAATGAGGAGCGTAAGGCAGTTCACATGATCAAATGGGAGAAGGTGTGCATGGAAAAAAAACAGGGGGGTGCAGGGGTGCTAAACTTGGAGGACATGAACAAAGCCCTCTTGAGCAAATGGAAGTGGAGATGACTCTCCAATCCATCACTGATGTGGTGTCGTTTGGTGGAAAGTAGATATGGTTGCACGGGGGGCTCGGCGGACTGTTTCCCAAGACGTGGGCCGAAGCCTTCACCCATCTGGAATGGAATTCAAACTACAACAAAGAACTTCATGGATGGCATCAAGTGGGAGGTGGGAGATGGTTCAAAAATCAGATTCTGGCTAGATCCTTTGGTTGGGTGAAGGCACTTTGAAGTTCAGATTCCTGGTGCTATTCTCCATTGCGACTAACAAAGAAGGCTGCCTCAACTTATTTTGGCCTTCGGATTCACGCAATGGGCAGTGGGACATTAGGCTGCGTAGACAACCAAATTCGGTGGAATCTCAGGCCCTACAAGATCTCGCGCGCGAGCTGTCCTCAATGACACAGAACATGGGGCAGACTGATCGGGCAGTCTGGAGACCATGTCCTAAGGAGGGGTTCACCGTGAGGAGCTGTTACAACTGGTGGCGAAGGGGACTACCGTGCAATGTCGCGACCTCCACAATCACAAAGAGATCTGGCGCACCCATGTACCAACAAAGGTAAAACTTTTTATGTGGTCAATGTATCAGGACAAGCTCCTCACCCGCTCATATAGAGCAAAGTGGGCTCCCTCTGCGGACCGTTCCTGCCCTGTTTGTAGCGCTGTGGAGGAGACAACGGCACACATCATACTTGAGTGCAGGATAGCGAAACAAACCTGGAGCCTCATCTGCTCGGCCACGGGTTTCGTGCCAGTTCTCTCCTCCCTTGATGACCTTTGAGAGTCCGGGAGAAGGCTCAAACGGAGGGGCGACAAGAGCGCCACAGGCAAGATCTCGCAATCCTTCATCCCGGCAGTGATGTGGTCGCTATGGATCTCTCGCAACCACTTGATTTTTAGGGGCACACCGGTGTACATTGAGAATGTATGGGCAATGATTGTAAATTGTATCTAGGAATGGGTATTTGTTGTACTGGTGCAAAGAAGGTGTCATTCCAGGTGGGATTATCTCTATTGAGGAGTAATCTGGTGTAATTTAGGAAGGGTCGGTAGATTTCTCTTCTATTTTAGACCCTTCTTTATGTATTTTTATTGGGCATTCCCTTAATACAAAATAGACTGAATGCCTACCATTCACATTAAAAAAAAAAAAACAAGTGATGTATTTATAGGGACGCGTAAATACATAGACCCGTTCATCAGTCGACACGTGTGTGTCCGAACCGTCATGTTAAAATCTGACCGTTGATGTGGTGATCCCACGTGGTGATAGACGGCGGCATTGGTCGACCAATCAATCAATCAGATTACGTCGACGGATTATTTTCGTGACATCTGAGGAGAATGGCAAATTTGTAAAAAGAGTATACATGAGAGTTTTTAGGTGTGACGTGGCATTCTCTCCGCGAAAGGGGCAAATCCGTGAATGTCAATGTTTCGATTCCGTCGTTTGGGTAATCATTGAACGATTCCGTGCGTGCCGGCGGTCTTCGGGACCGGCACGTGCTGCTGACTTGGCACATAAATTCCTCATACACGCTTCATTGGTTATTTTATTTTATCATTATTATATATGACCAAGGATGAGGGCCACTTTGGAAAGATCTCTAGAAATTCTGTTTACCCATTAATGAGTGTCCCATCAACGAGTGTCACGTACAAGGTTTAAATTTGAAAACTGATTATTTTCAGAAAGTCCGATGAATTCTTTTATTCGATCAAGATTATTAAGTGTTTCTTTGGCAACAATCTCAAAAACAAATTTTAGCTTTTGAAGTAATATTAAATCAAATCCATTATCATTTAAAATCTAAAAGGTAAAAGCTGTTATCAAACAGGTTAACTTAAATACATCATTACTAGATTTTATATCTATCTGCATCTCGAAATCTGTGTTTTATAAAGCAGTAATCATTATTATGCCATCAAATCATCATCATTACACCCTTAAAAGGTGTACATAAAATTGCAAAAGCTAAACACTGATTTTCAAACTGTGTTTTCAAACACTACCTAAAGATCAGTTTGGTAGAACACCCTCTGAATCTATTTTTGATAGATTCTGTGAAAGGATAAATTTTATTTGTATTATTTTAAAATAAACATGAATGATTTTAAACATAATTTTTCATGGTGTTTTAGTAAAAAGATAATGAGAATGAATATCAAAATGATATTTAGTTTTGAGTTTATTATCATTCTCACTATTATGAAACAATAAAATTACCTTTGGAATATTTAAAAAGATGTTAAACATTATTTTAATGTGTGCGCATAATTATCATTGCTGTGTAATCACATAGCCTATATCTCATTAGGGACATAAATTGTTACCGAATAAATAACTATTTTAGCATAAATAAATAATAAATCATATTTCTACTAAATAAACAGGGATAAAGAATTATTTTTATTTTTATTTTTTTTTCTTTTCAAGAAAGGATTATCTCAACCACCCAATGCCCCTTCCGGTCCCCACGTTTGATCCAGTCATACATTTCCACGACAAAACGACGGCCGTGCGACTTTCATAGTTCACACACACGTATTAAAAGCTAGACAAATCACCTCTCACGTGCGAAAAACAATCCTCCACTCCCTTCTCGCCCGCTCACGCGTTTTCTCTTCTGTTCTTGATAGCTTCGAAAAACAAACACAAGTCCCCCCCCCCCCCCCCCCCCCCCCAAAAAAAAATCGATCGATTGATTGTTATTTGTTTTGACCGTCGATGGTGATGGAGACAACGGCGATGATGATGACTACGGTGAGGTTGACGGGGAGCATGGAAGAGGCGGTCCTCGACGACATCATACGGCGCCTCCTCGAGGGAGGGAGGCGGCGGAAGCAGGTCCAGCTCTCCGAGGCCGAGATCAGACAGCTCTGCATTGATAGCCGTCGGATCTTCCTCAATCAGCCCAATCTCCTCCGTCTACGCGCGCCCATCAAGATCTGCGGTCAGTCCCTCTATTCGTTGTTGCACCGCAATCGCTTCTCCTATTGTTTTTAATTGCGCCGTCAAAGATTTGAAATTTACGTTCAAATGGATTTTGTCTGAGAATCTTCTTTTGAATTGGCACACTAATTGATTATGTTTTATGAGGTTCATTGAAGTTTTAAATGGATATCACAATCATGGCTGCGGATTATTGTGAGTTTTAGATAATAGGGTAACGGTTATGTGATCAAGAAGAACTGATGAGGATAGCTTAAACCAAATTGACTTGATTTGGCCATTGTTTGCTGATGCATTGAGCTTGGTTTTATAAATAATTTCTGACAAAGTGTATATATGAGGATGAGAATGGGAGAAGTGGCTGGTTTCACAATGGTGGTGAGAAATTTGGAGGAATTTTGGAGGTTTGGGAGAACCCCGAAGAAGAAAAAGGGACATTTGCATAATTGCATTAGAGCGATGGTCTCCCAAACCCTTGTTCCCGCAGGATATTGGACTGTTTGGCTCAATTGAAACGCAGTGGTTTTTAAGTGGGCCAATCCTTATAGTGAAAATGTATGGGAAAGCACAATTTTCTTTGTATAAAAGTTGGTGTCACAATGTGCAGGAGCCAAGATGATGGAGATTGTGCAAGATCCAATGTAAATGATGCAAGGACCTGGGGACGGTTGGTGTTCGTTGTTAGCCTAGGCTGACAAGGCAGGATAAATTGGGAACTCGAGCAGACCACTAATCTACTTAGTGGCCAGGCGGCTTTCTCTTCTTTTTGCTTTGTTTTCTTTTGCTCTATCTACTGGAATTGTTTGTATCCCTCGTTCTTATTGAATGGTTGATGGTAGGATTCCCACCTTTTTCTCCACAAAAAAATAAGAAGAAGAAGAAGAAGGAAATAGAGGATGAGAATGCGAATATTGAAAGCATGAGATGGAAAATGCATCTGAAAATGTTGATGGGGATTTTGAGATGATTGAGTAATGAGAGACAGCTTAGCAAGCATATAATGTCATGAAAGAATGTTTTCTATGTAAATGATTTGGGGGACTATGTCCTTTCAACAAGAGTAATAGATTAAATTAGAGGTGTCTTTGGAGATGATATAAATGGAATCACTGGATGTTTCTGCAATATAAAGACACATTTGATTAGATGATGATAAGTACTGATTACTGAATAAGATTATCTTTTGGAGGAAGTGTTTTGTAGCTTATGATAGATCGCCTTGTAGATGAGTGAACTACATTATTTTGGAGCCTTTAAAATTTTCGAGTAACTACCTCCATTTAATGGGATGGGCCAGTTAATCTCGCCCCTGTTTGGATATGGAATAGGTTATGGAATAACCTGGAATAAATCAGAATAAGTAGATTTTTGGTGTTTTGATGTAGTGAATATCCTGGGATAACCTATGCTAGAATAAACTGGTATATGGATTCTAGTCAACCATTGGAATTAAAGTTTTTCTAGGTTATTCCACCTAAAGAATATATGAGCCCACTATCAAATCAACTGTCATCATCTCTTATAAATCATCTGTCAAATCAACTATCATCATTTTTTCACATTTTAGAAATCCTTATCCACACTTTATTCACATTTTATCTAAACAACAAAAACTTTATTATTACGTTTCCCCTAAAATTAGGACAACCTATCATCAAAACTTTAACCCCTTGCCAAACTAGCCCTAAGGGTTACTTTGTTCCATTTTGACGTGAATCTTCGGTTACTCTTTTCCCACCTCTTGTAAATCATATGCCTATGATAAAAAATTTAGCATTGACTAAATTTAAAATATTTCTGAATCTGCTATTGACTACTACGAAATGCGGTCTCCACTATATACAGATTGTTGGAAAGGTAACCTACCATGTAAGTGGGCTTACAATTTACCGCAAGAATAGAACATTAAGTGCCCCTAGTCAACCTGTGAATAACAGTTCATCTGGACTCTTTGAATGTTTTTCTGAACTCTTGAATGTTGGCTGTCAATAAGGATATTAGATGTCCTATCATGGTAGAAAACTTGTTGAAATAACTGGCTTTTAGTGTTCATCGCCGATAATCAAAATTCATGATTTTGACAACTTTTCTGTTTATTTCTTTAATTTGTTCAGCTAATTTGGTTGTCCTCCAAATTTTCTTTTCTTTTTTGGTGTAGCTCATGCCTCATGAACAAGGATATTCCTTCACGTACAATTTAGATATATTTATGCAAAAGTATATGAATGAGATGGTTCTTCATCATCGACCAGATAATAATTAATCTAACCTTCACAGCCTGTAATTTCTGATATTTTGAAAAAAATGATGAATTTTGATGTTCTAGGTAACTAAAGTTGCTCTGCTATTTATATATAACCACATGCAGTGCTGTTCAAGATTTATGTAATTTGAATAGAAATTATTATATGCACTCAAAGTTGATACTAGATACAACAAGTATGAGTGTTCTTTCTCAAAGCTAGAAATCTATTGTGATACTATTAGTTTAAGGGACATTGCTTTTGTAAAATATGGAACATTTTACAAGGCCTTATCCCTCATGTGTTTTGTCGTTTTGCCTTGCTCGTAATTAGTTTATCTTCTAAAGGAAGTGCATATGTTTTAAGAACATTTAGGCTGCTATCATGGCTTCACTACTGGCTTGAATAATGGCGCTTCTTGGAGAAGAGTCAACATCTTCTATGGTGGGAGCAAACTAGAGCGGGTAGTAATAAATTCATGGTTTAGCAAAGGGGATTTGCTCCAAGATCTCTGTTTTTTTCTTCCTTTCATCTTAGTTTTGTTTTTATGGTTCTAGTGATCCCTTGTCTTCTTTGATCGATGAGCTTTATCTTAGCATAATTACTCGTCTCTCTTTAAAAAAAGGGAGATTTACAAGGGCATAGCTTGTAAATGACATGTATATATTAATTTTTCTTACACCACAAATCCCTTTCAGGTGACATTCATGGGCAATATGTTGACCTTCTGAGGCTGTTTGAATGTGGTGGCTTCCCTCCTTCATCAAATTACTTATTCCTTGGTGACTATGTAGATCGTGGCAAACAATGCTTAGAGACAATTTGTTTACTTCTGGCCTACAAAATAAAGTACCCTGATAAGCTTTATCTTTTGAGGGGAAACCATGAGGATGCGAAAATTAATAGAATATACGGGTTCTATGATGAGTGTAAACGGAGGTTTAATGTCCGGCTCTGGAAAATATTCACAGACTGCTTCAATTGCTTGCCGGTTGCGGCACTCATTGATGACAAGATTCTTTGCATGCATGGTGGTCTTTCCCCAGAATTGAATAGCTTGGATCAAATTACTAATATAGCAAGGCCCACTGAAATTCCAGACTATGGTCTTCTGTGTGATTTGCTTTGGTCTGACCCTGATCATGAAATTAAAGGATGGGGTGAAAGCGACAGAGGGGTTTCTTGTACCTTCGGAGCTGATAAACTCGTCGAGTTCTTGGAGAAAAATGACCTTGACCTAGTATGCCGTGCTCATCAGGTGAGCTATAAAATCTGATTCTCATCATGTCTCTTGACTGTTCAATAAATTGCTATTGACCATCAATGGTTTCAGGTGGTGGAGGATGGGTATGAGTTCTTTGCAAACAGGAGATTAGTCACAATATTCTCAGCTCCAAACTATTGCGGGGAGTTTGACAATGCCGGTGCCCTATTAAGCATTGGTGAATCCTTAATATGTTCTTTTGAAATATTGAAGCCTGAAACAAATGTCAAGGCTGGAGTTTCGAATACACCAGGGACAACACCTAGGAAGGTATGTGTGACACGTATCCCCTAGGAAGGTAATCTACATTTGCTCAATTTTATGGTGTGAAGCTGATAATATATTTTGTTGTCCTTTTGGCCTAGCAGTTCCCTAAAGGAGGGAAGGTTTGATGTCTTCAGCGCCTCTTGCAAGTAGTCTAGGTTTCATCATCAGACCGACAATTACTCGGGCAGATGCAAGGCTTGTTGTTGCTATTTTTAGCACTAGATGTAATCTGTATAGAAGTTTTTGTACAGCAGTGAAAGAATGCAGCTATTGTTGTTGCTGTAATCTTATGTTCTTGTTGTTTGGTTAATGTTCATCTCTTGATTAGCATTTGAAATGTATTCAATGTTTGTTTGAATTCACAAGCTCACTCAATTTTTTTTTTAATTCTTTTTTGAAATGGGTATATTATAACCAAATTCAATGACATCTACCTATGCCTATTTTCACATTTGCACTGTTTTGGTTGTAAAAAGTACTGTAAATATGATTTATTTTGTTACACTCGGTTACATTTTTAGGCCCCATTTGAATAGGACCTCCCCTGGTGCGTGTGATCCCATCCCCCAGACGCAAGACTTCCTATCAAATGGGTTTTCCCGTTTTTGTGTTAAACCCAATCCCTAGCATTTTAGGCGTAATTTTCTTCGCCTCCTCGATGTAGTGAAAAACTGCTTCTCACGTTCAGCCCCTCTTCCACCGACGCAACGGGTGACTCTTTGCCAAACGGAGCCTTAGTCTTATTAAGGTACATCTATTGTGGATGCACACATGCATGCCCCAAGTATGTACTTAAAATGGGGAGTGAATGTATCTCTATTGCACCATGGTTTATCCATGTCTCATTTTATCATGTTCTTATTTTTCTTTCATAGAATACTGAATATAAAAATAATCGTATCATTTAAGTATATGACAATCCCCAACAAGAAGTTGATATAGATTGGAGATTGATATGACGAGATTTAATACATATTGGATCTCATCTCGATCAACTCCACATGGAGAATCTCCTAGCCGTTATAGATGAATGCATTCAATTACTCGAGTCTCACTCAAGTACAAGTTTTGATTGGAGCGTCATGTTTGTGGTAGAAACTCTTTTTCATCTCAATCTATCAAAGACTTCTTGACATCCAATTATATTCAATAATCTCCATCGTAAAAAACGTTTTCCAATTACCTACCAAGAAGAAAAAGAATACAAAAATTTAATAGGAGCTATGGTTTATCATTTTTGTATTTTTTTGAGATATTGAATGTTTTTTTTTAACCGAGAGATATAGAATGTTGGAATTGGAACCTAGAATTCGTCATGTATATATATACATATATGGAGAAAGATTTATATTTTAATGAAAATAGAGCATAGTTGAGAGATATAAAAAAATCATGATGTGAATGGTATATTAGTTGTGGATGAAAAATCATGTCCTTCCCTTGGTGATGACAAATGCCATCTATAACAGATCACTAAATGCATGCGCTCACCTGATTAACCTGAGAAGATCAAACCAAGGCCACGAGGAGAAGCACTCATTTGACCTTCTTAGAAGAGTTGACGAACCAAACTAGGCAGATTAGGGGGCCCATAACTAGACGGACCAAACTAGTCAGGACTAGGGGGCTCATAACTAGTCTCAGGTCTAATCCTTCGAGGATAACACTATAGGGCTCACCTTAAGTATGCCAAGTTGGTCTATGGTTTGAGTACATTTACGTACAACCAGGGTCCACTTCATCTAGTATAACTGCCAAGACACGTGCACAACCCAACGAGAGGAAGGTCGAGGATCCCGCGCAGCCCACCTTAAAAAGGTTCTGTGTGACCATTAAGGGGTATCTTGCAAAATATTACTCTATGCGGCTCGTCTAAAAAATATTCCCTCACATGGAGACCATGCGGAATATTCTGTGAGATTAGCGGAGTCAGTTACCATAAAAAGGGAGGTATCACCAAAAGACAATGAATCAAATCTCATCTCCTTCATTCCACCAGAAAAACACTATAATAGTCTATTGACTTCAGCGTTGAAGCCCTCTTAATAGACACTAGATATTAAGAGGCTTCTTTGTGCAAGAGCTGTTACCAGGTTACGGGATCACTACCGATCGAAGGAGCTCGGCCTTAACATCCTTGGTTGGGGGGGGGGGGATTACGAGTCGGGATCCAGTCAGTCCTGGTTCTAGTCAATTCATCGATATCAAATTGCACAGTCTATGAATCAAACTACACAACTAATTGTTCGATACATGAACCACTCTTCTATTACATGTTTTTTTTTTTGCTTGGTTATTTTTTTGTATTGCTATAGCTGAACAAAATGTACAATGTACATCAGTAGGTTACAAAATGGAGGATTTGAGTCCTCCTTACAATGAAAGCACAAAATTAGTGATAGTGGAGTTCATCCCATCCTCTACCTAAATAACATAGGTTAAGAATTCCTCTTGTACACTGTCCCTGTTTGATCATTTTTTAACAATTCCTCTATTGCTGGCCAGAGTTCATGTTTTTGAAATATAGACTCTCCATTGCTAGTACGATGAGAGGCCAGTAGATCCGCCACACTGTTCCCTTCCCGTGGGATATGAGAGATATTCCAGTCATTAAGTAAGGCAAGTCCCTGTTGCATCTTTCTTTTCATGCGCAGCGCAGTCCATGGGAGTGACCCTTTATCTTTTACCCATGCTATCGCCGTGGTTGAATCCGCTTCAAACCAGATTCTCATAGCCCCGAGTCTAATACCAAGTTCTAATCCTTTTAGTAGGCCCTGAAATTCCAAGAGATTTATGGATGTTGGATTACTTTGGCCTGCAGTACCAATGGAAAAATACCCCATTTCATCTCGCAATAGCGCTCCATATCCTCCTCGATCTGCAGTGAGAGAGCCGTCTGAGTTTACCTTCATCCAGTTTGGAGCGGGTGGGAGCCATTGTACACATGAAGTTTTGACTGGAATATCTTCAATATTAATACCAAAATTGTCAGCAATTTGTATAATATCTGGTGAGGAAACGGCTTTCAAGACATCAATCCTCAAGCGAATCATGATCTCAGCCTTGATTCTGTGAATTAGATCCTCTTTGTGAACTGACTTACCTCTGAATAGGCGATTATTCCTTTCCAACCATACATACCACAAGAAGGTGGTTAGCACACTTGCTGCGATGGTCCTCTTGACTGGGTTAGAAACTTTAGAGTCCAGCCATGTGGGCAAGTCAGCAAGCCTATGCGGTGTCGGATCGTTTATGAGCAGATGCTTTAATAGAGAGCGAAGTATATAGCGGGAGTAGGAGTAGTGAAGGCTGATGTGGTCTGCAGTTTCCTCTCTTGCAGTGCATAGTGGGCAAATATGGTCCTGCACTAGTCCTTTTCGAAGGAGGCGCGATAATGTAGGAGCTTTGTTGAGAAAAAATTTCCATGCCAAAAACGAGTGACATTGGACTTGGATAGGTCTCCACACCCATTTAGTCCAGACAGGGGAGGGAAGAACACTTTGGGTGAAGTAGCACATTGCTGCTCTCCTAGTTAAGACTCCAGTTCTACTAGGAGTCCATATCAACAAATCAGCCCAGACCCTCCCACTTCAAGATCTGCTATTTCCTGCCACAAATAATCAATATCTTGAGGCCAACGTGGGGGTTTGCACCACTCTCCTTCTTTAATAAATACTGCAACTGATGTGGAGTCAGGAGGTCCCCAAGATAAAAGCGTCCTTCCTATCAACAATTAAGCCATGGATCCTGCCAAAGATTGATAGAAAGACCTTGGAATATTATGTACTTTGTGTGTGTTACTACCCATTCATGAGCTTTGATTATCTGCTTCCAGGCACAAGAGCATCCATTTGGTGGCCGACAGTTCCAGATGTTGCACTTCCGTAAATACCTCAGCCTGATCCAGGAGGCCCACATTGAGGGAACATTGGAGGCTAGTTCCCAAAAACGCGCTCCGCTAGATCCTCGACTCCAATCTTCTATCCTTGTGACGCCTAGACCGCCTTCTGTTTTAGGTCTACAAATCAGTTTCCAATTGACATGATGGATCTTTTTTTCAGTTGAAGTGCCCTGCCATAGAAAGTTTCTGATGATTCTCTCAATCTCTTTTATGGCTGCCATGGGGATTGCAAAGGCAGAAGACCAAAAAAAAATGGTAGGATGAGAGGACTGAGAGCACCAATTCCAATCGACCTGCCATTGAGAGCATCTTTCCTGTCCAAACCTGGATTCTACGCCTTACTTTGTCTATGAGGGGCTGACATAAAGTGCGAGTCAGTGAGCCTGTGAAGAGCGGGAGCCCCAAATATTTGACGGGAGAGAGGATTGCTGTATGGATAGGGTGTCACAAAACTGGGGGAGAGAATGATTGGAAAAAATCTGACTCTTACCCGCATTTAACTGTAGGCCGGATATAGCATGAAAATCTTTGAAAAGCTTGTCAAGGACCTGTGCTGATTGGGTTGAACCCTCTGAGAATACTAATAGATCATCTGCGAAACACAGATGTGTGACATTCAATGGGCCTCTGAGATATGGTTTGACTAGCCCTTCCCTGCTCAGTTTATTGATCATGCTGGAGAACCCTTCCATGACTAATGTAAATAATAGTGGAGAGAGGGGGTCTCCTTGACGAACCCCACAAGAAGCTGTAAAGAACCCTTCAGAGCTGCCATTGACTAAAACTGAATAGCGCGCTGAAGTGACGCATTCCATGCAAATTTGAATCCAGTGAGGTGAGAAGTTTAACCCTTGAAGAACCTTGATGAGGTACGGCCACCGAACGCTGTCAAAGGCTTTCCGGAGGTCCACTTTGATGCAAACTCTGGAAGGTCCATCCTTGTTGATATATGAGATGAGCTCGTGGGCTAGGAGAATGTTGTGATGAATACTTCTACCCTTGATAAATGCAGTTTGGTGGCCGCTAACAAGTCCTGAGAGAATTTGCTGCAACCGAGATGCTAATACCTTGGTAATGATTTTATATAGGGAGTTGCATAGAGATATTGGCCTGAAATGGTCAAGAGAATCCGCATTGGCAGTTTTTGGTATAAGAGTGATAAAAGAATGACTCACTTGCTTGAGGAGCATAAAATGTTGTACCGCTAGGAGGAGGTCCTGATTGATGAGATCCCAATATTTTTGGTAGAATCATGCAGGGAATCCATCAGGGCTTGGAGAGCTAAGAGGCTTTTGGCTGAATACTGCAGCCCTCAGCTCTTCTATAGTTACTGCCGAGGTGAGTACAATATTTTGTTCTTCAGTGACCTTGGAGGGGAAATTGAATTCGGCAATTGCTATACCCGATTCTCGGTTGAGCAATGCCGTATAATATTCCACAATATGCCGTTTAATTGAAGAATGGTCAGAGATGAGCAGCCCATCATTGCTCTTAAGAGTGCTGATGGAGTTTCTAGATTTCCTGGATTGTATGGATGAATAGAAGAACTTAGAGTTCCTATCCCCCAAAGCGAGCCAATGTTGACGGGATTTTTGCCTTAGAAAGCTTTCTTCTTGATGTAGCGCTGTAATATAAGCAATCTTCGCCTCAGATTCAGCAGACCGTAAGGAGATGTTGGACTGGTTTTGATGAACAGCTAATTGGGTTTGGATGAGCGCTCTCTTCTTCTCTTGAAGCTGATGTAGCACAGGACCATAGACCCTTATGTTCCACCTTTTTAATGCATCCTTGGTGGCTGAAAGCTTCCTTGTAAAAATGAACAGCGGAGATCCTTCGAAGTGAGTGTTCCATGCCATATGGACTATTGAGTCGAAGGTAGGGTGCGATTCCCACATCTCGAAGTATTTGAATGGTCGGGGGCCTGTGAGTAGGAGCGGGTGCATACTGATCCTTAGAGGTGAGTGGTCAGATATGCCTGGGGCAAGATAGTGTACCACCGAGTTCGGAAACTCCGAGAAGAATACATGATTCCCAAGAGCTCTGTCCAATTGACAAGAGATCCGGGTAGATTGTTGATTATTCCAAGATAGTATGTGGCCAGTGGCTTTCAAATCCTCCAAATTGCACCTTTCAATACATTCATTGAATCTGCGAACCTGTCTTGTGTGAATTGGTCTACCCCCCACCTTTTCATGAGCATAGCGGACTTCATTAAATCACCACAGAGCAACCATGGCTCTGTCTGAGTAGAGAGGCGTGAGAGATTTTGCCAAAGGAGTAGTCTGTCTGCTGAGGAATTAGATGCATAAATGGCTGTGACCATGAAAGGGGTTAAGTGGCCTGAAATGGGAGTTACGCGAAAATGCAGAAATTGAGTGGTTGATTCCATAACTCGAATGTTCATACTATCAGGATTCCAGAGAAGTCCAAGGCGAGCTTCAGGGGAGAAGTGGAAAAGATGGTCCGGGCATATGAATCTACAAACACGATCTTGTTGTGAAGCGTGGAGCTTAGTGTCCATAAGGCAAACAAGGTCAGCCTTTTCTGCTTTCAAGAAGTTTTTGACATCCAATTGCTTATCTCTGCTATTGAGGCCCCGTATATTCCATGATATCAAGTTCATTGAGAAGATGTAGGGTGGGCTTTGGACCCTATTTTCGGGGTGCGACTCCTGGTATAGATTCTCTGCGCTGTCTCCTCGCCAAATAATGTGTCTGGTCCATCAGACTGAGGGAGGATGATTTTGCGATGTGATTTTTCCTTTTTGGGAGCCTTAGCAGCCCCAGATGGTGGTTCTCCTTTGACTGATGTAGAGATTTCATCATTGGTACCGCTGGGTTGGTAGTCCCAACAAGTTGTGGATCATCATGAGGGTCCTGTGTAGATTGTTCCATTGCCTTGGATCGTTCCTCCTGTACATTGCCAACCTTTTCTGAGTCGTTTATATTGAGGTCCTCCACATACTCCTTCGAGTGGACCTCCATTATCTTTGGATTTTCAGTTAAGGCATTGGTGGTGAGGTCCTGTGATGGGACACCCTCTTTGTTCTCTTCCTCAAATGCTCTTTCAACATCGGGGTCAAGGATACTGAACTTGTTGTGCTCCTTCAAATTCAATGAATTTTGCTTGGATTCCTCCAAAGGCTGAGTGACTGGCTGTATGGTTGAGACAATGTGTTCTTCAGACACTTGCAAGTCTGTACTGGTAGGTTGTTGGACTGCCACTGAGTGGTTGCTGGTTTGGGATCTGGATCTGAAGCAGGCTTAGACACCGGGACATAGATCTGTATATGTTTCCCTCCTGAAACTTTTTGTTGCTTTGATGTAACTGCACATTGAGCACTAGAGTGCCCAAATGTGCTGCAATTCGGGCATGGGGACGGCTTCCACTCATATTCCACCGGTATGTCTTTCCATATTCCTTCCTCTCTGTATAATACTGAATCTGGTAACTCTGATTGCGCAGAGATTTCAATACAAACTCGGGCAAAGGCAACTCGGGATCGACTTGCTGTAGCCGTGTCCATATAGAGCGGCTTCCCTATGGCACTTGCAAGTTTGCTGATGAGGCGTAAGCCCCACATATGTAGAGGAAGTGCTGGAAATCTAATCCAGATGGGGATTGTTTCTAACCTTTCCATTTCCATCCTCATTCCTCGACTCCATCTTCTTAGGACTATCGCTCGCCCTGCCATGAGCCACGGTCCCCCTTCCATAACCTCCATAAGATCTTCTTCATTGGAAAACTTGGCAATAAAAAAACCCCCTTCCCTCATTAGGATCTCCAAGGAGCCCTTAGGTTTCCACAGCCTGTGCAGAAAATCCACAAATGGTTTGTAATAAGGTCGCTTACCAATAACATAGCCTACCAGGGAGAGTCCCCAATGTGAGTCCATTTCTTTGAGATCTTCTTCATCACAGTCCACAAATTTCCTTCCTTCATGAACTGCAAGTTCGACGGGAGTAAGAACTGTGTTTGGCTGTCGTCGTGGCTGCGTAGGGAAGAGGTCCGCCCAGGTTCTAGTGGATCGTGCTATTGGTGGGCCTCCTGGATTACGACCATGTTGGACAGGGTGCCTTCCTTTCTCTGCCTGCCTCGATGTTGCGGGTGCCCTAGCTGTATATTTGGACACCGAGGGATTGGTTTTCCCCAATGTTGAGGGAGCCCTAGCTGTGTTTTTGGTGTGGGACACCGAGGGATTGGGAGAACTATCAATCATCACCTCTTTGCCTTTGGAAGTCATACCTTCACCATTGCCTTCTGTTACTGCTTGGGGACTGTCAGTACCTGAGGGTAAGAAAGATCTGAGAATGTTGTCAATGGTACCAGCTCGCGAAACAGGGGATGATTTGGGGGGTGCCAAGGATTCTTGTTGGGGGTCTGGAGGAGAAGGATCCTCCATCCCGAAGAGAGGGTCCAAGGCCCCGCCGATTCACCGAAGAAGGTCCTCCCGGAGGAGTGTATCCCGAGTGTACCTCTGAGTATTCTAAATCGAAGATATTGGGGGGACTCTCCAGCCGAAGCACCGTTGAAGGAGTCTTGGGAGAGACGCACTCTCAATTTCTTGGTCGCTCCGTATCGATTCGCTCAACTTCTCTCTCCCATATTTGTTTCACTTCTATTACATGTTGATGGTATTGACCAAACCTATGCTTGACTGGATCCAATAAGAGAGTGACACATGTACTAAACAATTGATTGTTTAATTCGATTAATAAGTTTTGTAGTTCTATACTGACAGAATGATCGAAGCCGGTTCTAACTGGTTACACCCCTTCATTAGTCATTTTATACTACTTAAATTAAATGAAAAATTTTAAATAAAATTTTAAAAATAATTGATTTTAGATATTTCGAAATTAAATATTTTATTTTTAGGCATTCTCCCGTATTTTAAATTTTCCAATTCCTCGATCAAAAACCCTCCAAACATTGTTTACCCAAAATCTAGACCGTTCAACAAATCGCCTCTTATGTTAGAAACCTGCATCTGGTCCGTCCATTCACACATTCAGACGCTCGAGTGAGAGAAGCAGAAAACGAAGAGAAAATCATCTCCTCGTCGGAGAAGAAGAAGAAGAAGAAGAAGAAGAAGAGATGAGTAGTGGCGGCGACGTCCCTCCCAACATGACCATCTACATCAACAACCTCAACGAGAAAATCAAGTTACCCGGTTAGAGATAGAGAGAGAGAAACCTCTTCAAACTAGGGTTTTTGTTTTGTTTTGTTTTTTTGTTTTCTAAAGGTTCTTCGATTTCTCAAACGATTTTGTTGATTGTTTTGAAGAGCTGAAGAAATCGCTGTACGCGGTGTTCTCGCAGTTCGGGAAGATAGTGGAGGTGCTGGCGTTCAAGACGCTGAAGCACAAAGGGCAGGCGTGGGTCGTCTTCGAGGACGTCTCGTCCGCCTCCAATGCCCTTCGCCAGATGCAAGGCTTCCCCTTCTATGAGAAGCCCATGGTAACAACTAGCACTCCATCTCGTGTTCTCTCTCCTTTTGCCTTCCTTTCAGCGTTTCTTGATGTCCTGTGATTTGAATGTGTGGTTTTTGTCAATTTGGGGAAGACTAGGTAGAATGTGATAGTAATCGCTTTTGTTTGATGTGATTTTAAAAAAGCCTTCATTTTTTGGGGGTTTGTTCATGATGTAATGATCTCTGGACTTCCATACTGGAATTGACATTCGAATATGATGATTTTATAACTGGAATTGGGATTTACTTTTACTAGTTCTGTAAAAGGAACAATGTACTATCTTTGCTCCATCAGAAGATTGAAGAACCTCTGAGGATTTGTAGAATTTATGATTGGTAGGTTTTGGATCCATCAGTTCTGGTCTGTTTTAAACTTTGCATTTTTTAAAAGGGGAAAACATGGAGAAAAGGTGGCAGAGATATTCATTCATTGAATGAATTAGGAGTTATAGAATGATAACCTGACAAATTATAAAAGTTTGGAATTATCAATGAGCTCGTACAAGGAGTTTGGGGCAACGTTGTCTTATGTTTTATCTCTCATGTCATTGCATTTATTATTCTTTATGTTCTCTTATTTTTTGTCTCACACCATTGCATTCTGTATCCAATGCATTCATGCCATTGCATTCTTTGTTCATCAAATATTGTATTGTTATGTGCGTTTTATGGTAAAATTGTTATGAAGAACTTATTTTTAAAGAAATTTATAAAGGACCGGTGATATTTCCTTGGTTTTTATCATCTCTTACTACTTACTACAATTAGGTCAACCAGTTTCTGTGCAGTGTGCTGACTGGGGTTTTAATCCTTTGATCACATTCTGCTGTATCACCACCCACCAACACAACACAACAGTAAAATCTTTATTCCATAAATTAGGGGTCGGCTACATAAATTCATTTTTGCAATTTACTGTCCTCTGTCAAATGGACATCTATTGTATCTTTTGTTATTTTCTCCACCGAAGTTAGCTTTGGTCTAAATGTTGTCCTAGTAGCACATTTGACTACAACCATGTTATTCTTCTTAACTAGTGCATAATCAATCAGATTCCTCCATACATTCACAAAAGATCTCAAGCGATTTTCTCTCATCTTCTCCTCTATTCCAACAATTGTTATTTTCCATGAACATGTTTATTTCTTATTCTATCTTTTGTTATTTTTCCACTCATCTATCTCAATATTTCCATTTCAACTATACTTATTTTCTGGATATGTTTTAAATTATCCAATATTCTAACCTATAAAGTATTGCTGACATCATAGCAAATAATGTAAACGTTCATTCTTAAGTATTTTTTTGTTAATAAATGCTCCATATATCCATTATTTTCGTGTTCATTCTATTTAATTGTAAAACCATTTTATTCTAAAGATTTTCTTCATATTTTTACCTTAGCATCAATCTTTTTCCTAATCTCATCAACTAAAGGAATATCATTCATCCTCAGGCAACAGGCATCAAGGAGCTTAATTGTGAGTATGCCTAGTAAGTTCATTCATGACTAATGCAAAGTAACAAGGACCATGTTTTTTTTTTTTGATTGGTAATGTAAGGTTTGTATTGCTATAACTGGACAAAATGTACAAGTGTATAGTAATGAGTTGCAAATGAGTTCACAAAAAAACCAATAAAAGTTTGAGTTAGCTTCCCTAGGGGAAGGAACAGAGCTTAGGAGCTTCTCATGTAGGCTGTCCCTGAATTGTCTTTCCGGAGCAGTTCCTCAATGCCAAGCCATAGATCATGATGCTGAAAAAGGATTCACCATTACTAGACCGATGAGATGCGAGGAGGTCCGCCACACTGTTACCCTCCCTATGGACATGGGATACTTTCGAGGATAGGAGCGAAGCTATACCCTGTTGGAGCTTCCTTTGAGTTTGTAGTGCCGTCCAAGGAAGAGATCCTTTACCCAATAATCAAGCTATAACTCTAGTAGAATCAGCTTCAAACCAAATCATGGATGCCCCAATGTTAAGGCCCAGTTCCAGACCCAATAGATGCCCCAAATCCCAATTGTCTTTCCGGACAAGGACTCAATGTTGTCACTTGATGCAAGCCTATTGTTATAAAAAAAAATGTTTTCCCACCCCCACCCCAAAAAAAAATATATTTTAAGAATAGTTACTGCTCCATAAATACCCTTAATTGTATCAAAAGAACTAAAAGAGACTTGATTTTTAACTCACCACCTATGTAGATCAGTGAAGAGTGAAAATTATGTGAATGTCTCTTTTCTTGTCTTTGAACTTTTTCATTAGTCGCCTTAATACGTAAATAGCTTCTGTGGTTGACCTTGCTGGAGTAGAAGTAAGTTGATTTCTGATATTCTTGTTTATATCTTCATCTGTATTCGATTATTCTCTCATGTAGTTTATGACAGGGTTCTATTTCATGATAGTTTTGGAACTCTGAACACCTTTTTTCCGTTCATCAGACATTTTCTTAGCCTTATGTTCATGTTAAATGAATTAGTCAATTATATTACTCCTTCATCCATCAAACATTTCCAGATTTTAATGCGACTATCATCATGTCTATGTTTTTGGTTTTGGTTTTTCATTTTCTAGAAAACATATTTAACTTTACTAACCTTAATTTTCCAAGAATACATAATACTTCCTAGTTTCCTACGTTATATTTGTTTACTATAACTGAAAGAACTCTGTTTTGCTTCTGATCATTTTTTATTCCTTATGTAATGACTTTGTATTCCAACAGAGAATACAATATGCTAAGACAAAATCCGATGTTATAGCCAAGGCTGATGGTTCCTTCGTTCCCCGAGAGAGACGAAAGAGGCATGAGGATAGAGGTAAGATAGGATCCAGCTTTGATTTTTGGTAGCATATGTTTGTACATGTTTTTTTTTAATTTTCTCATGTTTCTTATTCATGTTATCTGTCGGAATATGTATAATGTTCTGGACTATAGACCAACAAACCATGAAAACATTTCTGTATAACTGATCTCTTTCGCTTGAGTGGGTTCGCAATAGAATCCAGCCAAAAGTAAAGTCTATGATTATCATCATATGAAAGAAATGCTTGAGGTTGAGGTCTTTCATTGTATTTAGATAAGAGTACAGTTTTCCTATGTAATAGGTTCAATTTCATTGCCAACAACATACAACTATAATGTATAGGATTGGCCACAAAATTTCATGTTATGTAGGATTATGGTATTATAGTCCACCAACCTTCCCACCCCACTTGAGACTCGATAACATAAATATTCACATTTTCCTTTTATGCAATAATGAATACAAGGATTTGATTCTCAATGAGGGAGTGATGTATCTTGTGGGGTTGAAATACAGTCCTTCCCTCCTTCAGATGTAAGTGAACTAAGTTAAGGAGGTGCCATTAAAGCTTGAGTAGAGCAGAAGCATCTCTATTTGTGAGGGAGGGAGGTGCCTAAATGCCTGCTAGTGGCAACACTAATTATAGCATAACTCTGAATGCATCCATGAGACAATAATTTTTATCTTTTTTAATTCTTCACTCAATCTCTCATGAACAAATGCCTCAATCACGCCTCTCCCGTGATAGCTTCCACTGTCATTAATAAATTAAGGATGGTAAGATCCCGCCTTTGAAAAAAAAGACAAAGTCTCTCATGAACTAGTGCACGTGATTACTCACAACTATCATGGTTATCACCATGCTCTATTGGTTGATATCTACTAGCTGTCCGTGACTAATAGTTAATCATTATTCATGTGAGCAGCTGAATTGTGTAAACATACACATGAATATTTTTTTACAAGCTTTGATAGTGCCATGAACTTTGTGTCTCCACATGGTAGTCATGCCAAGTGGTTGAGCTTTTGAGGTTTGTCACAGATTTCACCTATCCAGTTGATTTAACTTTTTTTTTTTATCATGGTTAGACTGCTTCTGTAGCATCAAATTTTTTTATTAGGAATAAATAACCTCAACAATTATACATTTATCAAATTACTGCTCTCAATTAAAGCCCTTTACTATGCTTTACTTTGAATCGCCACTGAATGGTTCTTTTCAGATAATAAGGATATCCCAAATGCTTCTTATTCCCTTGTTTTCTTGTTTCATCTGCCTTTGGAACATAGTTTTGAAAGCATAAACTATGGAAACATCTTGCATGTATAATATGATTTATGTGGGCACTCATTAATTGAGTAAGTAGTTTGTTCTTGAATTTAGACAATTTATTGACCAATTAGACTTTAGAAGTTTGTTTCTGAATATTAATATTTCATAGTTTTGAAAGCATAAACTATGGAAACATCTTGCATGTATATTTTCTTAATATGATTTATGTGGACACTCATTAATTGAGTAAGTAGTTTGTTCTTGAATTTAGACAATTTTTTGACCAATTAGACTTTAGAAGTTTGTTTCTGAATATTAATATTTCTCTCTAATGCAGCTGAACGGAAGCGACGGGAGCAACACCATGATGCTAATCAAGCTGGGGCGGCTCTAAATTCTGCTTACCCTCATGCTTATGGTGCAGCACAATCTGTAAGCATGTTTTCTTCTCTGATGCCTGTTTGCCGTTTCATATTTTGTGTTTACATGAAATTTTATTTCTTAATTTTATTTTTATAACTACGGTGTCCGTTGATTTTCTTTCACATGGAAATAGTTTCTTTTAATTCAGATTATTAGTTACTGTAAATTTTAATCAAGACGTCTTTCTCTGGCAAACTTTAAATTTCTACAGCAGGTCAATTAATAGAAAACACTGATATTGCATAAAAATATATAAAAAGCATTATCATGGTTGTGTTGAGACACATCTAGTTATTTTCACAAGAAATAGCACATAAAATTGTACCAAAATATTCTACTTTTCCCCCTAAATCATCTGGCTTTATGCTCACTCTCCTGGATCTTCATCTGATTTTAGTATACTTCATGTGGTGGAACTCAGATGCCACTTGGTAAATCTAAATTAGACCTGGAATATTGTGATGGTGTGGATGTGAAATGGAAATAGTACAAGACAATTTTGAAAAATTGAGACAGTTATGTTATATTTTTGTTATTTTTCTGAATTTTCCCAAGTCATCCTCCCATGCCAGTCTCCATTTTTCAGTACATGGATTTTCCTTAGTCAATAAGCATTATAATGGTCCAAATGATTAACTACACCAGTTCAATTTTTGTATCCTGTAGGTTTTGAGATAGCTTCTTTACAGAGATACCTTATTTGTTAGCATAGTACTATTTTGCTAGGATGTCAAGTTCTTTTATTTAGTGATGCAGTTTTCAATCCCGAAATCACATTTTCTTTTATGTTCACAATGATTAAGATCCATTTGATTGAAAAAGGGTCTTATTGTCTCATTTTTTTGGTTCTCACACATGACCAGCTAGTTTAAGTTTTAGGATATCTAACCATCATTATATTATTGGATTCACATTTCTGGCAATTAGTATGTTATCCAAGTTTTAACTGATTATTAATTGCTATGGCAAATCTCTATCAATTGTTTGGCACACTACCTGACAAATCCATGTTTGAGCTTGCCATCTTGTGTACGAGGGCCTTTAGTGCACACTCTTCATGTGAAAAGAGAGGAGCATAGTACCATAAAACTGCTAAGATAATAGTACCATGAAATAGCGGTTCAATGTTCATCTTCATATTGCATAAATTTTTTTTCCAACCTTTTACTTCAACATAAATTACTCTAAATTCAAATTCCTAAGCATAGTCACTTTTACGTATGAGTTGATCGTCTTGTGATTTCTTTAATGAAAAAACTTCCGATGTCGGTTTATTATGTTGCTTCAACAGTTATCTCAGTTACCTGGAAAGTCAATGCTCCCAGAGGCGCCAGCTCCACCAAACAACATACTGTTTATTCAAAATCTGCCGCACGACTGCACTCCAATGATGCTACAGATGCTCTTCTTCCAGTATCCCGGTTTCAAGGAGGTCCGAATGGTGGAAGCAAAGCCGGGTATTGCGTTTGTTGAGTTCGGGGATGAACTGCAATCAACGGTTGCGATGCAGGGGCTTCAGAGTTTTAAGATCACACCACAGAATCCCATGCTCATCACATATGCAAAGAAATAGGCTCTCCTGCAGTTCTCCTCTTAGCTGGGTAATAGCTTTAACACATCCAATCTTTAGGGATGTTAGTCTTTTAGCTTTTCCTCTCCAGTTTCTTGTTATGGTTTATGTATCATATGATGTTGTCTGAATATTTGGTGGATAATTATCTTGAATTGGTAGTGCTCCATGGGACTGAATTGCCGATCTCACATTGAATTGATGATGCTCGATGTGTGTTCTCTGAGCATCTCCAATGGGATACTCTATTTTGGAGGATTGGACTTATTTTAGAGGATCATGCGAAATGTTACTTTAACCCAAATAAAAATTATATTTATCTACCAAATTGGATTTTTTTTTATCTTTTAACTTATTTATAAAAACCAAAAATACATACAGTTAAATGTTAATTGAATCAAATTAATATTAACAAAAATATATTAATGTTGATTAGTTATATTTTGAAGTAATCACTTAATGGATAAGGGTCAGTTTGGTCAAGAGATTTTTTTCTTATCATTTTGGTAGATTTTGTGGAAGAAGAAATTTGACTTGAAATGTTTATAAATGAACACATGAATAAGAATCTTAATGAACTCCAAATGGATCCTAAATATATTTCAATATTAGTCTCATTTTAAAAATCTAGTAGATATATTCAAATATATTAATTTTGTGAGAATTAGATTTATGTAACAAAACGTGAAATTTTTTTTTTCCAGAAAAGGAAATCCATTTCCAGTGTTTGGTTGTATTGAAATCATCTTACAGAAAATAATATCCGTTGTTTGTTTCCCCGTAAAATGTTAACATGAAATTGTTTTATCTTATAAATTCAAAAAATATTGTTTTTCATACACTATGCATTAATACGAAATCATGAATATAAGAAATATAATAACAACAAATAAATCAAAATTATTAATAAATACTATTACAAAAACTATTCTTGCATTCCATTGATTCAGAATAACGATACCTAACAAAAAAAAACCTTATTAGTCATCTTATCAAATCTTTCCAATTGATTTAAACAAAAAAATTTCAACGTGGCATTTATTGGTAAATCTTATTTTGAGATTTGATATTTCAATTTTATTATTTAGGATAAATACATTATTGGATTATTTAGCTAATTATCAGATTCATTAAAATCCCTATGACCCTTAAAAATTCTATTTTAGTAAATTTTAAATCATATAATCTATGTATTTTGTTCAATGATATATTATGTCTAACATTGTGTTAATGGGATATTCAAATCAGATGTTCAAAACATTTTAGATTAAAAACTATTATATGCATCAACATTTTTAAAATGAGGTTTTTTTTCAGAATTCTTTTAAAAAAATTAAGACATGAATCCACACAAACATAAACTTGACAATTGAGAAAATAAATTGGACAAAGAGGAGTGATGTAACTTTTCTTTTTTGATGCACTAACAAAAATGAAAACAAAATGAGGCAGATAAAAAATGGAGGAGAAAGAGAGTTGAGAGCTTTTAAAGATTTTTAGATGCAAGAAAAACGGTGTACGCACCCTTCGCTCTGTATTACAATATCGGGATTTTGAGGTAGTTAGAGATTTTATTTTCTGTTAACTTTATTTTTAAATGCACCAAAACAGAAATCTGGAACTGATTTTCCTGAAAATTTGGTATATGCAGAAGTTTTACATGAAAACAAATAGACCCTTAAGTGTTTTTGAGGCCCAATAGGGCCGGCCCCGAGAATAGGCAATCGCCTAGGTCCTGACATTTGGAGCACCCCGACATCATAACAAAATGTTATTTATCCCCATTTTATTGGGATTTTATTTTATTTTGTATTAATTTTTATTTAAATTTAAATTCTTCTCTCTATTTTATATTTGTTCCTATTTTATTGGGATTCATTTTATTTGTTATTTGATTTGAAAAAAGAAACTCAGTTCACAAGTTTGTTTTTCGATTTATTTATTTTCTGTTTGTTTGTTAATCTTTTTCATTTGTTTTTATCTTCTTCTTCTTCTTTTTTATCCTACTTAATTGGGATCCTGTGTTTTGTTGGAGAAAATACATTTGCTAGTTTTATATTAATTATTATTTGATTTGATACACAGAGCAAAACAGTATTGGGCTCTGTTTTTTTTTAATCTGATTTTTTGTTTTATTTTTGAACTAGTTTATAATCAGTGCAGCCAAGTTGTTGTCATCCGCCCTCCTGAGCGCTTTCCGACCTCTCAAAGCTCTTCAAATGATGCTACAAGGCATCTGAATCCCCGTTAAGAGCCTCAATCGCAATCCAAAAGTCTGTCGAAACTGGACAAAATTTGAAATATTGCCACAGGAAATCCCAACTCATGAAAAATGATGTGACAATGATATATGATTGTTGATGAATTTTATACAGTGAAAAATCGTCGAGCGCAACTAAAGTAGAAGATATGTAATTTTCTGTTTATTTTTGTGGCTATTAACAAAAATATCTACTAGATGTTCATTGGTGCATTGACTTGTTAAGGAATGACTTGCATTTTAATATTTTTGTCTTAAATGATAATTTTATATATATTTTTTTATATTTTGTTATAATGTTTGTTTTACTTTAAGTCTATTATTGTTTGGTCCTCGCCCCCCCTCTTGGTATAAATCCTAGTTCCGCCCCTGGTGTTGGACGCATGACCAAAATATTTCCCACATGCATGTTCTTTTTGAATTATGACTGTTCCGAGTCATTCAAATTTAGCCCCACATCGCCGACTTCTTTGAAGAGCCGGCACTGTTCATGTCCACTCTTCCCCCATCTCTTTCATTTTTTAACATCCAAACAAACAGCACAACATGCGATGAAGATGTCGATGACTATGACTATGACAATGACCAAAAAATAGGTGGAGGGGTTGGAGTTCATCAGTTCATGCGCCCTAAATACAGTGATCAATACCAAACGAATCTGTTTGGATAAGGATCAGCATGACCACCCCGGAGCATATTTTTCGTCATGGGCCTGGTACACTTAAATCATTTTGTACACTTAAAATCATTTTATAATCCTAATGAAATCTAGATTAAACAAGTATATATTCAATTAAAAAAAATTAGAAGTATGAATTTATTGAAAATATAATTTAGGGAACAACGTATAAGAGTTTGGAGTTTAGAGGTGCGTTTAACGCTTTCCTTAAAGTGATATTTGCCCCCACACAATGACTGAGTATGCTAAATGATTCTAGTAAATCACTTCTAAGATACAACTAAATTCAGAGTCTACAGATTGCAACTCTTAAGAACTCTTACAACACTATATGAGAAAACTGTAAAACTGATGATTAAAATTTGTTCATGGAGTTTCAAGAGTTGCATTTGCATCCTTTGAAAAATTCTATTATTGGATAATGTGTCATTTCAAAATTTCAGTTATCACATGAAGATATGGGTGATGAATTTTTGAAGGGATGCAGTCATTGAGGAAGTGAGTGTTCGCTCAATAATTTGAATTTCAAAAAATAATAAATCCAATAAAAAAAATTATCTGATGCTAATTTCACACACGTGTGGTCATTGCGAATAATGCTCCAAACGCACGCGCACAATTACAAGGGGATGTGCTTACACGTGTCGTCTCCATTTTTTTTTCCAACACTTTTCTATATGTGGGCTAACATATAAAGTGAAAAAAAGTTTTTCCAACTTTTAATGTAGGACTATTTTTAAGCATCCACTCAAATATTACAGGCTTCTTCAACATTCTTGTATGTATTCAATTCATTTGAATATATGCAGCCTTCACCATTTTTCTTTTTTTTATTTTTTTATTTTAAGAATTCATATATTGAAATGAACGCTGATACATGCAGTCATTTTTATAGCCCGTTTTGCAATCCCAAATGCTATGATAAGTAGTATATACTACACTATCAGAGTGTGTCGTATCATAGTATATGACCCAATTATTTTTTTCATTATGAAAAAAATACATTAATGCATCTCAGTATATACTTTATTTCATATAATAGCATTCACTTCAAATGATTAGTGTATGATTTAAAAAAGAAAAGAAAAATGGGATAAACTACAATTGAGACTGCAATGGAGGCTGTGTGTCTTTTTTTTATTGAAATACAAATTGTTATTTTTAAAAATTTTCATACATTGCGATAGGGCAGTATACACTGCGATATTTATATATATATAGGTGAATTGGGGATCGTTTTTGGACAGTAGATGGATTGAAAAATGGATTGAGTATATCAACGCTTATATATATTTTTTCTTATTTTTTTTAAGGTATGTATTTCATTACATTAATATTCACTTCTTTTTTTTTGCAAAAAAGGGAAAATCTACGGGCTCGGATCAGCTGTTTCCACTGGAAACAGGAAACACGAAACCCAACCAATTATAAGTCACCACGTAGGATCTCAAACGGGACACCAAATGGCGTCTAAAAAGATATGTAAAAAGTGTCGTAAAACCCTTGCATAATAAAACCATCACAAATGAGACCCTCAATTGAATTAAGCATGATAAAATTCTCAAAATGACAATTATCTCACACAGTTTTTCCTTGAAATAAATGCTTAGTATATAATGCAACCCTTTTTTTTAGCTCACATATAATGCAATTATATGATGAGCATATTAGCGCCCTGAAAAGAAACTTACTTCTTAGCACTATCAAAATGACAATGATCTTACCCCACGTTTGGATGGAGGGTTAAGGTGGAATAAGGGGGTATAAGGGTGGTATAAGAATGGATAGAGAAAATGGCTGTTTGTTTGCAGAGTATAATTTGGTATTACTATGCTAGTATAAATGAGTATAAGAGAGTATAACAATTCTACATAACCCCTAGGATAAACTATTTTCCATGGATAAGTGGGGCCCACCCTCACAAAAAAAAATCGCATCTCATTACATCAAATCACCTATCAACATCTCTTATACATCAATAAGGTTCACATATCAAATCAACTTTTTACATTTTATTCACATTTTATTTTTCATCAACCAAACAACTCAATCTTTATTATTACGTTTTTTAATTTAAATAAAAAAATAAAATCAAATAGAAAATCATTTATTTCATTGGTAAAATTATTGTTTCTTTATTCTCGATCCAAACAAGGCTTAATGACTTGTCCTGACATTTCGTTTCAATCATTCATGAATCATGACTCATCAGGACACTTTTAGGTTTTTCAAAAAGCAACATCGATTCTCACATTCCAGACAAAAGCGAAGCTTACCTAATCTTCACAAAAGGTCGAAGTCGCTCATATGTGGATGTTTTTTTTACAGAACTGGAACAACTGATAATCCATGCATTACTGTTGATATTGTAAGCCCAATCTTTCAATATTGGATAGACCTTTCTCTTTGGAATTTGGATTGACATGCAATTCAATATTCGAAGCTGATCCTTTGAATGCTTTTTGACATGATGTGCGTATGAAGCAATAAAACAAAGTCTATGATTAGTGCATGTAGAATATTTTTTCTATTTTATTTTATTTTTGGTAAATTTTTTTTATCTTTATCATATCTTTTCCTATTAACAAGCGATAAGAATCAAACTCAAGTCCCCTCACTAAGTGCACGTAGAATGTTTCCTCCATTTGAGAAATATTTTATAACATTCACTTCCAACCCATCTTTGACCTTTTGTAAAGGAGTTATGCATCATTTGCATCATTTAGTAACTCAATTCTTGATCCAATCTTCACCCAAGTAGTTTGGGTTAAATCAGTCAAGGATTAGGTCACTAAACTAGGAATCCATCAATCAAATCAAATATAGGATCCTGATCAATTTGATATTTGAGTGACTTAAATTGATTTTAATTAGAACGATCAAAAGATCATTACATGTCATTTTATCATTTTTGATGTTGGTCCATATCCCCTTGGTACCAAATTGGTTTTAGCTTTTAGTTATAAGATCATTATTCAAAATCAATATGCATGGTTTCTCCATAAATTATGTGTGGTTCTAAGATCTCATATAGTACCGCATATATATCCAAACATGCACGTAACAGAAATAAATACATGTATACATTTTTTCAAGCACAAAATCCAGAGAAATTTCATAAAAGAATTAGCAAAACATATATATTGACATAAGCCATAAGCCATTTAATAAAATTGACATAATTTAAACATATAATATTATTCATGAATAATTGACCATTTATTATGAATTTTATGTCTTTCCCATTTAGTAATGGGGCCATATGTAATCAGTCTTTTTTTTTTTCCGAATAAAACTTAAAAAGAATCTGGGACCGGGGATATGGAAATGACTGAACTATCCCTAAATTCCACTCCATTTACAATGGAAAGAAATATAAAAATGAGATAAAGGGTATGCAATTCACTATTTTATGGAGACTAATATGTCACTATTATTGTTTATAGAAACTATAATAACTACATAAATACATAGAGATAGAATATTATGAGAATATTTTGTCAGTTTAGATTAAATATTTAAGTTATGCATGATATTTAAGTTTTTTTAAAAAAACATTTTAGACAGTTACATGTCTGTCTCAACTTTCAATATGATTTATATAGAATTACTTATATTTAAATAAAGTTCGAATTGAGTTCAAACTGAGGATTAGAGTTCCATGTAAAAGGAAAAACTACTCATATATGAGTTTTTTTTGCTGGTTATATATATATATATATATATATATATATATATATATATATATATATATATAGGGAGCCGATTTAGTGCGGGAATGCGGTCGTGCGGGAAGCGATCACGGGCCGTCGATCACGGGTCCATCGCATCGGACGGTCGGGGGCGATTCATCTCGACCGTTGGATGCGATGGACCCGCGATCGAACGATCGACGTCGTTTCCCGCATTCCCGCATTCCCGCACTGAATCACTCGACTATATATATATATATATATATATATATATATATATATATATATATATATATATATATATATATATATATACGCGAGCGATTAGGTGCGGCGGCGACGTGGGCCGTTCGATCGCGGGTCCATCGCAATTAACGGTCGACGTGAATCGCACCCGACCGTCCGATGCGATGGACCCGTGATCGATGGCCCACGATCGACGCCGCACCCGCCGTTCGCCGCACGTAATCATCCCTCTATATATATATATATATATATATATATATATATATATATATATACACGGGGGCACCTAATCGCCCCCGTATATGAGGGCCGATTAGGTGCGGCGAACGGAAGGTGCGGCGTCGATCGTGGGCCGTCGATCACCGGTCCATCGCATCGGACGGTCGGGTGCGATTCACGTCGACCGTTGAATGCGATGGACCCGCGATCGAACGGCCCACGTCGCCGTCGCACCTGCCGTTCGCAGCACCTAATTACCCCCGTGTGTATATATATATATTTGACTGATTTTTTACATAATCATTAAAAAAAACCATTGCATTTCAAATCTATTGAAAATATATGTTTATTTTTAGTCTGTGCCACGTGAAACTTTAGGCAAAAAAAATTCTCTCCATGCGAACACACTTAAAAAGTGACAAGTCAGAGTTCTGTTTTTCATGTGCAAAAATCCACCTTGGACTACAAATTAAAAGACTAACATCATGGGACCGCTGCGTTTTCAAAACACACACAAAAAATACGAGGCAAATTCTGACCCCTCATCTAGGGGTGGTAAACAAGTCGAACGAGTCGAGCTTTGACATGTTCAAACTCGACTCGTTTATAAACGAGTCGAGCCGAGCTGAGCTCACGAGCCTCAACGAGCCTAGCGTTTTTTATTTTATTTTAGGGTTTTTAGGGATTGAAAATAAATTTTAGCCTTAATAAACTAAATTTATGAGCATAAACGAGTATAACTTTGTATTATTTTAATGTTCTGATTTTATAAAAGAGTTTAGTTAAACTTCAACTAAGTTTTTATAACACAAACGAATCGAGTTTGAACACAAAATGAAGCTCGATCCAGTTCTCGAGCCTAACCGAGCTTTAAAAATTGTTTAAGCTCGTTCATTTGTCTAATTGAACGAGCTTGAATGAGCTCAAACCGAGTCGAGTCCGAGCCGAGCCTGAGCAACTTGGTTCGTTTACTAGCCCTATCCTCACCAATAAAACAAGAACAAAACATTAATATTTAATCATCTTTGCAATATTTTTGTAAACTGCATATGGTTTGAATTTTGTTAAAATATATATATATTTTTATAAAAAAATAAAATACATACCTTAAATAAATTGAAATGAATACAAATTAAAGAAAAACCAATAATCAAAGTTAGCTTGCGTTTCTTCCACAAGTGCACGTCCGTCCAGATTCCCTGAACACTGACTGGCTTGGGATGCCCAATTCTACATGTATGACAACTAACCAGCATGAAGTCCTTATCCAGTTTTGAGAGGAAGGTTCACATGAAACACACATATATATTTCATAGACCACTTTATTAACCATCACATATTTTGAATGTCATTAAGTTCCACCATTTGCGGTATCAAAACGATCAAAGTGTGGAAATCTAAAGATATTTATAACACCAAATCTAACCCAACGACAATCATATGCGCATTAGTCAATAAAGTGAGCCACGTATACGAGTGCCCTGACATGTTCAAGTGGGGTGGGAAAGACGTACTGCTCTTTCACTCCATTTCCCTACATATATGGCTTTAATTACCTCAATCACAATTAATTAAAACTTAAACATCAAATCAAAGGCTCTGTTATATGACTCAGGTGGAGGAGTGTGAGGCGGCCGCCCATCGCGCGGTCGCGAGGGGGGTGTTCCCGCACCTCTGCTCGCCGTCCCCGACGAGGCTCACGGTGTGGCGCAAGTCGCTTTTCTTCAACAGCCGGGGCTACACCGTGTACGACGACTCGGATGGGCGCATCGTGTTCAGGGTGGACAACTACGCCAACAACTGGAGGGAGGAGGCCTTCCTCATGGACCGGCACGGTCACGTCCTGCTCACCGTTCAACGGTGCAAGAAGGTAAAAGAGAATCTATGTGTGACTCAATCAGAAAATACGTTATTTAAAATATAACTCAAACTATTTAAAGGTGCGTTTGGATATCAGGTTGAACCACTGAGATTCTTAAAATTTTATGTTTCAAACTCAGGCTTTGAAAAATTATGTTTTAATATATTTTCAATCGTAACAATTTTAGCATAGAAATGAATATTGTGGTTTGAAAAGCTAAACGCTGAAAATGTGTTTGGATTTGAGTTTGAGAATTTTTAGCTTTTCAAAAGCAAAATCTACCTAAACTCATATCCAAACGGACCCTAAGAGTACGTTTGGACGTGAGGTTAAAAATATGAGATTCTTAAAATCTTATGTTTCAAACTTAGTTTTTGAAAATCTATGTTTTATTAGATTTTCAACCGTACGATGTTTTTGGTATAAAAAGAAAGATTGTGCTTTGAAAAAGTAAATGCTGAAAATGTGTTTAGATATGAGTTCCAAAATTTTTAGCTTTTCAAACACAGAATCCACTTAAACTCATATCCAAACGGACCCAAAGTCATGCATACATGAATATCTATATTTGTCACGCAGAGGTTCCAGACACTATCACTTATTTGTTAGTGGTACGTGTACCTTTTGCAGATGCTGAGCATGTTGGAGAGTTGGGAAGCGTACAAGGGGGAGAAGAATGGGTGCCGCCGGGCGGCGGCGCCCGTGTTTAAGGCGACCAAAGCATTGGGGAATCCGAGTTGCACCATATCTGTGGCGGCGAAGGACGGTGAGCATCAACATTATAAGATGCATTGGTCACGTCGGCATGAATGGACCAAGCTTTATAGGGCAAGCATCAGTCTGTCACCAGTTGCTGAGGTGAGAATCTTGTTTATTAGAGTTAACACGCTTAATTAGAATCTTTTGCATATTGGAGTCTATTTATTGTGAAGAAAGATATCAATGAAAAACATATTGATTATGAAGTATGATATGATATTTATTGAAACCGAATCATCTGTTTTCCGACCGGACTTCTTTTAATTTGATTTCTTGAAGAGTAAGAGATATCGGCTTTGATTTTCATTAATCTTTCTTGTGTTTGAAAAACGGAGGACTTTTCAAAACTTAACAAGGACTACATATGGTCCGGCCGGAGGGGAAGGGAGAGAACGTCCAGATGCTCTTTTCATTCTTATTGAATTTTCTTTTGACTGCTTTGTTTGATGTGATAGATAACAAATAATTTTTTTCCTTTTTTTGCCGTGGAACAACCAACCTTATAGTGTGCATATCCAGATGGTCAAATTTGTTGGACATATGTGTGATTAAGGGTCCGGATCCAGTTAGATTTGGGTATTATTATTATGAGTATCGAATTTTACAATTTATGAATTGAACTGCACATGTACAGTATCACTATCTGTGCAGCTTAATTCATAGGTTTTGTAGTTCGATTAATAGTCGTGCAATTCGATACTAATGATACCAAATCTGACTGGATTCAGACTCGTGATCAAGTAGAAATGTACATGTGCCATATATGTGAAAATATAGAGTTCATGAACCCTTTTGATGCTATTTAAAAAAATAATAATCTTGTGTGCATATTTTAAATTGTGTGGTCATCTGGGTAACCCAAGGCGACCCATTACACACAAAAAGATGTAAGATTTGTCCTTTGGTTAACTTGAGATTGAACACATAATTTTTAAGTTTTCTTGTAATAATTATTTTTTTACTACTCTCTTTATCTTAGATACAATATACTCTTGTTAATTTGAGATATAACTTATTCTCAAAAAAAAAAAAAACATTGAAATATAACTTACTTCTAATTTTTCATAACCTATTTTCTATAAATCCAACACTCAAATCCCACACCAATGACATTTAAATCTCTCTCTTTAATTTATAAAAATTACCATGCTTTAACTTGGACCTATAAAATTTTCAATTGAAACTGATGATTCCACATGAGTAACCGTCATGTCTTTTAAACTCCAGACTTTAAACCTCCCTCGCATGAGTAACGTAACGCTCTTGACATTCCATGAAGTCAATTTTCTTTTCTTGGTGGCTGGTGCAAGTCTAAATATACAAAATTGAACTGTATGGGACACCTAAAAGTGGAAGGTCACCCAAATATCCTCACACTTTTTGTGTAGTTATCATTTATGTATTTAGTCATATATGTTAATTGAACTGTATGGGACACCTAAAAGTGGATGGTACACATAAATATTCTTAGAGTGAGACTTCTGGACCTAACCCGATCCTTTTTTGTGGTTGCAATATATGGTTAGGTTAGTAGGAAATGCGGGAGTTCAACGCCGGTGATGCTGGGCAAGGATGTTTTCAGCTTGCGTTTACAAGCTGGATTGGACCAGGCGATGGTCATGGCTATGATTATGATAATTGATGTCATGAAATGAGAGACTCATGCTAATTAATACAGGGAAAACCATCATTAGTACATGTATGGAGAGATGAAAAGAAAAAAAGAAAAAAACTTCCTTTAGCTTATGTAGTGCAATAAATCCTTGAATGGATGGTTTTTTTTTTGGGTGTAGGATGTTTTTCTTTCTTGCTTGTAAGAAATGTATATAACTTGAGGGTGTGTTTGTGTATAATCTTGCATGAAGAATAAAAGATAGTGGAAGAATTTGAGTTAAAGAGAAATTGACGTGATAAAAATATTTTTTAATTTGACTAGTTTTTATGTTGTTTGTACATGTGATAGAAAATAATAAATATAAAGTGCAGGTGATGGAAAAAAAAAACAATATGTTGTTTCTCTCATCATAGGCAGTGATGAAAAATAAAACTATCATGTATTAATTGATTATTAATATACATGCTAATCTGATTATAATATAAAAGCCATTAATCAACAATCAATCAAACTTGCAAACATGGTGTAAATCATATATCTAAATTATCTACATCACAATACACTCATTTGTTTTTTTTTAAAAACAAAATAAAAACAAAACTCTCAATTTACAATATCATACATAGAAATTCTAAATGTGTAAAAAATACATGAACATAAGGTTGACCTGTATTTTCATTTAAGGGCAAACCATATTCGACTATAGAAAAACTCAACTGCTGTAATTTTTTCTCGATGTTCTAGAAACTGAAACATCTTACATAAACTCAGTACTAAAAAGAATTTTGCATCCAAATTCAATGAAAATGTATGTTTTTAGTACACGCCACGTGAAACATTTTAGCAAAGAATCTGCCCATGCCGAAATACTTGAGCAAGAAGTCACCTTCAATTTGATACGTAATCACCTTGGATTTCAAAACACTATAACATCATGGCAGGGACTACATTTTCAGAGCGCAAAAAAAAAAAAAAACACACACACACACTCAATTCTAAATCCACACCAATAAAACAAAAAAAAAAGGTTAAAATTCAATCATTTCTCAGAAGCCATTTTTATGGATTAGACAATTTAGTTTTTTTTTAAAAAAAATAAATGACATATTTTTATTACTATCACATATTTGAATTATATTGCATTATCAACAGTGATCAAACTGGATCTAAAGATATTTATAGCACCAAATCTAACCCAACAACAATCATATGCGCATTAGTCAATAAAGTGATTGAGCCGGTCCTACCATGTCCACATGAAACACGTATTTGATGGACCATTTTTTTTTTATTTATATCAAATGGATTCTTTATGTCTGATCTAATTACAATTAAACTGGAAAAGCTATATTCGCATATTTTTTTTCTGGTCTCATAAAAAATTTATGAACCATTTTATAACTATAACATATTTGAATGTCACCAATTGTGGTATCCACAATGATCAAAATGTGCATCTAAAGATATTTATATATAGCACTAAATTTAGACCAACAATCATACTCGTGTTAATCAATCCATCGAGAACGTGCCCTCGCAGGTTCAAGGGGTTTGAAAGCCATAAGGGGACGGTTATAGTCATCCCACGGGTTATTATACCCAACCTGGCCATTTATTTAAATAATTAAATGGATTTAATTTGTTATATTGTTTTTCACATCTAAATTCAATGAAAATGTATGTTTTTAGTATGTGCCACGTGAAACTTTTTGTCAAAGAATCTGCCATGCCAAAACACTTGAGAAGTTATGGAAAAACAAGGGTTATGCTCACAAAACAATACATATATAATAAGAAAAGCTGACACATATACCACTACAGTAGTAATAAAAAGGTGAAGAACCAAAGCTCACTTATTTGGATAGACTATTCTGTTCTGCTGTGATGAATGATGAAGATTGAGTTTAGAGTTGAATTCTATGTCTTTAAGAACAAAAACTCACTCACACTAACGACGCCGGCTGGATATGTTATTAGACATAAGGCAATTGAATAATATTTATTTTAATTTTAAACTATTAATTTTTTACTTAAATATATTTTTTCTAGTTAATTTAAATGTAAAATTACTAATTAAGTCTAGAGAGGTTTTTTTTTATATAAAGAATAAATAAAGTGAGAATTAATTAAAATAAAGAAAAAAGATTGAAAAGAAGAATAGAAGATAGTGCGAAAAATACACTTTTTTAGGCTTTTCCCTTTTTTTATCCATTTTTTGGGATTCAAAAAAGCCTTTAAATCTTATTGGCCATGTAATTTTTTTTGCTATTTTTTATGTATCATAAAATGTTATCAATTTTAATTGGTTATTTTTTAACCATATCAAAATAACTATTAATTTTTTTAAAAAATAAATATTTTTTTATAAAATGTTAAATTATCATTGGTTAATATCTAGATCTACTTATAAATAAATAAAAATTTAGAAACCTTTGTGTATTGGGGCCTCATGCAATTGTCTAAATTGTCTAATAAAAGAGCCGGCCCTGCACAGTGATATTCACGGGTCCATGCGATAGTCTCCCATGATACAACAATCCAAGCATTTTCCTTTGAATCATTCATGACTCACTAGGACACTTTTAGGTTTTTCAAAAACCAACAACGATATGAGATTCTAAAATTCTAGACGAAAGCGAAGCTTATGTAATCTTCTTGGGATGGAAGCTCGAAGTCTCTCATATTATGGATTTTTTTGTCAGAGGAACTAGTACAACGTGACAGACAATCCATACATTACTGTTGATCATAGTTGATGATAGTAAGCCAGATCTTTCAATATTGGATAGACCTTTCTCTTCGGAGTTTGGATTGACATGCAATTAAGTCAATATTGTAACCTGATCCATCTTTGAATAATTGAATGCTTCTTTTTATATATATTTTTCAGTTTTTTTATATGATATGTGTACCAAGCAATAAAACAAAGTCTATGATAAGTGCATGTGGAATGTTTCCTCTATTTGAGAAATGTTTCATACCATTCACTTCCAAGTTCCAACCCATCTTTGGCTTTTTATAAAGGAGTCATGCATCAAGTAGTGACTCAATTCTTGATCCAATCTTCAACCAAACTATTTGATTAGTGATCCAATTCTTAATTACCAAGTAGTTTGGGTTAAATAAGTCAAGAATTAGGTCACTAAATTAGTAATATTCCCTCGATCAAATCAATAGGATCCTGATCAATTTGATTATTTGAGTGATTTAAACTGATTTTAGAACAATCAAAAGAGGCGGGTTATCTACAACGCGCGTTGAATAATTTAATTGTTCAACGCGATCGTGATTGTTCAATTTTATTACTTTGAGATACAAAATTTAATTGAATTCGAAAAAATAAATGAATAGAAATGTAATTAATCCTAATCTTAATTTTGAAATCTGACATAATATATCAGCTATAATGTCTCAATAAGGTCGAACAATCACTATTGTACTTATACAACATGCGCTGGACCTAACTCCATCCCATTGAAAGAATACATGTCATTCTATCACTTTTGATATCGGTCCATATCACTTTGTTACCAAATTGGTTTAACTTTAGTTATTAGTGTTTAGTCATTATTCAAATCAGTACGATTTCTTCATAATTATGTATTGATATTTTTCATAATTGTGAACAATGTGTGGCTCTAAGATCTCATGCAGTACCACTTATCCAAACATGGATGTAACATAAATAAATACATTTATAAATTTTTCAAACAAAAAACCTAGATAAATCTTTCAAAATAAATTTGTAATTAGCTGAATTACATAACGGATTAAACCAACATTTAACAGACCTGACATAATTATCATGAATAATATAATTGACCAATTATGATGATTTTTTAAACGAACAGTTGATACATTACCCTTGTTCATTATGAATTTTATGATATTGGATGCATTTCGATGTGAGGTTAAAACACTAAGATTCTTAGAATCTTGTGTGTGTTTTATGCCCAGCTTTTGAAAATCGTTGTTTTATTAGATTTACAACTACAAGATTTTTTGGCCTAAAAAGAAAAGATGATATTTTTTTTTATAAAAAATGTAGATTTTGCTACCGTCATTTCTATAACTAAAAGTAGGTTACAAGTCTAAATTGAGGATGAGAGGATACAAAAAATAAATAAGAAAAAAGACTACGTGGCGAACAAAAACAAAGACGCGGGGGGAGGGGGTGAACAGTAGGTGGGTTTTTTTTATCAATTACTACAAGAGACCCCCCATGCTACTTTATGACATTACAAGGTAATGTCCAAACGGCCTCTATCAAGATAAACCCCCCTATCCCCTGCAATTTCTTGGCCTCACTCAGTGATAGAGAGAGACTATCTCCTACATATTCTTCACATAGACCCGCGAGCCCTTGAAGATAGCCTCATTCCGTGTTCTCCAGATTGCGTACATGATCGCCGGGATCACCAATTGGATAATGATGTTGGCAAGTCTTGAGTTCTCAGGTGTACGAAGGGTATTCCCCGCCTCCCATAGAGACTCGGTGTTAAGGAAGGAAGGACGCCAAGATGTGGCCTCCCCCATAATGTCCCATATGGCTGTCGAGACCCTACACTGATAGAAGAGGTGTGTAATCGTCTCTGGTTACTCTCCATAAAAGAAGATTGTAGTTTGAAAAGTTAAGATGCTGAAAATGTATTTGGATTCGAGTTTGATGATTTTTAACTTTTAAAATGCAAAATCTATCTAAACTCAATGGAGTCTTAGTAACAGGCTTTATTAATGATCATGTAAAAAATAATTAAATAAATTGATATTGATCGTGATGAAAATGATTATATGTTTGTACGTAGATGTCACAGTTGATGATCATCCATTTTTCTTCTTGGGTGCATTTGGTTGTTGATTATGTAGGAATCTAGGTTTTAAAATTGATTCTGTACGAAGCTTCGCTTTTGAAAATCGTAATTTTTTAGAATTATTTGTCTGAAATATGTTTGTAAGAAGTTGATACAGTAAAACTGTTTTGATTATACGATTGTAGAAGCAGCTTCTTGCAAATGAAAAAGCTATGCAATCGCGCAATCAAATGCAACCATAATAATTATGTGAAATCGGGACCCAAAAATCTTGATTTCACCTTTTTTACCCCCATAAAAAACCTAAAGAAACAGCGACCGGAGATATGAGATCCAAATAAGAGAGCATCTCCGACCCACTCCCTAAACTCCCTCCTCCATCAAAGAAATTTTTAAAAATTCATCTCCGTGCCAATTCACTCCCTAAATTTTCTCTATAAAGATTTTGGCTTCCCACTTTCAACATTTTAAACGGCTACTTTGTGAAAAAAACTTTTGATGTCTTTTTGAAGCCGGGATCCCTTATCTCAAGTTCAATACATCCACTTTTAAGCTGTACATGATTTAAATTTTTGTTATAATATAAATTTTATGAAAAAAAATATATACATAAAATAAATTGAACGGATATATTTTTATAATACACGGACAACCTATAATCAAAGTCAGTCAGTTTGCTTTTCTTCCAAAAGTGTACGTACATCCAGATTCCCTGAGCACTGACTGGTTTCGGATGCCCGATTCCGCATGGGGTTCATGTAACAAAACAGAGATTCTCTGACAAATGAGAAGAGGACTGTGGCAACCCCCACGTGATTGAACATGACGTGGGCTTCCGTTTCCTTCCGTTTCCTTCCGCCGTTTCAGTTTTTTGTTTTTTTTATTATTTACATTAAGAATTAAAAAATTAAAAACAAACATGAAAAGATAAGCAGATTATTTATTTTTAAATACAAATAATACTTATTATAATTTTTTCCTTATTTTCAAAATAATATTTGGTTAAATATCTATTTTTAAATACAAATAATACTCATCAAAGACTTGACTTTGATTTTTTTCTTCTAAACAATGTTGTTTTTTATAAAAAATGAAAGAGATACAAGAAAAACATTCACGAAATAATTTTTTAGTCATAAAACATAATATAGATCGAACAGTATTTCATTTTTTTTTAAATCACGTTAAAAGAAATATTACTTTGAAAAGGAAAAAAATATTCACTTTATCAAATATAAATAATACCATCATATTTCATTTTCAAAGTAATATTTTTTTCGTTTTTTTAAAAAAAAGAATTTAATCATCTCTTAATGTATATTATAATTTTAGTGATTTTTTTAAAAATAAATGAAAAAGACATTTTTTAAATCACGTTATTTAAAAAAATAATTAATGTCAGGCTTTTAATGAGTATTATTTGTATTAGGGAATAAGTCTATTAACAAATATTACTATGAAAAAACATACAAACTTATTTTTAATTATTCAAATTTAAAAAAAACAAAAAATAATATTATTCAAAGCGCAACATCATAAAAAAAACAACAACAACAACATGAAAACAACCCATGACAATGAAAACACGCATAAAAAAAAAAAAATAAACCCATGCAAACCAAAACCCATGCAAAAAAAAAAAAAAAAACCAAAAAAACAGATTTTTTTTTTTTGTCATTTTTTTTTGCATGGGTTTTGGTTTGCATGGGTTTATTTTTTTTTTGTGAGGGTTTTCGTTTGTGTGCGGGTTTTTTTTTTTTTTTTTTGCCATGGTTTTCATGTTGTATTTAAGAACAGATATTTTTGGTTTGCAGTGGGTTTTGGTTTGCTGGGTTTATTTTTTTTGCAAGTTTTCGGGGTGGGGTTTCGGTTTTCATGTTGTTGTTGTTGTTGTTTTTTAATCCTTTGAATAATATTATTTTTTGTTTTTTATTTTAAATTTGGATAATTAAAAATAAGTTTTTATTTGTTTTTCTAGTAATATTTGGTTAATAGACTCTCTATATATATAACATTAATTATTTTTTTAAATAACGGATTTAAAAATTGTCTTTTTCATTTATTTTTAAAAAAATCATTTATAATATACATTAAGAGATGATTAAATTCTTTTTTTAAAAAAAAATTCAAAAAAAATATTATTTTGAAAATGAGAAATATGATGAGTATTATTTATATTTGACAAATTATGATGAATATTTTTTTCATTTTCAAAGTAATATTTCTTTTAACGTTAAAAAAAATTAAACTTTTCTGACTTAATGGTTTTACTAAAAAATTATAAATTGTGAATTTTTTTCTTGGGTATCTCTTTCATTTTTTTTAAAAAACATTCACATTATTTAGGAAAAAAAAAAATCTGAGGCTTTTGATGAGTATTATTTGTATTTAAAAATAGATATTTAACTATTATTTTGTGAGAAAAAAATATAATAAGTATTATTTGTATTTAAAAATGAATAATCATCTTTTTATATTTATTTTTAATTTTTTTAATCCTTAATTTAAATAATACAAAAAAAAAAACGTCGGCGGAAGGAAACGGAAGGAAACGGAAACTCAGTCAATATTCAATCACGTGGAGCCACACGTCCTCTTCTCAGTGCGAGAATCTCTGTTTTGTTAAAACAGAGGTTCCGCCCATCGGGCAACTAACCTGGTCTTTTTTAAGTTTTAAGAGAAGGTTCGAAACACACGTATTTCATGGACCACTTTATTACCATCACATACGGGTTTTCCCCATTTGCACCTCTGCTCGAAGTGAGCCGCCCCAGCAGTCTCAAGTGGGGTGGGAAATCCCTCTCTCTATATATATGACATTTCCTCAATCACAGGTTAATTAAAACTTAAACGTCAAAGCTCACGTCTCAGTGGAGGAGTGGCGCCGCCCATCGGGCGGTCGCGAGGGGGGTCGCTCCTCTCCCCGACGAGGCTCACGGTGTGGCGCACGCTCCTCTTCAACAGCCGCGGCTACACAGTGTACGACGACTCGGACGGGCGCATCGTGTTCAGGGTGGACAACTACGCCCACAACTGGAGGGAGGAGGCCTTCCTCATGGACCCGCACGGTCACGTCCTGCTCACCGTTCGACGGTGCAAGAAGGTAAAAGAGAATCTCTGTGTGACTCAATCAGAAAATGCGTTATTAAAACATAACTTGAACTACTTAAGTCATGCATACATGGATCTCTGTATTTGTCATACAGAGGTTCCAGACACTGTCACTTACTTGTTAGTGGTGGAACTTTTGCAGATGCTGAGCATGTTGGAGAGTTGGGAAGCTTACAAGGGGGAGAAGAACGGGTGCCGGGCGGCGCCGCCGCCGGTGTTTAAGGCTACTAAAGCTCTGGGAAATCCCAGTTGCACCATATCTGTGGCGGCGACGGATGGTGAGCATCAACATTATAAAATGCATTGGTCACGCCGACATGAATGGACGAAGCTTTATAGAGCAAACACCAGTCTGTCACCAGTTGCTGAGGTGAGAATTACGCGACATGCAGTCATCAAGAGCTGGAGTCTAAATTTTCTCTGTGACAAATATAAATGATCAATATATAGGAACGTGTCATGTACGTGACAAAATATACAATTCAAGAAAATACCCCTACTTTTATTTTATTTACGTAACAAATCATTTTATATCATTTTAAAATCAATTGTGCCATCTACGGGGTGATCTTTCATTGATAACACTACAACATTACCCATCATACATAAAATGATGTAATTTATATTCTGATCATTCTCATTAACCTGAGATTTAACCTATAGCACTTAAGTTTTACATTACTCTCCTTAACTTAGATGTAGCACTATTATTAACTTGAGATATAGTTTTTTAATTTTCATAACCAATATTCTTAAATCCCACACTCAAATCCTTACTGATATCCTGTCAATTGAACAATGACATTTGAATCTCTCTCAATTTAAAATAATTACCATGATTCTTAAGTTAGCGTGATCTTTTAAGTTACGTTTTTCAATTGAAACTCATAATCCTACATAACCATCATTTCCTTCAAATTCATGACTTCAAGTCTTTCTCTTATAAGTAACGTAATGTTTTTGATATTCCATGGAATCAATTTTCTCTACTTCACACGTGTCCAAATATATAAATTGAATAATATAATATTCTCATACTAAGAATGTTGGACCTAATTTGATCCCTTTTTGTGATTGCAATATATGATTAGGTTAGAAGGAAATGCAGGAGTTCGACACCGGTGATGTTGGGCAAAGATGTCTTCAGCCTATGTTTACAGCCCGGATTGGACCAGGCAATGGTCATGGCTATGATTATGATCATCGATGTCATGAAATGAGAGACCCCTGCCAATTAAAACAGAGAAAACCATCATCAATATATGTATGAGAAATGAAAAGAACAAAATAATTAACCAATAACTTCCTTTAGCTTATGTAGTGCAATAAATCCTTGAATGGATGTTTTCATTTCTTGCATGTAAGAAATGCAACGTTAATGGTGTGTTTTCGTATAGTATAATTTTCCAAGAAAAATAAAGAATAGTAGAAGAATTTGAGTTAAAAGAAAATTGACCAGAAAAAATCATTTCTCATTTGATCAATTTTTTTGTTGTTTGTGTGTGTTATAGAAAATAATAAATATAGTTTGTGCATATGATGGATAATAATAAAAATAAAATATGCTATTTTTGACATCACAAATAGTGATGGAAAATAAAACTATCATTTACTCATTTATATATTTATTCATATGCTAATTTAATTATAATATAATTATCATTAATTAACAATCAATCAAACTTGCAAACATTATGTAAATCATATATCTAAAAGACCCTCATCACAATACACTCATTTTCTAGAAAGAAGAAAAAAAAACACCCAACCGTGTATCATATCATCACGGGCGGAGCCAGAAATTAGAAAGGGGGGGGGGGGGGGCACGGAGGCCAAAGACTTATTAAATTAAGAAAAAATGTATTTATAAAATAATATAATTATATGGTAATTCAAAATAAATAAAGTTGACGAATAATGACCAAGTCCTTGAAGTAATGAATTATTTAAATAAAAGTTGTTTTTTACTTCTTCTTTTACATTAGAAAAATATGAAACTTTATTTGTAAATTTTAAAAAATCTCATTATTTACCTTCACAAAAATTAAAATAATTATTTTAAAAATAAAAAAAAAACTAAATAAGAAAAAACAATCGATCACAACACAAGGATACTCTTAAAGCACAGATTTTAAAACTAACTTTCAAAAAAGCCTGAGATAAATAAATTAGCTATCATGAAAATACAAAATAAATAAAAAAATCATTAAAAACTGTGATTTTCAACCACCATCCCTTAAAACCAGGGTTTTTCATAACTATTTCAAAAATGCAACTCATTTGTAGTCATGTCACTAATGCAATATATAAAATCACGTAATATAATATATATTTCACTATCTAAACATATTCCTTTTATACAAAAAATAATTAAAATATATGTATTCAATTTATATGAGTATGTATTTAATTTTTATGAGAGAACATACTTAATTAGCTATGTATATATTTAAAAAAATTTGTGTGAAGTGCAAACGGGATTGCGAATTGGACTGAGTATAAACAATTTGTATAATTGATATCAAACCTTTAGTTATGAAATATTTTACCAATGAATATTTTTTTGTAGGGGATTCATTTGCCGAGGAAAATATTGTTCAGTGCTATAAACAGTGGACGGAGGTTATCAATCAAGAACTTACCAATGAAATGTTTTTCTTGGGTATAACATTTACCAACAAATCCATAGCTTTTAGCAAAAAAATATTTCGCGGCTAAATATCATATTTCTTACAATGATTTTCACCAATCCTTTCGACCTTGGGGGGCTGGGGCCCAAACCCGCCCCCTGGCTCCAGCTCTGCATATCATGTATATAAATCCTAAACATGAGAAAAATACATTATCATAACCTGCATTTTCATGTGTGCAAACTATATTCGACCGGGAGAATTGTCATAATTCTTTCTTGATGATCTAGAAACTTAAATATAAGACATGAACCTCGCACTATAAAGAACTTTGCATCTAAAAAATTCAATGAAAATGTATGTTTTTAGTATGTACCACGTGTAACTTTTTGGCAAAGAATCTGCCCATGCCGAAACACTTGAGTAACAAGTTTTCGAAAAACAACAATGATTATGTTCACAAAACAATATATAATAAGAAAGGCTAACACATGTACACTATAGTAATAATAAGAAGGTGAAGAAGAATGACAAAGCTTACTGATTTGGCAAGACTATTCTGTTCTATTCTGATGAATGATGTAGACAAAATCTAGAGTTGGACTCTATGTTCTTACGACTATAATCACCCTATATTGATGCTCACAGGTTTTGACGACGGTCTCTCAAATACAATAATCGGAATATACTCTGGTAGTAACATTTCAAACCAGGGAACCAACGAACTCATCACTATGTTTTCCCAACTCTCTCCATCTTGAATGCTATGGAAACTCAAATTCAGACTCTAAAAGATTGAAATGCTTACTGCGGTGAATGATTGGATGATTAAAAAATGCAGAGACTGGGTGGTATTTATGAAGGAGAAAAACTGTTGAAGAGCCTGTGGGAGGAGCTCATTCATTTGTTCAGGTTTCACATAATCAAAGTCTGAGGCACCCTTTCTTCAAACAATTAACAGTCAGATCATAACTGTCGATTCGACATCCCACATTATATCTGATCAAAATGATTTTCACCATCCGATTTGATAAAAAAAAAGAAAAAGCTCTAGCTCCAACTCCTAGTAACGATGCGTCCAAAAAGATAAGCGTCAAAGTGCATCTCTAAAAAGCCCAATACACCCACACACGCACACACACCCTGCATGAAAAAGTCTACCATAGAATATTATCAAAAGCAATTCACTAGAGTTCAAAGAGCCCATCTTATAAACCCTCAAAACTTTTTCTCAATTTTCATTGTGAGACTAAACTTTTTTCTTTCACAACCACGTACCAACCGTTTTCACCATGTTATTGGAAAAACATTGGATTCAATTTTCTCATTCACCTATAAATGATTTTGAGAATATAAATATACTACGTTCATCTTTTCGACAAAAGAAACACAATCCAATGTGTTTTCACTACCAATAATTAGTGGATCCGAACTCATTTTAAATCAAAAGCTTGATCAAAATCCAAGTTTTCAACAAAAAGTCACGTTCAATTTGATGCTTAATCAACCACCTTGGATTTTAAAACACTAACATCATGGGACTACATTTTCTGAGCACAGGATATAAAAAAAAACACTGACTCACAATTTTGAATCCAGCCGCACTAAGAAAACAAGAAAAATAGTTATTTATTCCATCATTCGTTGAAGTCATTTTTATGGATCACATACAGTATAATTTTTTTAAAAAATTTGTTAATGGATTGTGAGTTTTCCTTAAAATAAATAATTAGTTAACAAAATTACATTACTCATTAAAAGGTAAAAAAGCATTCTCTTATTAGCTATATCTTTTTTTTTCTTTTTTTTTGTAGTAGTCTGTATGATAAGATAGTGGAGTATATAATGCAATTATATGAGATTGAGTAAGGCGCGTCTATCCCCACCAAGCCTTTTATCTAATCCACCATAAAAAAAATCCGGTGTTTTGCTGTTCCCACCAATCTAGATCATCTGAAATCGGTCGTCATTTCAACTTTTGGGCGACCGGATTTGGTCGACATTTCAGGTTTTAGGCGACCGTAATTGGTCGTCATTTCAGGCTTTGGGCGATCGAAATTGATCGAACAGGATTCATAACTATATCTAACTATTCTTTGTAAACAAATAAATTTTTGGGTTTATCCATCACATTCTACATTTATTCCAAACAACAGCTAAGAGACTGAAAAAAAATGTAAGTATGTATACTTTCAATTAATTCAAATTTTTATAGAAAAATATCTTATTAGACAAATATATATCATTTTTAAGCTTCGTTTGAATTCGTAGTTAAGATGATTTTTGTTTGAAAATAAAAAAACGTACTAGTTGATCCAAACACATTTTATATTTGGCTTTAAAATTTGTCTGTAATTTATTTAAAAAGTTGTTCTTATATTCTACATTTAAGAATAATGATTTATTCTCTACAACTCAGACTTGGAGTGATATGAAAGATTCAAGGAGGATACGCGTCGTGGGATTATGTTTTTAGAAAAAAAATTATAAACTTTATTATAAATTCTGTTCGATCAGGTTTGGTCGTCCAAAACCTGAAATGACGAGCAAATCCAGTCGCCCAAAACCTGAAATGACGACCAAGTTCGGTTGTCCAAAATCTAAAATGACAATCAAATTTGATCGAACTGACCGAATCGGTGGGATAGCAAAACATCGGGTTTTTTTTAGGCGATCGGTAGGGTAAAAAAAATGTTGGTGGGACTAAACGTGCCCGACTGAGTATGTTAGCGTCATAAAAAAAACTCCAAAGGCCTTGGCACTAAAAAAATGACAATTATCTTAATGACCTGTGTCCTAACATTTTCCTTTCAACCATTCATTACTCATTAGGACACTTTTAAGTTTTTCAAAAAGCAACAACGATATGAGATTCTCAAATTCTAGACGAAAGCGAAGCTTATCTAATCTTCACAAAAAGTTAAAAAAGAAATTAAGTTTGGGATGGAAGCTCGAAGTCGCTCATATATGGATGTTTTTATTTGGAAGAACTGGTACAACAGACAATCCACACATTACGTACTGTTGATAATAGTTGATGATTGTAAGCCCAATCTTTCAATATTGGATAGACCTTTCTCTTTGGAGTTTGGATTGACATGCGATTACCAAAATTTGAAGCTGATCCATCTTTGAATGCATTTTTTTTTAGTTTTTGATATGATATGTGTACCAAGCAAATAAAACAAAGTCCATGATAAGTGCATGTAGAATGTTAATTTCCTCTATTTGAGAAATGTTTCATACCATCCACTTTGCAACCCATCTTTGGCTTTTTTTAAAGGAGTCATGCATCATGTAGTGACTCAATTCTTGATCCAATCTTCAACCAAACTATTTGATCTAGTGATTAGTTACCAAGTACTTTGGGTTAAATAAGTCAAGAATTAGGTCACTAAATTAGGAATTCTTCAATCAAATCAATATGATCTTGATCAATTTGATTATTTGAGTGACTTAAACTGATTTTAGAACAATCAAAGAGGAATCGGGTTAGGTCTAACACGCGTTGGATAATTAGATTGTCTTATTGGGATTGGGGGTCCATCCCATGTAGAGGTTGTGGCATTAGTGCTTACACTACTTGGTTCTTGGTGCATGTATTCAGTACCTTGGGAACATATAACTTACTCTTGAAACCATGTAAGGTTAACTGGTGTTGTCTCATATATCTTGGTAGATGGAAAGGCTTTGTGCTTCTCAATGCATAAGTAGAGGTATTCCATTATATATGTTGGTGGAATACTAAGTGTCATATCCTCTCTATATAAAAGAGGGAGATGGGAGTAGGAACAATTCAACCCAATCCAAGAGAAAAGAAAGTAGAGAGAGAGAATTCCTACTTGTAAATCTACTACACAAAAGAGTTATGAGTGAGGTGTTCTTCCAAGAGTATTCTTTTGAGAGTATTTCTCTTTTCTATAGCAGAAGCTTTCGGAATTCGGCCCGTGGTTTTTTTTCCTTTCATCTAAAAAGGGTTTTCCACGTAAAATTGTATGTTCTTTTGTTTGTTTTTTTTCTCAACACATCTTTCCTCAACAAATAGTATCAGAGCAATGTTGTTAGACTTCTGTGTTGAGATGGAGACATCCACCAGTGACATTCAGATGACCAGCCTGAACAGAGAGAATTGGATGATATAAAAATCAAAGATGGAGGATCTTCTCTATTGCAAAGATCTCTATGCATCAGTGAAGGTGAAACCGCCAAGCCAGCTGCAACCACGACACCGGAGAATTGGACGTGGACTATTTGGCATGTTCAAAACAAGGTTATCTTCATATGAGCATTGGTATATCAAGAAAACATATGGGACATGTTCTAAGGATGCATGTGGGATATCGGGGTTGTTTCATCGCCAAGGCAGAGGCGGTCACCTTTCGAGAGGGGAGTATATGTATCACAGGGTAAACGCATGGATCAACCCCTGAGGGTTAGATACCTCTTCTAACCACAAGGGTTTCTACCGGCGAGTAGGCCTTTACTATGTATTTCTAATTGTTCTCATTTCAGAGTTTATAATTTAAATTAAAAAATAAATTCGGATAACAAATATCTACACACTTTTCCAAAAAAAAATCACTAGCAAACTTGTCTTCAAACGCCCCCTAAGTAACATTGACAATTATTACCAATTTATGAAAAATTATTTAATAATTTTTACATCATCACTAAAATACCATTGCATTTCAAATCCAATTAATGGAAAGGTGTACACTTATTTTTAGCATGTGGCACGTGAAACTATTGGCAAACAGTCCACCTATGCATGCGTAAACACTTCTGAGTGACAAAAGTTATGGGCTAACACGAATTCAAAATCAAATAAATAATTTGAATTTAATAGAAACTAAATGAGTTCATATGTCAAATAAGTAAAAGTTCAAAATCAAATAAAAGATTTAAGTTTTTTTTTCCTATAAAATACATTACGAAATTGTGTCCGACAATCCTTCAGTGAGTAGAGATTTTCTATAATTGAATTTGAGTCAATATTTTTAGCAAATTTTTTTTCAATGTAGACAATCATAGGATTGGTAGAAATCAACATCTATATATGTGTGAAGTTATGTTTTAACAAACTGCATAGCTGAAAATGCATGTTTCAATAGTTTCCATAGAAATAGGAATAGTCAACACAAGACCAATCAATTTATCAGTCAAAGAATATAATAGATCTTTAACTTTCTTGTTTCAACTAGTTTTCGACATGATTCAGAAATAGTGGACATGTTCTTAAAATATGAACAACGAGTTACATTTAGTTTATAATGTTGTAGATGAATTTTTAAAGTGCATAATATCTCTTGCTTAGTGAAATATTGAGGATAAAATTTTTCAAATATTTATGTTGATCGCTGTCAATGTAGCTAGAATTGTGAGGGGAAGGAGAGGAGGTTGTTAGGTTTCAATCACAGTTTTCTATTTTTTTATTGAGCGCTGATACGCTCAGTTCTATTTGCAGTCTCGTTTACAGTCCGATATATTATGATAGTGCAGTATGTACTACGCTATTATAGTGTATAACTTCTATCATAGTGTATGACATGATTTTTTTTTGCTTGAAAAAAAAAATATTACTATTGTATCTCAGTATATAAGTCATTTCATATAACAGCATACACTTTAAAGGGAGAGTGTATGATTTTTTAAGAAAATGAAAAACGGTATGAACTGCAATTGGGCCTGCAATGGAGCTGAGTATATCTTTTTCCTTTTTTATTTGGTATGATTAATGGTTGGGTCTTTTGATATGGATTAGACAGGCTGGGTTGGATTAGGCTTTATAGTTGGGGGAAAATGTTAGACTCAGTCACATTCACCAACTAATTCAGACCTCACATGCTTTCACTTTTTAAAAATAGTTAACATCATTTAATGAGGTACATGCTTTTATAAAAAGTGCATATCGCTCCATTTCGAATTGAATAAAATCACTTTTAGTAAGTGTATAAAAATATTTAAAATGGTATATACAACATTTAACAAGGTATATGGTTCACTGGATTTCTAATGTGGTATATACTATATAGGACTGTGATTTGGATTGAAAAAAAATTGAGTGTAACATTCTTAGTTGGGGTCCGAGAGAGGGGGGGGGGGACTTAACATTCAGTAATTTCTAGTCTCAATTTTATAAGCGTTACATGATTTAAATTTTTTTTTAAATATACAATTTTATAAAAAAATATTAAAATAATCAAACAATTTTATAACGCAATAAAACAAGAACCGATAATCAAAATCGGCGTGCGTTTCTTCCAGAACTGTACGTACGTCCATGTTCCCTGAACAGTGACTGGTTTTGGATGCTGATTCGATTCTACATGTTTGCCTACATAACCTGCATGAAATCCTCCTGAGAGGAAGGTTCACATGAAACACACATATTTCATGGATCTGGCCGGAGTGAGGCTCACTGGGCATAAGCCTGTCAATTATCCGAAAAAAATCCGAATCGGATCCGAATTCGTATCCGAAAAATCAGAAATATCCGATATTCGAAGATCCGGAGTGCGGATATGGATATTAGTCTATCCGATCCGAAAAATATCCGTATCCGACATATATTATAAAAATATATATATTTGTATTATATATGTTCATATTGTTATCTTGTATGATTAATCATACTGATAATATATTATAATACTATTAAATTTTCAATGTATGATATCTTAAAGAGAGAATAAGCCTTAAAAACTCACTTTTAATTTTGATTTCTCTCTAAAATATTATTTAATTATCCAAATTAATGTTAATATTTAAACATGTCAATTATCCAAAAAATATCCGTATCCGATCCGTATCCGAAGGGATCCGAATCCAAAAATTAATATCCGGATCCGAATCCGAAAGTTAGGATATGGATATTGGCATATCCGATCCGTATCCGTCCGATTGACAGACTTAACTAGGCACAGGACATAGACCAAGTAGGCAGCTTGCTGCAGGGAAGGGCCCAAAACATGCTACCACCTCTATGTTGCCTATTATATATATCATTTATGAGCCTCCACTATGAGATCTGATTTATTTTATTTTATTTTTTTTATAAGCCCCATACCAAATCCTGTTGTTTTAAGGCTCTATTTGAAACACAAATTGAAAAGTAGATTTTAGAATAAAGCTGCTTTTTAAGATGATTTTAGACCTTGACTTTTTTTAGATGCTTTTTTTTAATTCAGAAATCAATATTTGGAAGAAGTTTAATGTTTGGTAGAAAAAGTTGCTTTTCAATTCAAAAAATCGATTCTGACAAAAAATCGTTCTTTTTGAGATTTTAAAAACACGGATTTCGAGAGAGAAATTAAAAGGAATCCAGCTTTTGATTCCGCTGGAATCCGACCCGTTTGGTTGCGCGTATGGGGATTTTCAGCTTTTCAAAAAGCGGAATCTGCCCAAACGCGCAACCATCCTAAAGACATCCTGGCCCATATGGCAATAAAACCATCTATGCAATATTTATACATTATATTTTTAAAATCTCTTTTTGAAAGGTCAATAGTCACCATTTTTAATTAGCCTAGCTAACTTTTTTTTTCTCCCCAAAATCTCTCTCTCTCTCTCTCTCTCAAACCATTCTAAAATTTAAGAATAAAAATATAAAGATTTTATAATAAATTGATCTCCATTATAAGGTATGCAGCCCATTTTTTAATCTTAGTTTTTTTTTCTTGGATTATGTTTTTCTATAATTATATTAATTTTTTTTGCTAATTAGAGATAGAATTAAAAATTAAGCATGAAAATCTCATATTTTTAGATGACTGAAAATCTCTAATTAGAAAAAAAAAAAAACAAATCAATCACTCATAGTCTTTATAAAAGAGGGGACGAACAAAATAATCATGGTCCATGATTTGTAATATATTTTTTTTAAATATTTTTTAAGACTTCTAATGAAAATATAATATATTTATTATCTGTTTAGTACTTTTGTAGCTCAAAATGCAAGAAGAATAATGTTTAACTGATGCTTTATTGTATTTCATCATTTCTTTTTTGTATTATAGGTTATACCTTTAAATTATGTTTGTTCTTAGTGAATTAAATTATATCAATGTGCCTATAATTTTTCAGATATAATTGTTACAAGATGGATTTCTAAATAATCATATGTTAGTCGAGTTGTGAAATGAAGCCGATGAGAGTAAGTATTTATCTTTTATGCTCTTCTAGTTGATCAATGAAAAAATACAATTGGATATTTAAACAAGATGAATTTTTTTTGTGATAGAGTGGGCCCCATTTAAAAAAATTATTTAGGGCCCCATCCAAATTTTTAAATCTCAAGGTCTGCCCTATCATGGACCGCTTTATAACCATCACATATTTGAAATGATCAAACCGTTAATTTAATCAGGGCTAGCTTTGAGAATTGAATTTTTTAGCTGGATCCTAGGCAAAATTTTAAATAGGATCCTATATATTTTACAAAAGAAATCTAGTTGTTTGAATATTATACATCATTTTATTTTAACCTACATATATTACAAAATAAATACACAATAATATACAATTATTTAAATTAAAACCTTCTACATTATCATATATGCTTAATAAATAAATAATTTAATGGGATGAGAAAATTATAAAAAAAATAATAATAATCTTTAAAAGAAGGGTTGAACATTGTATTATTCAATCATAGGGAGAGAGGGATATAGATATGAGAAAGAATAAGAATGAGAGTCATAAAATTTTAGCCCCCGTTTAGATATAGAATATGATTTATTCTTGGGTATACATTTATCCGAGCATAAGTGTATATAAATATGGATAAAGTGATTTTGTGTTTGGTTGTGTTTTGAATTATTCTCGTTAAGAATCGTAAAAATAAATGTTTTGTTGTTTGGATAAAATGTGTATAAAGTATGGATAATGATTTATAAAAGGTAAAAAAGTAATAATAGTTGATTTGACATGTGATTTATAAGAGGTGATGACAGTTGATTTGACAGTGGACCCACTTATTCTTTAGGTGGAATAACCTAGGATAAATTTTATTCTAGTGGTTGATTGGAATCCATATACCACTTTATACCAGTTTATTCTGTTCCACTTTATCTGGGTTTATTCGAGCTTTCAAAACACAAAATTTTTTTTTATCCGAGGTTATTCAGGGTTATCTGGAGCTTTCCGGTATCCAATTGGGGCTTAGTGTTTATTCTTATGATGGCTGGAGAGATATGGAGAAAGAGAAGTTTTAACTTTGATAAAGGATATTAAATATAATGAAAAATGTGTTGAAAGAAAATAATTTAAAATTGAAAAACAAATACACATCACAGTCTAATTTTTTAAATTCCATTAAACAGGTGATGGTCCTCTTTAGATGGGGATACTGGACACGCCTTGCATCTAATAAAGACATTGGGTGCGGTTACTCCCACCACCTATATTTTCAGTCCCACCACCCCTTTAAATCCCCCACCTCTCTTTTTAGTTTTAACAAATCCCACCTCCTAATAAATATAGAATTGATGAAACACCAACCCCACCATACACTTTGTTTTCACAGCAACCCCTCCTCCCACTCTCTCTTCTCCTCGGGCGGCTTTTCCTCTCGAATGTCCAGATAGTGTCGAAGTACCGCAAGCCCTCCATCCGCCTGTCGTGGTGAGTCCACCGTGAGCACGCAGTACCGTTCCCGTGATCCCCCTAGCATAGCCCACCCCATCGACCCCCCACGACGCCCTCAAAGTGGAAGAACAGGTACATGATATTCCGAATCTCCTTTACATTAACTGGTATTGGTGATTCATGAAATTTATTCATTGATCTCTTCTTATTGTACAAGATTGGTGGGTATTTGTGTTTTTGATAGAAAGATAGGGTTTTCATTGCATTATAGGGTATTTTTTGAGAAATGTATAGTTTGGACTCTTTACATCGACTGGTATTGGTGATTCATGAATTTTAATCATTGATTTCTTCCTACTGTACAAGTATTGGTGTTTTTGATAGGAAGATAGGGTTTTCATTGCATTTTAGGGTATTCTTTGAGAAATGTATGGTTTGGGCTCTTAATTTGGGTTTTTTTTTTTTTGGATTGAAAGATATGATTGTGATTGCATTTGTTTGGTTTAAACCCTATATTACAAGTATTGAGGTTTGTCATACGAAGTTAGGGATTGATAGGAAGTCAGAGCATTTATAAAGAAGTGTATAGTTTAGGCTCAATTTTAGTTTATTTTTTAAGTGAAGGCTATGATTTTGATTGTATTTGTTTTTTTTAAAACCCTATATCATGTCATCATTGTTAACCCAATCATGGTTTGGGGTGTTGGTGACTATCATTGGTATGTTGAATATTCATGAATGTTTATTAGTATTCATGTATTGATTTGAGAACCTGCACCCTTTCTTGAATGTCCATATGTCTTAATTGTATGTTTTAGTTTTGTTGAAATAATGATGTATAGAATTGCATATGTCATTAACAATGTTGATGTCTATCCTTTAATGTATAAATAAACCAATTAATTACAGGATGGCTTTCAAACTACGCATGGAATGGTTAATGAATTATTAGGCACCAATGAGCATGGAAAACATAAACATGTGCACAAAGTTTCCCTTTGCCCTCAGTGCAAGTCAATTTATGAAACAATTAATGATCAAATATATGATATTAGGCAATAGGAACTCATCTATACTTCAATTCTAGCATACTAACTTGTGTTAGGTTGCCTTTTATTATTATATATACTGGGACATTAACTTGAAACAATCAGGTTTGTAATTAGACAATGTCCAGATATACGTGTATAGATATGCTTTATCATTTGTCCTTGACTGGTTCCTTAGAGGAATATATAATCTAAACCTTGGATTTTCTGATATATAGTTTGGGTAGGATCAAGCCACAATCATGACCCAACTTCAGATTTATCCAAAACATTGGTGGGTTTGGTCATATTCAATTTTCTACATGATACACCTTGAAATATGATTTGATATGAAAGTATTGTATTTTGAGACAAACAAGAGTTACTGAGTTCAATTGTGCCATCATGTCTCAACTTGAATCAGATTATATCCATAATGTTTTCTGTTACCTGGATATTTTTCATTGTAACTTTTGATGCACAGTTTTTCTATCTATCATACTCTTCTACGGCTAAAATGTTTGGGCTTTATTTAATTGTAATGTAGGTTGAATCTTAATGGTTGATTATTAATATCTTATGATTGATTTGAGTGGCTACACATTTGATTAATGTAAGAATGCTTGAATTCATATTATATTTTCACACGAAGGATGATCGAAATAGAACAACATTTGTCTTTAACAATGTTATGTAACCATTAATTGCAGGATGGCTCCTAAAAAACGTGTTCCACAGACGGCAACGCATCGAAGACGTCACTAAAAAAGAACGGCTAAAGAAGTGCCTTCAGCGTCTATCGTCCCATTTGTCCAAGAAGATGTCGTCCACAAAGACGTTGATATGACAGAAAATGGCAGAGGAGATGTGGTAGAGAGAGAGGAGATAAGGCAGGTAGATTCTGATATAGACGATGATAGTATGTATGAAAGGTCCATTTCCCGGTAGAGAGAGAGGAGATAAGGCAGGTAGATTCTGATATTGCCTATCGCGTGTAGAATGGCAAGGTACCTACAAAAAAATATATTGGGTCCATTGCTTGGTTGTATATGTTAGTAAACTAATTGATATTATATAGTAATCATTGACTTTTATATTCTGTAGGGCAATCGATCATTGAGGTGTCGCCAACCTGTCAAAACCTTAGACAGTTGGGATTTGGAGAAAGAATCATTTACATTCTCAGATAGGGTGAAAGAGAGTGGCCTGTGGCCTTTGGCGGCGTACTGCTTCAAGACATTGAACAACCCTTTAATTACAGCAATGGTTGAGCGGTGGCACCCCGAGACTAATACATTTCACTTGCCCTTTGGTGAAATGACTATTACTTTGGATGATGTGGATCAAATTATGGGCATACCAGTGATGGGAAAGACGGTATATGGTTTCACTAATCTAACACTTAGTGAAGCCTCAAAATTGATGAATGAAACTCTAGGTGTCCCACTACGTGAGTGTGTATCTGAGTTGCAGGACCATGGTGGTTACCAAGTGAGATTGGCTTGGCTGAGAGACACCCACACTTATAAATCAGTTGGGGGGTCTGACCAACACATAGAGTTTGCTGTTAGGGGATATTTATTGTTCCTTTTAGGTTGCACATTGTTAAGTGACAAGACTGGCATTACCGTCCCAGTAGCATATCTAAGTTTTTTATCGAGGACTCAAGAAATCAAGTCCTATGGATGGGGGGCAACTGCACTTGCACAACTGTTTCGACAACTTGGAATCGCCTCTCGTGCTAATGCCAAACAAATATGTGGTTATCTCACACTGTTGGAGGTATGTTATTCATTGTAACTACTAACCTATTCGCATTTTTTATCTTAGATATGTAGCTTTCCCATCTTAAAGCACTTATCTGAACACTTTATCTAGGTTTGGGTCTACGAGCACTTTCCAGTTTTGAGACCCGTGCCAGATCCGAGGTACAATGAGCAAACTCCTCGAGCCGATCGATGGATACGTTCTCGTAGCGTTCCCGGTTTACAGAAAAATTCGATCGAACCGTTCGTAGTTCACGGCTGTACTGGTCCCGTTGCGCAACAAGGCATGAAACACGTGTTCCATTACTTACAAGATGGAACACCACTTCCAGATTCAACCTCGGTGCATAATCGTAGGTCAAAACAGAGGCACCATTGAGAGCATTGACGAATGTGACAAGACCAACTGTGTTTTATTTTTTTCTTGAATTCATCTTTGCATCCCAAATGGGGACAAACAATGAACCCTTTATGTGTTTGGGTCAATATCGAAGTTGATGTGTACATTTTAACTGGATTAATATGCTTGTGGTTTGAATCACTTCGACTAATACAAATGTAGCGTTGACAATGGGTTTTCTCAACTTAAACGTGACATTTGTCTATTGGAAATTTAATCATGTCGAGTTAGTTTCGACGACGTGGTGGTCAAAATTTATCTCTTTAGGGCAAAAATAGGTCCATCGAAGTGAATAATGAGTTGTAGGTGTCTTTTCCTTCGACGTCCAATGGTCAATCCCATTGATGAGTTTCGACGCATGGGTGGTCGACTTGTAAAGGGAAGGACGACAGAGTGTCCGTCGAGGTGAAGTGTGAGTACTAAATGTTTCTGACAATCCCAAGCATCCCAATGTCAAGCTGATCGATAAGTTTCGACCACTGGTCGGTCGATACGTACAGCTAACGGACGACAGATTGCCTGTCGAACTGGGTTACAATGAGTTTTGGATTTATGTCATACCATTGATGGACATATTGTCAACCCGATCCGTACGTTTCGACCGAGTGCCTGTCGACACGTACACTATAGGTCGACAATAGGGCCGTCGAAGTGGTCGGTTATATTGGGTTTGATAGCCATTTCGACTTGACAAATGTCAACCCGAGCACGTTGTTACGACAAACGTGTTGTCGAACTCTGGAGTATTGAACGACATCTCTTCCGTCAAACTGGGTAAAATAATGGATGGGTTTTCAATTCCAGTTCGACAGGTACAATGTCGAACCATGTACTTTACGTCGACAAGACGACCGTCGAACCTCGCCGAAAATGTTAAGATTCCAGAAGTATAGTTCGACAGTGTTTGTGTCGTTTTGTAGTTCATTAATGCGACAAAGTGCATGTCGAACTGGGGTGAAGGGCGCGACTCTGCCCATGTCGAACTGTGGGAAATCTAAGTTTGGGTTTGTCATTTAAAGTTCGACAGGACCAATGTCGACCCTACCGTAAAAAGTCGACAAGTGGGTTGTCGAACTGGGCTAGAAATTGTATTGGCTTGTACATTAATTCGACGATGGCATGATCGATCCCTAGCACAGAAAATCGACAATGTGTATGTCGAACTGGGTTGCCTAGAGCGACTCTGGCTATGTCGAACTAGGAAAAAAAAAGTGCCATAATTACCAATTCCCAGTGTTGTTGAAGGATCCAAAATTCTTGAATATATGCACATGACATACATGAGCAACGACTGTGACAATTAAACTGACATTTCTGATACCTCACATGTGATACAACAATATTCAAAATTTTACAAAAAACTGTCATAAAATTCATAGTAATCTTAATACACTTTTACAAAATTAACATACCCAACCTATACACATGTTCATATATCAACTTCATCAACTGTTGCATATTAGTACGACCACACAATTCTTAGACCCGCACTTCGTCCGAGCATTATAAACATTCCTTATTGAACTCACATTTGTGGGATCCCTGCTCTTCAAGTGCATAAGTATGTCTCGAGGACGCATACCACTGATATACATACCTTGCAACACAGTGTACTCATCCTCTAATAACTTTCCTGCGAATGAATGCCCCTCAAAGTTCATAGCGAGTGAATGATTGTGTATCCCACAAATTACTCTCAACGACCATTTTCCTTTATTCTCGATAGCACGCAATTTGAATGGACAACCACATTTTTTGGAACCGGTTTGGCGCCTTGCTATATCCTTTTTTATCATTCTCTTCCTCGGCCGAGCATCAAACTTACCCCCTCTTTCACATATAAGATCAACGCGAGCCGATCTACGATGGCTTGTCACTTCTGAACGACCAATCACTGCAATTACCCCGATATTCCTGCCAATCCTCTTCACCCAATCGATTAATTCATTCCGATTGTCAAACCACTGAAAGAATAACACAACCAATGCATTAGTATCGCTATCTTTCTTTATATGCTTCTGTGTATTAAAGAGAAGATTACCAATGATGTTGTAAATTGTTCAGTAGTATCTATGTTGAGGTTATCCAAGTTGGGGACGGACTCATTCAGGTCTGGGATGTTGTCTTGAAGGATAACTGCAGTCTCCTCGTTGTTTTGAATGAATGGTATTATAAACTTCTACAATTATAACGCAAACACACATATGATAAACAGAGCATTTTTTGTCATTGCAAATAAATAACAAAACTAATTTTTTAATCATCCATTCAGAACAATACATTTAGAATCACATGTACGTACCTCATTATCCATTTCTTATGTGGTTTGGGCTTCTATTAAGGATGGATTTTCAACATCACTAACTCAATCAAAATACCTGTTTTAATATTGTGTCAGTATACAGACTAATCTACTCTATACTAATATAAACCACAAATGACTTCAAACAATCCAGCATATTAACATACACAATGACTATTCTCACTATTATCACTTTCAACACCACCACCAAATCCTCACAACCAACTCACCATACAGATAAAACTAACAACAATCCACAAACATGGCAAGCATACGTGAGTAAATTTTTTTTTATTGCATCACTACAATCAACTCCAACAACATTATTACATTAACTGTACAAGGCTAGAATCATCACTACTACATTAGTACATTAATTGAATATCATTGTTACCATCGTCAACAACAAATAAGCTACCTTAAGCACCATGGGGAAAAATATCACACAAAGTTAAATACAATCATCATTTCCACATCAACAAACCCTAAATGTAACACCACTTCAACCACCAACACAACAAGCATCACAAGAACATTCACAAAAGCTACATGAAAACACAACAAACCCAAACATAAACAATAATCAAGAAAGGAATGTCTCACCTCTTCTCAATGTGTGGTTCTCTTTCAAACTAGGGCATCATTTAAACACCAAAAGAGATAACAGGTTATTGTCGGAGAGCAACCGGAGAGTCACCGGGAGGAGGGGGATCCGTCGTCACTGATCGGGTCGTCGAGATGGTCGGTTCCCGTCGACAACGAAGAGATGGTGAGAGAAATGGCGGGTGTTGTGGCTTTTCTTTGTATTTTGATTTTGATTTAGGTGGTGGGATTGAGTTTTTTATTTATTTGGGGTGGTGGGATGTATATAGGTGGTGGGCTTAATGCCATTTTATGTAAATAGAAAATCAGGTATTTTTGTAATATTGCATTGTGGGATTAATATTTAGGGTGGTGGGAATAACCGCACCCAAAACAAAACCCTCGGTACACCGTATCATGCATAGAAATTCTGAATATGTGAAAAATATATGATCATAAGGTTGACCGGTATTTTCATTCGTAATAAGGGCAAACCATATTCGACTATAGGAAAATTCAACTGCTGTGATTTTTCCTTGATGTTTTAGAAACTGAAACATCATACATAAACCCAATACTAAAAAGAATTTTGCCTTCAAATTCAATGAGAATGTATGTTTTTAGTACGTGCCACGTGAAACACTGCCCCTGCCGAAACACTTGGTGAAAAGTCACCTTCAATTTGATAGGTAATCAATCACCTTCGACTTCAAAACACTAGAACATCATGGGACTACATTTTCAGAGCGCGCGCGCCCACAGGAAAAAAAGGACACTCAATTCTGAATCCACACCAATAAAACAAAAAAAAAAAAGTTAAATTCATTCATTCAATCATTCCTCATAAGCCATTTTTATGGTTCAGACAGTTTAATTTTTGTAAATTTTTCTTGAATGAATTACTTTTTTTTTTAAAGAATAATATACATACTCATAAATAAATGGAATTGGATTAGATTTAATGAGCATGATTCAACGCGTTCATGACCATCAGATCTTTCCATTTATGATTAAATTTATAATGTAATTAAATTCTAAATTTTTTTTTTCAAAATTTAATTAATTTATGTATAAATTAAAATCAAACTATCACGATCGGCCATTGAACACAAAATAAATGAATTATCAATGAAAGACGGCTGATCGATCGTTTCTCTCAGATTCCTTGAGAGTGACTGGTATCGGCTGCCGATCCTACGTGGCAAGATAACCTGTGTGAAGTCATTTAAGAGGACGGTGCACATGAAACACGTATTTGATGGACCATTTTTATTAATATTGCATTATCAACACTGATCAAACTGTGGAACTAAAGATATTTTTTTTTGAGGTAAGGATATTTATAGCACCAAATCTAACCCACCAACAATCATATGCGCATTAGTCAATAGTGATCTATCTAGCTGGTCCTACCATGTCCACGTGAAACACGTATTTCATGGACCATTTTATAAATATCACATAATTGAATGTCACCAACTGTGGTGTCGAAAGTGATAGAACTATGCATCTAAAGATACTTTTATATATATATATATATATATATATATATATATATATATATATATATATATATATATATATATACACACACGAGCGATTAGGTGCGACAGAATGATCGTGTGGCAACGACGTGGGCCGTTCGATCGCGGGTTCATCGCATCCAACGGTCGACGTGAATCACACCCAACCGTCCGATGCGATGGACCCGTGATCGACGGCACACGTCGCTGCCGCACCTGCCGTTCCGTCGCACACAATCACCCCTCTATATATATATATATATATATATATATATATATATATATATATATATATATATATATATATATATAGCACCAAGTCTAACCTAAAATTGAAAGACAAAGGGGATGGTTATAGCCACCCACGAGCTATTTTATCCACTCCATTTATTTAAATAAATAAAATGAACTTATTACATTATTTTTCATATCTAATGCATCTTACGAGTTCGACATAAACAATGTCTTCTATTTTAAAATGGTTCAACATGGATCATGTCGATTAGGAATCCGATGGATCAGAGACAAATGTAATCTTGGTTGATTATTGACATAAAGGGTATGCTTATTAAAAGAATATTAATTAAATATTTTTTGAAAAAAGGTGAGCTTATTTATAGAGGGCGTAATCTATATTACTATATAAAAGGCTCTTAAACCAAAAACATGTCGTTTGATCTATTTGTCCCTGTCAATTCATTCAATCCCATTACAGTCCATTCACACCACTTTAATGACAACCATTTTTTTATTTTACCCCTACATTTCTATCCAATTCCAAGAAAATCCATTTACATCATTTTAATCTCATTTATAGTATTTTATAATACATACATTTCATTATGCAACATATTCATTAATCTATAATTAAAATTGATTATCATAATATTATTATGATACTCTTACATTTCTACTCAATCCCATGAAAATCTATTTACAACATTTTAATTTCATTTATAGTTTATTATAATACATACATTTTATCATGTAATATATTGATTAATTTATAGTTAAATTTGATTATCATAATATTATTAAGATAAGACATATATTATACATTAATAATATAATTCACAAAAAAAATCTCATTTCATATACAAAAACATGATACATTAAAAAAAATCAAATATTAATATAATTCACATATATTAATATTTATTTAATTCACATATATTTGATTAGCATTTACTCTATTCACTTGGACTTCTCGACTCTATTAATGCCCCAAATAATCAATGACCCATAAGATCTACCCAACAAAAAAATATAATTTACAGTAATTAAAAATGTAATCCAATAAAAAAAACAAACGTATAAAATACTGTTATAAAAAAATATTGCTATAAAAATGGACAAATTCGGATTTGAGCTTTGTGTGAATTTAACAACAGATTTAATCCAATGAAAATCCATTCATATCATTGTAATCTTATCCATAATTTATTCACATTTTCATCATATCGTGCATGACATAATAAAATTTTAAGCTTCACATTTCATCATACTTATATAATTACTACTATAGATATATCATAAAATAATATTAATCATTTACATCATTTATGACATTCATATGCCGACTTATCCATGAAAAATTTTCTTTACATCAATTATGATTAAATTACATTAATAAGCTGACTAAATTTATATTAATATGTTTATAATTTTAAAATCATATTTGAATATCATAGTATTATTAGGATAAAAGAATTCTTATAAAATAAAAATATATTCAAAATTAGGATTATAAATTTATAATATGATTTTATTCACAAGATTTTAGGATATATAAAAGATATAATGAAATATGTTTAAAATAAAAATAAAATTTAATTTAAATTCACAATTTAAATTATTGTTAAAATATGATTTTATTCATGTCTTCCAATGGTCAGAAATTTGAACTTTTAAAATTACTAATATTTTAACGATAAAAATCCAGTCACTCATCTTCAATCTCATTCTTTTGTTCAAATTTACATGTGCAATGGCTTTAGATAACCTCTCAACTTCTTATTAAATGTTTGCATTTATTCCAACTCTACCATTCATTACAAAAATTATGAATGTATTTAATTGCAGTGCATTCAATTGATTATTTTCCCTTATGATCACATCCTTCTACACGGACTTGGATCACCTCCCCACCTTCTTATTAAACATTTGTTTTTCATCTTCTGCCATTCATTTTTTTTCTTAGTCATCACAAATAAATATATTAATTACAATGCATTAAATTGAGTTTCTTTCCCCCTTTGTTAATTATATATTCATCGTTTAATCTTTTCATTGTCCTACAAGCAATCCATTTTTTCACAATGTTTATTTTGGACTTTTATGTTGCAAATAAACTAAATATGTTATTTTTTCATTTGGTTCCTCTTTTTAAAAAATTTGGCATGTATCTACTGTTAAAATAAAAAAAATTCTCAAATAAGAAATTTGTTTTCCCTTTAAAAGATTGATCCTCGATTCTCTATTCTGATTGGAAGTAGCGCAATAGTGGATCTGATATTTATTCATATATCTTTTGTAATATAATTTCATTATGATATTTTTATCATCATAATAGAGTACCATTTTTTTTATCTAATCATGAGAATATTATGATGTCCGAATTTAATTGACTATTTATCCAATTTTAAAAAAATTTACTATTTGAAATTTTTTTCCTCAATTTAGCTCTTCATAATACAGGATGTGTAGCTGTCTTCAAATTATTAAATCTGATGATATTAAAATATTTTATTTTAAATTTATTATCTATATCAATTGTTGATTTTTGCATTCACCATGTTTGAGTTTTAATGATACAGTTTATAATATTACCACTCTCCGTCGATCAGAGAACCCACATTCATAGTCTTGTCGATTCAAATTGTTGACCTCATTATTTATATTTTAAAAAAAATTACCAGTGGACTATAAGTGCAACATTTTCTATTAACTAAAACAACTTTGATTATTCTACGTACTTTCAAATTACGTTACTGGAAATGCTTAGCCAATAACATTATAGGTTATTGATATGAAAATATCATAATGAAATTTCGTTGAGATCCACTCTGTGTTTTGAAATAAAGTCTGTGGTTGATCCCATTTAAGAATTTATACAACTTCATTTATTTTATTTTTCCATTTGCATGGTACATAGAAACTTTGAAGTTATTCATATCTAAAGATCATCAAAAAATAATTTCCTAGATATTAGGGATTAGGATATATATGTGAGTGATGTGATGGCGCCTATTTAAATTTCATATTTTTATATTTTACCCTGGGAAACCCATCCAGGTATTGCAAACCAGGATATGTTTCTACCATACCCTCGATAAACTGTCACCACATCTACAATCACAAACACCAATAAAAAATAATTCCTTCAAACAAACAAACATGAATATCAAAGAACCTAATCTTCGCAGATTGACAATGAAATGTTTAATATAACAATAGTATTTCAATTAATTCATGCGAAGCTATATTAACAAGTTTGATTTCATTTTTAAATATTTGTTAAATTTCAATTTTCTGATAAATATTTTTTCGTATTGGGATGTCTTGTACTTAAGGGGTTGTAAACCTTTAAAAAGAATGAATAAGATATTTTGATTTATTTGTGATATTTATTATACTTTCAATTATTTATGACTTTATCTTCTTATGTTCTTATTGTAGTGTATTATCTTCAACTACTTATCTGGTTGCATCATATTCTACGTCCACACCACTTTTAAACCAAAACAAGTAAGTTACCAACGTCCCTGAATATGATATATATATAAAAAAATATTTCATATAATGCCCTTTATTCAAGTATTTGAAGGATTTTATTACATAACATCCAACATAATGGAAAGGAGACCTAATAATTAACTTTGCTTCCTTAAAGAGAAATTGTTTATATTTATTGTTGTATTTAAATTATTTATTTATTGTACATGTGGGTGTCATGCAAGATATATATTCCTACTACAATGTTCAAAAATAAAGTTGCTTAAATTTACTGATAATGATAAATTTGCTTAAATTTTTTCCTTTGGTTCCTCTGTTTTAAAATTTTGGCATGTCTCTACTGTTAGGAGAAAGAATTTTCAAATAACAAATTTGTTTTAAGAATAAAGGGGATTGTATTGTTTGTCTTCCTTTAAATGACTCTTAAAACACTTCTAATTTCATTTTTGTCCTTCTCAATTTATGCAAATCTGTCATTGTTCCAAATGCATTTCATTATTCATTCATTCATCCACCCCCTCCATCTCTTCGTAATGTATGTCTTTTTAAATTCTTGAAAATCTGTACTTGTCATATGACTATACATATTCTTGAATTCAATTTAATCATCCTTGAAGAAACAATAAATACCAAATAATTGTGTATTGTTGAATTCTTTATGAACTACTTCAATTTAGAATTAAATGAGATTCACACATTTTATTCATACCAGCCATGGTGTAGATGAGCACTGCTTGGATATAAAAGTTGATATTGGTGATGTGCGGGTTCATGTTAATTTCTCTCTATATTTCTTTTTATTTATTTATTTATCTTTGGTGGATAGTTCTGATTTTATGATAATCATCGAAGCATCGTGGAGGCGGTTAAGCCGACCATTTTGTATTCATATTATACGTCTAAGGTTTTTTTTGGAGAGTTACACCCAATAAAAAGGAAAATATTTTTATCTCATATGGTTTCTTCTTTTTATTTGTTGTTAGAATTATACAATTAAAGTCTGAATAATGAGATTGTATGAAAGTGCAAAAGCAAACAAATATGCATGTTAGAAGACTACTGTAATTTATGAATAATGAGAATTAAAGTGTTACGGTTATTATGCAATCATGTGGAGGGCTAAATTTTAGATGAATTATTATATATGATTGAGTGGTGTCATGCGTATCAAATTTTTTTAATATATTTTCTTTATTTTTTAATGGGATAAAAATCTTAAAATGTTTCACTTTTATTAATTAAAAACTTCTGGATAAAAAAATTGGTCACTTTTTTTAATTTTTTGTCACTGATCCAAATTTATTTTTATTGACTTATCTTAACAAGTATTTAATACAACTTAATATAATTAATATTTATAATTCAAATCAACAAAATAATCCATGTGCATCGCACATGCACATTAGCTAGTTATTAGAAAAATCTAAAGAGATCTTTAACAATAAAATTCATTTAAGGGACCTACTTACAAATTAGAGAGACTCAAATAGAGTCACCCTAAAAAAAACACAAAAGCAAAAAAAAGAAAACAAACCATCGGCCCTAATCGGTGCTTTCTTTGATCTCGGCTTTCTTCAACTTCTTTGATCCTCAACCCAATCGACGCCTTCTTGTCCGATCTTCGTCGACGACGCCTTCTTCTATATTCATCAACGACGCCTTGAGCCGCCTCTCTCTCTATATATGCCTCTCTCCTTCATATCTCGCATCTCTTTTAGCTTCCCTATCTCTCTTCGCCGAATCTGTTTTAATCTCTCCTCATCTCTCTCTCCATTTCTCTTCCTCTCTCCATCATATCTCATTTAATCTCTCTGCCCCTGTCATATCTCTCTGCCTCTCCCTCTCCCTCTATTTGGCACGTTTCACTTATGTGTCAAGTTAAGAACAAATACACAGGGCCCTATGGTTAATAGAGTGGACACATGTAATTTAAGTTGGATGAACCTAAATGGTGTAAATGGCTATGACAAAAACTCCAACCCCCAAAATTCTCAATTTGCAAAGGCTTGCTTTGCTGGATATATCTCTCAATTGGCCAATATACAACAGAAAGGTTTGGTGCGAGATGCTCAATGCCCTATGCGTAAATATGCAGTTAAAACTGAGAAACACCTTTCATGCAATGATCATTCAATTCCTTCATTTAGACGCTGGTTTTTCACAAGATGAGAGTTAAAAAATCAAGCATTCACTCATTGAAGATGTTTGTAGAATGGCTGGACCAAATTTTTCCCATTGGCGCACCTCAACACATCATGCAAGTAGTTTTTGTCACCATGATCTTGACTGTTTGGAAGGAAAGATGCAATCGCATTTTCAAGAATGTAAACATGCACAAATTAAAGGTTTTTAAGACTAATTGCTCTTCTATACTTGCCACCTTGGAAAGGTCATGAAGGAAGATGATTCTGATCTTATCAGAATTGTTGGCACAAACTGGGTAGTTGAAATCACTCCAACAAAGCAGCTCCACTCCAAAGTATCTTGGCAGCCCCCTCCATATGGTTGGTATAAGATAAACTCTGACGGTTCTCTATCCTCTTATAGAGTGGGTTATGGTGCAATCGTTTAGGATAGCAGAGGGCATCCTCAAATGGCCATGGCTGTTCAAGATAAGAGACTAAACCCCATCAATGTCTTCGAATACAAGGCGGTCCTTGAGGGCCTTCGTCTATGCCAAAAAAATGGGTTTCATAGAGCCCTTATCAAAAGTGATTCGTCTACATCAATAGCCTAGTCAAGGGGAAAAGGTTGTCTTCCTTGGCAGCTCTTTCGAGCACGAAATGAACTACAACCTACCTTGGCCGATCTCTCCCAATGGCATATACAACATGTTTTTTGTGAGGGAAATTAGGCGGTGGACTTTTTAGCTTCGTGGAGGTCCTCCCCAAGCATCACATTTATGTACCTAGGTCACTATCCGCAGCTTTGCAAGACATTGTAGATCGCGATGCTGATGGGGAAATTGACACCAGAGCTACACGAAGATAACGATGGAAAACACTATGTTCTGGTCGCAAGAGTAGAGTATGCAATCACACGTAGTTGTGGTTTTCCTCTTTGCGTTGTTTCCAAACACTGTGTATTTCTTTTTTGTTACATATTGTGGAGGGGTAAAATGTGCTTCTCCTCGAATAGGCTAGACTCAAGATCGATCCGGGTTTTGGATGATGAAGATTCGAGACGAAGAGTAAACAGGATCCTTGAAATGGACATCGATCACAGCACCCCCAATCTCCTTCCTCGTTCACCTATACTCACACCAGTGCGGTGCATGTTAATGTCCATCTGACGCTCAAGTCAATTCAGAATGTAAGAAGCTGAACTTGAACATACATAGAATCAAGAAATTACTACTGCAAAATCCAAAAGCAAATGAAAATCTTTACCTTTCATTAAATGGGTGATATTGCCTGACGACATAGCATGACTTGTAGGTGTAGCTGCATCACTAATGTTATTCGAAGGGAAAATATTCTTCAAAAACTCTATGAAGAGCTTCTTAAAAGAATGAATATAATGTTCAATGAAAAAAAAAAGGAACTTTCTCCAAAATAAATAACAATTCTAATGAAGAAAAAAGAAAGTGATCTACAGTAATAAAATTGGTTCTTTATAATCAACAAGCAAGGAATTATTAAATCACTTCTTAGCAGGTTGGTATGGATATTCCCTCTTCACCGGCATGTATTGGGTTAATAATTAACTAGAAAAAAACTTCCTACCAAAATGATATTCAAGGATTTAAATTACATTCTCATTATTCTCATGATAAAAGAATCACAAAATAAGTGCAACCATCACCAGTAATCCCTGCACGAGCACTCGCCACCTCTAAAATGGTGGAATCTATTAACATCTCTAACAATGATCGCCCTCGAAACGACCCTGCTCACATACTTAAACACCAAATGACAATCCCTGCAAATCCTCAGATTCTTCTTGATCCGAATCGGCACCCCTTCCGGTGTACTAATGAGCCCAAAGGCCAGAGCAAGCCGCTCGCTATGCTGCGCAAGCAGCGCCTCCTTATCGTCCTCCCCACATTGTGCAGATCGATCTCCACCATCGGCTCATATCCCAATTCGACAATCGAGCGGCCCAGCTCCTCCAGCTTCGCGTAGATCTCGGGCGCCCTCGGGTGGCTGTTGTCCCCCACCACGAACGCATGGACCTCGTCCTTCGCCTCGACCCAACTCATACCGGGCTCCTTCTTCACCCCGCACTCCCGCATCGCCCGACGCACGCGCGCCACGTCTCCCCACATCCCCGCCGATGCGTACACGTTCGCGAGCAACACGTGCGTCCCGGACTTCTCCGGCTCGAGTGACAAAAGCCTCTCAGCCGCCTGATTCGCCAGCGCAGGATCCTTGTGTATCCTCGCCGCACCCAACAACGCGCCCCACACCGCGCTGTTCGCCTCAAACGGCATAGTTTCAACTAGCCTCACCGCCTCGTCGAGCCTCCCCGCGCGACCGAGCACATCGATCATGCACGCGTAGTGCTCCCCGGTGCGTTCGATCGCGAACCTCCGCTCCATCGTGTCGAAGAACTCCTCCGCCTCGGAGACCAGCCCCGCGTGGTTGCACGCGCAGAGGACGCTCGTGAGCGTGATGTGGTTTGGCGCGACCTCTTCTTCGAGCATTTCACGGAACACCTCGAGCGCTTCTTCTCCGCGGCCGTGCTGGGCAAGCCCACCGATCATCGCGGACCACGAGACGACCCCCCTCTCGGGTATCTCGGAGAACGCGACCCCCGCGTCCTCCACGCTCCCACACTTGGCGTACATGTTGACGAGCGCATTCCCCGCGAAAATGTCGTGTATGAACCCCGATTTCAGGATGCGCGCGTGGATTTGCTTCCCTTGCTCGTACGCGGAGAGGGTGGTGCACGCGTTGAGGGCGCTGCTGCACGCGAACCCGTCCGGCTCGTGCCCTCCTTTCAGCATATTCACATAGAGCTTTAGAGCTTCCTCGCCCCACCCGAACTGCGCGTACACGGTGATCATCGATGTAAAGGCGACGATGTCTCCGAACGGGTTCTCATCAAATACCATCCTCGCATCCTCTATGAATCCACATTTCCCATACGCATCGATCAGACTGTTCACGACATGATCATCGCAATGCAGACCGGCTTTCAATGCGAGCGCATGGAGTTGTCTGCTTAGGACTACGGATTGAACGGCGGAGGACGATTTCAGCACGGCCAATAGTGCGGTCCGGTTGAAGGTGGCACTGAAACCTTCCCCGCGCATGCTCGAAAAGAGAGCAAGCGCTTCTTCGTCGTGACCATTCTGCGAGTACCCAGAAATCAACGCGTTCCACGCTATCAGACTGCGGTCACGAATCGAATCGAAAGCCCGCCTCGCATCCTCCATGATCGCGCACTTCGCATACATGTCCACAAGACCGACAGACACGAATGGGTCGTGATCGGACCCTGTTTTGATCAGGCTAGAGTGGATTTGCCTACCCAAATCAAGCGCCTCCGCCTCCGCGCATGCCTTCAAAACACTCGAATGCGTGAAAATGTTCGGCTTTGTCCCCGCCCGCTTCATCTCTTCCACCAATTCCAACGCCCGCGCGTGCCTCCCGTGGAGGACGCAACCCGCGATGAGCGCATTCCACGAGACGACATCCGGCAGACCGATCCCCTCGAAGGCCGCGCACGCCGCACCCATGTCGCCGAGCTTGGCGTACATGTCGACGAGCGCGTTCGAGGTGAAGAGGTCCCCCGCGTGACCCATGCGCACGAGGATCCCGTGCACCAACCTCCCGCGATGGAGGTCCTCGGCGCCCGTGCATGCGTTGAGCGCCGTCGAAAGGCTGAACTCGTCGGGCTTCGTCCCGCTCAACACCATCTCCCCGAAAAGCCGCAGCGCCTCCCCGCACCGATCGTTGCGCACGTACCCATTGAGGAGGACGTTCCACGAGACGACATTGCGATCGGGGATCGCGTCGAAGAGCCTCCGCGAGTGCGACAGCATGCCCCACTTGGCGTACGCGACCGCGAGCGTGTTCGCGACGTAGACGTCGGACTCGAACCCGGTGAAGACGACGACGGCGTGGATTTGGGTGCCGAGAGTGACGTAATCAAGCGACGTCGAGCACGCCTTGAGCACGCTCGGGAAGGTGAACACGTCGCACTCAATCCCCGCCGAGCGCATGTTCTTGAACGCGAGCGCGGACTCGCGCGCGAGGCCTGCGCGCGCGTAGGCGGAGACGAGGTGTTCCAAGTGGGGGATTTCGTCGAGCAGGTCGCGCACGTGGTCGGGGAGGTTGAGTTGGAGGTAGAGGCGGGTGAGGAGGGTGTGGGTCGTGGCGTGCTTGGTGAGACCGGACTTGGCGAGGCGGGCGTGGATTTGGGAGGCGAAGGTGAGGGGTTGGGATGTGGAGAGGCATTGGGAGAGGAGATTGGAATAGGTGGTCGGGGTTGGGGAGAAGTTTGGGCTGCGGAGCAAGCTCAGAATGGCTTTGGTTTGCTCTGCTTGCTCTTCAATGTGGGTGGTGGTGGAGATGGGTTTATTAGTGGGTGAATGGTAGTGGTGGGTGAGGAGGAGGAGTTGTTGGTGAGGAGTGTTGGATCGGAGGGGGTTGAGTCGCCAGAGATTCATCACCCATCATCAGGTTTTGGTGAAGTCCGGGTGTCTAAATTGTAGTAATGTTAAAGGGAACAATCCGTATAAACCCTGTAAAATAACAGACATTTGTATAACCCCCTGACTTTTCTGGGTGCATATAACCTCATGAAAGCATCTAAATCTAAATAGCATCCTAATTTAAATTTCCATTAACCGGTGTAGGGATGGTAATGAGTTGGGTTTTATTGGTAACCTGACCCGATCCACACCTATTAGGGTGGGTTTGGATTCCATGTTTTCCAAACCCGACCCAATCTGCCTCAATCCATTTAAAACCCAACTCAACCCCCAAATTCGACCTATATTTGGTCATTATGATTAGGAACTATAAACAAAAATTAATTCATAATTTGGTTTAAAGTTAAAATTCAACTATCACTATTTTTTTATTTTCATCCTTCATTCACATTTATCTCACAAATTTTTTTTACAATATAAGCCCCTTCATACAATTAATAGTTTGCCACCTTATAAACTAAAGATGTTGTTTGATGTTTTACAATCTATTATCTTTTCATTTTCCTTTCAATATATAAGTCAATAAATTTAAATATTTGGTCTTATATATAATTTTGAATTACCTATTTATATTATGTATTAAAATTTATTTTAATTAATTCTCAAATGTTTTATGTAATAGATGTCATGAACTATTTATGTTTTATATATTTGGATATTTTTGTATTTTTATATATGAACAAATTGAAATTTTTTTATAAATGTAATCCGTATTCATGTCAAACATAATTTAATTTGTTATACAATTTTTTGTATTAAATTAATTATAGGGACCGAGCAATTCAACTCATTTTAAACGGGGTGAGATAAGTATGGAATTTTAGATGTAAAACCCGAAATGGAATGGATTGGATATGGATTTTAAATTGTAAAATACGAGGTCGGGTGGAGTGGATATGGAGCCCAACATTAGAGAAATGGGTTGGATGTGGATTATGTTAAACCCAACGTATCCCAACCCAACCCATTGTCATTCTTAAACAGATAAGGAATATTCTATGAATATTCTATTTGGTTAACCATGATTGAAAATAGTATTCCAAAAACTACAAACAATGTGTTAAAAATGTAGAAAATCCTCTATAAATAACTATTTTATCTATCCGGGTAAGGTTTTATAATTTATTCAGAGAGATACAATTGTCATTGACAGAGGGCTTTATGCACTTTTAACACATTAAATGGGCTTTTTGATAAACTATATTTTTAATCATGGTTAACCAAACAGAATGTTCATAAAATATTTCTTATCTATCAACTGAAATTTAACTTATAAAGTTATTTAGATTTATATATGTGTTTTCAGGGGCTAAATGAACTTTAGGAAAAGCCATGGTTATATGGATTTCTGACAAGTTATAACAGGTTATTTGGATTAGTTTCCAATAGTAAATGTGTAATGTTATAACTTGTCTCAAATGCAAATAACCTGTTGGGACTTTTGGGGTTATAACTTGGATTAGTTTCTAAGTTATAACCCCAAATTCAGTCTCATCCGTCTTCATGTGTTTTAAATTTTTTTAAAGTGGAATAATAAAAAGTATACAACTCTACATTTCAATTTGAATAGACTCATTCTCAGGAAATATAAAAAAAATAATGAGATAGAAACTTATCTTTACTAAATAACTAACGAAATATATAAGACTGCATTTGAGAAAGTAAAAGACTCTGTGTAACTACGCCCATCATAAATATAATTAGCATTGTTACACTTACGTTTTTTTTAAGTCTCAAATGCAATCTCAATCTTAGAGATATATACATCATTATAAGAACATAATTGGGGTTGTAGCCTAACACTATTAGACCTTGTTATAAAAAATTATTGGGGGAATTGTCCAGATGCCCCTTGACCAGGGGTTTAATTTTTTTTTTTGCCCATGAACTTTTTTTTATTTTTTATTTACCTATGAAATCTGGTCCTTTTTTTTACCCCTGACCAGTGCCACGATTCTCATCCGTATATTAATATTACATTTCTGTAATTGATTGTTAAATATATGTAATTGGTTATTACATTTCTGTAATTTATATGTGATACCCGAACTACCCCTTCCAAACAGTTAAATACAGAAATATAATGTAATATATACAAAAATTATACAAATAATTACAGATATTTAATAGTTGTCTACAAAAAATATTAAAATACGCAAATATGTTTAAACACAAAATGGTCATATATACATTTTCAATGTCATTACAATATCATATGTAAGTGCATTCAATGTACGCAAAATTATTATAGATACAATCCTAAAGTTTCATTAAAATAGATACATCAATTGTTTAAATTATGATGTTTTCTTCATATCTTAATGATCAGTTGTAGTATCCCCTTAATCCTCTTCATTTCTTTTTGGATGAAATGAGACCCACTGAAATATCATTGAACTAGAAATTCAATATATTTCATAACGAAAAACGGGTTTTTCAAGCAACAAAAAAAGTACAACAAACAGTCAAACACCTAAATAAATTTATGAACAATTGTAATATTTTAGTAGAATTACTTCTTGATCCATGTACTAAACAATTATGAAAACTAACATTTATATAACAACTACAATAAAAACTACAAATGTAATACCCAATGACATAATCTACCATTTATATATATAATACATCATTTATCATTCTTATAACAATTACAATAAAAATTATGCAAAACAAATATGTAATATCATATATGGAACAAAACCAAGGACATATAAATTACAGAAATGTAATAACCAATTACATATATTTAACGATCAATTACAGAAATGTAATATTAATATACGGATGAGAATCGTGGCACTGGTCAAGGGCAAAAAAAAATAGGACTAGATTTTAAGGGTAAATAAAAAATAAAAAAAATCCAGGGACAGAAAAAAAAAAAAAACCCCTGGTCAAGTGGCATCTGGGCAATTCCCCCAAAATTATTTATCATTCCCTAGTATCGGAGATATAAAATGGGCAAGCTAGGCAAGTCCAGGTCGTTAATTTGATTTGCCTATGGACAGTGTTACATATTATTGACTTGTGAATTAGGATTGTAGCCTAACACAATTAGACCATGGCAATGTCATGTCGACCTAGGTGGAGGGGTAAGGATCTCGCTCATACATCACAGATAATGGAAGCATCAGATTCTGAAGAATTAGTTAATTTTCTTCAGAGTTCAGTGAGTTCAGTGAAAGGACCAGTAGCGCTTCAACAGACGGTGGATTTTATTTGTCAGTGTGATTCAGTCAGTGATAGGATAATTTTCTGTAAAGTTTCTCGAAGCCTAGTTCGAGCAGCTGAAGCTTTAGCTAAATATGCTAGAAAGACTCAAAAGTATGGTTCCTCATATGCTTTATGTGATGATCTTATTAGACATATTTTGGCTTCACATTTTGATAGTATAAAGGATTGTATAGCAAGGGTAGTGGATTAGACTGCTAATGGTTACATGTACATAATCCTCTTTTATGTATAAATAAAATTGCCCCAATTTTAAGGCCTCTTAGACCAAGAAAAAGAAAAAGAAAAATAGTACTGATACTAGTGTAGAATCAACGAGGAAGAGGGACACCTCAAAATAAAGAGATTGGACAAATTAGAAAATCTTGTGTGTCAACAAAACTAAAAATATAAATAAAATGAAAAAAATATATTTAAACTCAAAAAAGAAAACAAAACTAAACAACTTGAATGAATTACAACTCCAAAAAGACCTAGAGGGCAAATACGCGAATACGAAAATATTTAATGGAGTAATTTGATTGGTACGTTTCATAGCATGCAAATATATAGCTCAAAAACTTTGTCTAACAAATTATGCGATAGTCAGACTCAAGGGCTATTGGATTTTCTAATTAATTGGTCATAAAATCTAAACAAATTACGAATCTACGGGCCATCAAAACCAGTGGTGGAGCCAAAAATTTGTTTTGGTATGGGAACTTAAATTGGGAGTTTTTTTCTTTTTTCTTTTTTACTATGCAACAACAATCAAAATATTGAATTTTCAAAATACATAATAAATTTTCAATTGACATAAAAATTAAAGTTTCAAGATTTGTTTAAAAGGTTCAAACAAAAACAACAACAAAAAATGATGTTAATTGCCTCTTTTAAAACTATTAAAAAAATAAAAAAGATAATGTATGAACCTCATTAGTAGTTCTAATAAGATAGACCAAAGAAAAATATTTGATAAAAGAAATATAAAAGATGAAAATTTAATCAAACAGATAAACGAATATCAATCAAATAGAAACTATTGTATAACTAGAATAATTTATTCATGAGCCAAACAAACAAAACAAAACTATGAAATGATGTACTACTCTTATAAATATAATCATAAAATAATTTCATCAACAAACAAAACTACTTAATGCATGTCTTAACAAATTTAAATTTTTTAATATTTGACCAAAATACAACATATATATATATACACTAAAAACCAAAAAAACCACACACATACATATTGAATATTGCAAACCGAGTGGGGACATATTGACTTATATGTAAGCAAGAAATTGTTATATGTCACTCTCTTAGTAAGGAATGATCAAAGTTACATTGCATGGAGACTGAGTGGACATGGAATCTGTGGAATTTGCTATTCGGAAAATTAACACAGAGACCAGTACTATCCAATTGGTCCCAAAAAGACATGCGAGTCTTTTTCATTTCTCACCTACAACTCGTCCTCTCACTATGTCTGCTTGAGTCATGGTTTATAACCTATTAATCAATCCAGATACTGGTTGCCAATTAGTCAACCTCATACCTAACTTCTTCAAAAACAGAGAATATTAAAATGTCACCACTGATTCAAACACAAATATATTTTAAGTCTAACACCTCCCAAGCACACTCCCATATATTACATTATACTACAGTACTTGCTACATTACTTAGTTCTCACAAAAAAAAAGACAACAAAATAACTTCAAAAAAAAAAAAAAGCAACACCACCTAAACAGAGTCCACTATACACACACAGACGGACGTGCATGTTAACAAACAAAATATGGAAGAAGAAAAAAAAATTACTGTTTTGGTTGTTTTTTTTTTTTGAGAGGTCACACGTCATGAGGACGACCAGAGCTTCTGTTTGCAGTGGCAGTTGTTCCCCTCTCATAAACCGACGACGATTTCCTCCTGAACCGGTTCCCGTCTCTCCCACCTAAATAAAAATAATAATCAAAATCAATCTGTTATTTTATTTCATTAAAATAACGTGGACATATCTATTTTAAAAGTTTAAAACAGACAGTGTCTGAATAATAGTTATATGAAAAGAAAGAAAGCAAGAGAGGAGATACATGAGTGGATGGATGACCCAAAAAAAAATGTAGTGAGGTAAAAAAGTGATTTATCGGAACTCATCCAAAAAACCTCTTATTATGTAATACTCGGAATATTTTCACCCACATGAATGTGATCAACACCTGCCAATCCATTGCCTCACTTCTTGATGCATGAAATCACACTCCCCCACATGTTTTTGAAGTAAAAGGTCCCCTTGAACACCACATTGTTTTGTGCTCGCCAAATCGCCCAAGCACATACTGTTATTAATTTCTCATTCGGATTGTACCTCTGTTTAAAAACTCACGATCCCAACTTAGTGGACCGGTCGATCGGATCTAAGCAGGGTCTGTCCTGACATTTGAAAATTTAGGTGGGGCCCTAGGCGGTATTTTAAAATGAGGCCCTATGCCCCTATGAAAAAAATTTTGTTTAAAAATGATCCAATAAATTATTATTTTTAATCAATCGACTAGAAAAATTTTAAAAATAAATATGTGCTCTCATAAACTTTATTTCACAACTCAACTAATATATAGTTATTTAGAAATCTATCTTGTAATAATTGTATCAAAAAAATTACAAATACATACATATAATATAATCTACACTAAGAACAAACATAACTAAAAACTATAATACCAAAAAGAAATGATGAAATGCAGCAAATCATCACTTGAACATTATTCCCAACAAATTTATTTTTTAAAATCAAATAAATACTATATCAAGTAAATTCATGAATTTTAAGTTTTAAATTGAATTGAGATGTTTTACACAAAAAAAAAAAAAAAAAAAACCATTCAAATTGACGTTTATAAAGGAGATCTCTCTTACATTAAATTTAAATAATTAATCTTTCTAAATTTTATTATCTTTAATTAGTATATACAACCGGATTGTAAAATTAGATTAAGATTCATATTTATTTTAAATTTAAAATTTTTAAATTTGAATATTATTAGATAGACAACTACACGTTGGATATTATATGGATATTTAAAAAAAAAACTTATTTTGCAATAAATTGTGAATCTCGGTAATCTCTCTCCAATTCATTAAGATCTTAATGCAATTGATTGCATTTTTTTGTCATTGATTGAGGCAATGGATGGGTTAAAGTATTTCACATTTTTTGTAATGGGCCAGAAAAAACTGATGCCCATAAAACATATATTTAACATTTAGGGTATTTGGGACCCTTCCCTGGGTGGGGCCCTAGGCTGCCTACTGGCCTACACCCAGGGTAGGCCGGGCCTGGATCTAATTATTAAATCGATTGATTATTTGGTCGGGTCGGTTGATTGAGTGTGTATTCGTGTACAAACATGAAAGGAAACCGATGAAAAATGAAGGATTTAGGTCAATAGAAAAGTTACTAGAACAAAATTATTTTTATATGTTGTTTGTGTCTGTGATAGAAAATGATTAAAAATAAAAACTGTTTTTTTAGCTTTGTGATGAAAAATAACATAAAATAAAATATATTGTTTGTGTTATAGAGAAAGTGATGAAAAATGACAAAAAAGTAAATATTGTTTATATACTAATTTAAATATAATATAAAACCAATATAACTTATCAATCAAATATTTTTAAATAAATAAATTTTTGATAGACGATCAACAAAAACACGTCACATAATAAATAAATATTTTTCTTATTTTATTATAAAATAGAAAATAAGAACAAATAAAAATATTCAATATCACCAGACATGTAATATTCAAAAACAAAAAACTCACTTTCCCTTCTTTAGGGTGAGAAAAATTCCTTTAAGTAATGATGATTTAGATTGAATGCTTTTTTTTATACTTCTTTTCCTGTATTTGGTGATCTGAAATAATTTATAGAAGATTTAGAAAAAATATTGAAATATCATTATTTTATTACAACGAATAGAATAAATAAATGAAGCTTCAAAATTTAAAAATGGATATGAAAAAAAAATTGATCACAAAAAACATATAAGTGTAACCTTTAAGCTTCTATTTTGGAAAGAGAATTTGAAAACTCACTTTAAAAAATCTGAGAGACTCAATATAACAATGATTAAAAATTAAAAAAAATAAATTAAAAAATCACTAAAATATCCAAATTAGCGATTTTTCGACCCCTCAAAACCATATACCAATATTTCTAAGAAAACAAAATGGTTCACAATTTTTTTTTAAAGATAGACTTGCGATGCCAAATCTTAATGACAGCTAATACACTCAGTATTTTTTGTAACCCAATTTGCATTTGTCATGTCTAATAAATATATAAAATCAATTAACACAATACATGTTCCACTATTACGAAAAATATAAATAAAATATATGCATTTATTTCATATGAGTATATCCTTCATTCTATAAAAGATGAATATACTTTATTGTATAGGTATATACTTAAAAAATAATCAAATGTGTGCATGTTAACTGGATGTAAATGGGATTACACGTTACATTTTTTTAATTTTAAACACACTTATTGAATTAGGGTTTTAGTATGTATAATCCTTGAAACTCAAAAGGGTTTAAATTGTACACGAATGTCATTTTGAAAGGTATTCTGTAAAAAAAATTGTATAAAATACCCCCAAAAGGGCATTTTCATGCAAAATTTGAACTTTTTTGTGGGTGAAAATAAAATCTTGAAAATGATATATTAATAATAATTTTTTTGAGGGGCCTAAATACGAAACAAAACATTACAATCATTCACACTCATGCATTACCAACCATGGCTTGGGGGCCCGGGCCCCCGCCCACCCCCCATGGCTCCGACCCTGACCCTAAGTGAGATATTTATGAAGACTGACAATTCAACTCGATAAAGAAAAAAAAAAAAAAAAAAAAAAAAAAACTAGTAATCTAATTAAATCTGACATGCTCCACCTTGTTAATGGTATCTAGTAATCTAATTTTCAATTAATCAATTATAAATAAAACCTTTTGATCTCCTAGATTTTCTTTTACCTAATATAAAATATAGTAATATTGGTTAGGGATTATAGTTTTATTTAATTTATATTCAATTAAATCAAGTGAATAAAATATTAATATTCTAGAAACATTTTTTATGGGTTCCATGAAACATGTTCATGATTCATTATATATTAATATTTTTTATATCTTAATTTGGTAATACAATTTTGTATTAAAGATCACTTTGACATGTGCACATTTTAACTAGATAATATTTTTATAAAAAATTTCTTTTATTATGTAATTTTTTACATTATCTTTTTTTTTATACTATAAAGTGACTTTAATCGATAAATTTCTGAGTTTATAAACAGTACAAACCACAAATCACATACGTTTCATCCACTCAGGTTCCACTAATACCTACAATGACGAAACTACCCCTCCATCTCTACAAGGAAGCTTCTCGAAGCATAGGTGCATTCACGTAATTACCACAAAAGGACAATCCAAAAGCAGCTAAGCAGAGCTTACCAAAGAAGGGTGACAACGGAGGAGTGGACCCCGCCGGCGACGCCGGCGGAGTCCCGGCGGGGCTCGGCGGCCTGATAATCATGATGCTCCTCGTCACCGCCGGATTCGTCGTCGGCGTTGGCGTCGCAGGTGTCGTCGGAGTCATCGGATCCTCGCCGTTCGATCTCCCGATCCCTCCATCGGGACATCTATGGAGAGACGAGGACCGTCGGATCTGGCGACGGACGGCGACGGCGGAGCGCCTTTGCCGGAGGAGGAGGGGCCGGGCCGGAAAGTGAAGTTGCGAAGCTTTTTGAGGCCTGTCTCCGGCATCGGTCCGGCGACCGTCTCGTCCCAAAGCTTGTCGAGCAATCCCATCTCGATTTGGTTTTTTTTTTTTGGGTTTTGATTTTGGATCGATCGGTATATGAAGACGCGAAGGCATTGAAACGAATTTTATTTATTTGGAAATTTTCATATAACTCCCGGTAAATTGCCAGAAATGCGTGTATAACCCCCTCACTTTTCATGAAGTTCATATAAACCTCTCAAAAACATATGGAAATTCAAATAGCCCATGAATCAAATTTTTATTATTTACAAATGAAAAATATTCTATTTAATCAACCATGACCGAAAACATCATATATCAAACTCCTCTACAATATATTAAAAATGTAAAAAATCATCTAAAATGACGATTTTATCCCTATAGATAGGATGTTATCCCTCTGGAGATGATGTTATAATTTATTCAGAGGGGTGATTTTTATGTATTCTAACACAGTGTAGAGATTTTTGATATACTGTGTTTTCAATTAAGGTTAATCAAATGAATATTCACGTAATATTTTTCATCTGTTAACGAAAGTTTAACTCGAGAATATTTATATTTACATGAATGTTTTAAGGGGTTACGTGGAGACTCCAGAAAAGTTATAGAATTTGGGCGGTTCATAGGGGGTTATTTGAATTTATCCCTTTTTTTTTTTAAGAGGGAAGGATTGGATCTGGACCGTTGGATCTGGATCTTGGGATAATGACGTGGTAGTGGATAAGAGGACAACGGGTGTTGGGGATAAGGCCGCCATGACAGAAAGGAAAAGACGACACGTGGCGGTTGATCGTACGAAGGCGGTCCTGCGTCACGTGAGGGTGTTTTTTTTATGGGTCGTTGGGGAGTACGAGATCTGAACCGTCCGATTGGAGATGTACGAGGACTATGTTTGATATTCGGTTGTTGGTCTGAAACTGAGCAAGCTCAAGTTGGTTGGGATGAAAATATTTTAGGGTGCGTTTGGCAATCTGATTGAGATTTTTTAAACTTTTTAAAAAATTAAAAGACTCCGACATGTTAACAAACAAGTGTAATTAATCGAAAATTTGTATTCATCATTACATTATAAAAAGTATCTTAAAAACTGTATTTTATTCAACGAAAGCAACTTTTGTTATCAACAATAAACATGATTCCTTGATTAATTAAAAACAGCATTCATTATTACATTATAAAAAAACGTATATAAAGCTTAAAACTACTTTTTAAATTGTGTTTTCAAATGCACCAGTAGAAGAGCATAAGAGAGTTTATAATCATATTATATGTAAGTTTTCACTTAACCCCCCTTTAGATAGAGAATTAAATTACTCTTAATTTAATAACTATTATAGTATAAATAAAGATAAAATAATTTTTTATTTGATTATGTTTTGAATTATTCTTGTTGAGAAATATAATAATAAAAACTTTATTGTTTAAATAAAATGTGAATAAGGTGTGTATAAGATTTATTAAAAAATGTGAAAAAATGATGATAGTTGATTTGATAATTGAATAAAAGGTGATAACAGTTGATTTGACAGAAGACCCACATATTCTTTTGAGTTGAATAACATAAAATAACTTAATTCCAGAAATAAACCAGATGTCATATACTATTTTATACCAGTTAATTTTGATAAATAAATTTTTATTACATCCTTTCAAACACCTATTTTAATGATATTGTGACTAATTCTCACTTATGTCGGGTCTTATTCTCGATCCAAACGGGAAGGGATTGACAGATAATCATAGTTGCTCTTTCACGTCATATGTAAATGGACAATTATTTGTCCACTGACAAACACTATTGACCCAATCTCAAACAGTTTACGGTTGTCACTGACATAATGTATGGGTCATAGCCGAATTTAATAACATACTCTATCAATCTATTTATTATATCAAATAAATATAAAAAAAAAGCATTCAATTCATAAGAATATTTATTTTACTTTAAAAAAAATATATTTTTTATTAGTTAAGTATATATTTTAAAAAATAAAAAAGGAAATGATTAAAAACAAATCTTTCAAAAGTTAGAAATACTCAAATCATCCATTCTATAAAATTATATAAAAAAAGTCTCATTTTATTATTTTAGAAATTCAAAAGATTAACATACCATTTTGTAATTAGATCATTGACATACCTCTAACCCTTGTTAATGGGTTAATCCACACCTCTTAACTTTGTTAAATATTTTACACCTCTTAATTTTGTTAAAGTATTTCACTCATTCTCATATAAAATTTTTTTTTATCTAAATTATTCGTGATTACATGAATTTTATGAGATATGTGCCAATATCTCATCACATATGTCGTGGTAGGGTTCTTGAGTGCAATAAACCCTGAACCTATACTCCTAGCTATAGAAGTTCATCTGATTATAGGGCTCCTTTTCCCTGTATGTGTCCTCTTTAAAAAAATATATATTTAATAACCCAATAGGAGCGCATGATATTTGATAATCTATGACAATCTATGCAATTATCAACAAAACCTACACTAAACCCTAAACATAAAAAAACCCTCCAAAATCAAGACTCAAATAAAATAGAGATATATTTAGATAAATATTATAAATAATTTTAGGATTAGCTCAATGTGATCGACCTACATTGCCACAATTCAAATAATCACACGGTTAAGGTTTTAGTTTTTTTTTTACGGTAGGGAGAAAGGGGATTGCTTTTGGTCATATAGATAGAGATTGTTATTTTGTAGAAAAATATATTTCTAGTGTGAATTAACCTAACAAGAGTTGCAGGTATGTTAAAGATCTAATTATATAAGGGTAAGTTAATCTTTTAAGTTTTTAAATTGTAAAATAAGACTTTTTTTAACATATTTTTAAAAAGTGATTGATTTGGGTATGTTTAACTTTTAAGAGATTATTTTGATCATTTTTCCTAATAAAAATATGTGCGCATTAAATTGGGCTGCAAAAAGAACTTAGCACAATCTTTTTCATGGAAAAAAAACTTTGACAACTCCATATATTTTGTGTAATTGTGTCACCCCCATTTCTTGTGCAGCATGCCTCCTTGTATTATAGTTTTTCATATATGTTGGCTGAATTGTGATAATTTGAAACAGAATTTGTGTTTGCCCTTACGGTTACAAGTTACAACAATATAATATGTACTTCATTAAATAAAACACATGATTTTTTATTTTATTTTTAAATCATGATATATTCAATTTAGTTGAGTATATATTTTTATTTTTATAATAATATATAATTCATTAGGCATGTATATACTTTAAGAAAATGGAACAGTTGGGGGCTGCACACGGGCTTCATCCAGTATGCATCATTTTCCAAACTATCCTCAGGTAAATTTATTTTTTCTTTCTTTGGAGGGTGTATTATAAAATAGTGGTCAAGTATGCCCTAAACAATACTTTAATAAAAAAAGGTTTACACTTAATAACATTACTATATTAATATTGATTATACTCAGTGGAGGAGAAATAGAACCTACATGATTCAAAAGATTATCAGTTTTGATTATGATAGAGAATGAGGTAAGAGTTGGACTCTATTTGCTTGTGACATTTTTTGTAGCAACCGTCTTTGGTCCCCTTTATGGAATGACATATATAACATGATCCCTGGTCCCCCTTATGAAACTAGTGTCTACCAAGCAGAAATCAGTTGGTTGTACCTAATTCATATCAGTTGTTTGATCCTCTGATGCCCTGTTTGTGTAGAGGAATTGGGGGAGAGAGAAACCAAAAACCTGTTTGTTTATGATGAATAAGTATAACTGTATAAGTGAGAATAACCTGATATTGGTATTTCAGTCTCTTTTGAAATTGCATTATTCCAACAATCTATTTCACTAGTATAAAAAGGATTCACATGTCAAATCATCTGTCGCCAACTTACCACCCCTTATAAATCCAGAGGTCCACATGCCAAATTATTTTTCACTTTTTATCCACAATTTACCCACAGTCAACCAAACAAAAATTTTATCATTACTTGTCCTAATGACTTTTAACTTATCTATATTGAATTAGTTATCTATCCCGAAATAGCTTGTCGGTACCCAAATGGAGATTACATGAATAAAGCCTAGATAGGCTAAGCAATTGAGTGCAGAAGCATAGATGATAAAAAATTTAAATCATCAAACAAGAATTCTAGCATAAACAATGAGATTCTCAACCTTCCTGTATAACAAAAACAGTGCAAGAAAATCAGCACCCAAACTGGGGAAGAAAAGAATGAGGTATTGTGTATCATCATTCAGTTTGTATAACAAAGAACCCATGTGAACTAAAATAGTACCTACAATAAATACAAAAGGAATACTCTCCCCAATTCACAGACCAAAAAAGAGAGTGAACAAAACCTCAATTTCCTGCTAAGGCACGCGCGCTGAATCGCTGATGACTGACATCAACAGAACTATTGCTAATACAGCAACTCTGGAAATTAAGTATAGTTCAGTATATAATGTTCTGCGAAATTTAATCATCCGGGTCCATTTCATCATCCTGTTCAGAGGCCACAACAGATTCTGGCTGCTCTTCAGGATATATGTCATCTTCCGGCAGGTCAGCCTCGTCGATGGTGTCTTCTTTTAGATTGTTTGATCTCGGCATCCAATTGGGGCACTTGTCCTCGCCTCCGTATAGCAACTCCCCATCCTTATCCTTCACGGGATTCAGGAACTGGGATGTTCTGCACGAACATTCTGGTAAGGGGTGTGAGAGGAATGACACGGACTTTGATGCCTGGGATTGCATTATTAGGCCCTCGAAGCCCAACGTCTTGTTGAGATGCTCCCTCACTGCAATAGTCCAATTCCGCTTGGGGTGGTATAGGTTATCACGGATGCCATCTAACAGCCCGGCAAGAATTTTCCTGGTAAATAAATATCATGGGAAAAGTGTATGATTAAGTTACAAAGTAAATAAAAGATATTGGGAGGAAGCAATGCTTTGGACAATCATGTTATTGATGGCATGATAATTCCCATTACATGCAGTTACTCACCACTGAGTCAATTCAAGATTGTGATGATTATTCATATATGAAGAAAAAAGTGTTCTTCTTTCTTAGTCATTCAATATACAAAATAAAAGATGGAAAGCAGATCATAGTAATAAAATATACACTCAAGCTGGTTACTAGTTGAAAAAATACTTTAATTCTACGTGGGCAACACAAATATTAAAATAATAACAGGATGTCTTGCTTATGCTATAAATACACTGGAAAATTGAGCTACGAGCAATACCATTACCTTATTATAAAGAAGAAAATACAATGCAAAATTGGTTCAACACTAACAATTGATCAAATTCATGATTGGAGTTGCTCCACCATGGCAAACTCATAGAGATCAGCTTCATGATCGAATAAAAACCCATATATAAGATATAGCTAAGAAAACACGCACGCCGAATTGATTCATACTAGCAATAAAGTGTAGGCTTCTAGCTAATGCCATCATTCTTCCATTCCCTTTTTTTTCCATTTTTGTAGATGCATGCATGAATGGATACGTTCAAACATGGGTGAACCAGTTAGCAAAATAGACATAACAAAGTTTAAATTTGAATAAGCTGAAGAAATTATACCTGTTGGGGCGATATGTTACAGAAGAAGGCATTTCGTATATCCGTTGGCCCATAACCAAGCTAGAGAAATCGGGCCACCCACTGCCACCATTGTTAAAGCCTGGAAAGAAAGCATCTGCTTCCACAGATACAATATAATCAAGAGCATCCCAAAGTAATCTGTGTGCTTGGTTCCTCATATCCACGGGGGAGGGGTCCGGTTCTTTATCAGTCTCAGCTATCCAACCATACCAGCCTTCCTTCTCATGACGATAAAATGGCCTCGCCGGTGGTGGAGGGAGGGGACGGGGCCGAGGGCCGGCCTTTTTCCATTCTTCGATCAGCTGCGCCTCTGTTTTGGACGGCGGAGGTTTTGGTAGATCTGAAGGAAGAAATGTTTCGGGGCCTAGCAAATTAAGCAATTCTTTTCTGCTGCATAAAGAAGTGCGGTCCACGACATTATACATGGAACGCAGAGGAATTAAAACCCGCTGCCCACCAAATATCTCTGAACCAGCCACGTATATCAGAGTATTAGGAGGATGACCAATGGCACGGAGGAGAAGTCCCACCTGCAATATGGACAAATTGGTGAAACCAGAATAACACCTAGCAAATAGAATTTATGAGAATTTGTAGAATCTTATGCATTTGTGATAATATCATCAGCTGATAATGATGATTTTCAAGACACCGAAATTTGGATAGTGAAGAATGGTTATCAATGGCCATTCATTTACATGTGATAACATAGCATTTATGTGAATCTCAGAAAACTACTCCGAAGCAAAAGAACTCTATCTTCAAAAGGCATTGGACAGACAAGTCATGCTGCCAGGTTGATGAATTTTTATATGATCTTTCGAATTTATAATTATGACAGATTTGAGTTGGAACTCCTGGTTGCAGAGGAGGGAGAGGGGGCACGTCTTTTCAGGATACTAATGTATCAAGCCATCAATATCCATAATATCTTAAAAATAACAGGTTGACATAAATATATACACAAATAATTAAAGTAAATAAACATTGCTTTGAGAATACTCCAGTACAAGTACAAACAAAAAAATTTCATCTTTTCATGACACCTGATGCAAAAAAATAAAAATAAATAACTAAAAATAATAATAAAAGGTGAGACTTCTAATGTCAAATGCAATAAATATCCGACACATCAGTATTTGCAATCTTCTGTGAATGCTGGTTATAGTAAGTCGCTTCCTTTTCCTTTGGTTATCTTTCCTTCACTTCTAGCTTCTCTGAAATTTAAAATTATACATTTACAACACGTCCGGAATACATTATGGCTAAACCTGCAGTAATCAGTAATACATTATTGATCAGGTTAATCACTTCATTTTTCCTCGAGATGAAATTCAACTTATTATGCTCATTATAAAATTTAAACATACATGAACTTATAAATAAGAAAACAGCTACTTAAAGCATTTTTTATCTTTCACCAAATTATAAGGAAGCACCTAGCGCTTGGCTTCAAACATAAGACTTCTTCAAGTCTAGAACTGTAGTCATCCAATTTAGTGAGTCATGAAGTCAGCATCCTATCAATACTTAAAATACACAGGAAAAATGTTATTTGCTGTTCAGTCAAAGTGTAAAAAGTGTATAAAAGCCATTATTGCATAACATAATTTTATAATTATCAAACTAACAAAATACACAACCTACCATCCTTTCCTTGTAAAAATAATGATTCAATTATTGGAATTACTAGCTTCAACAAAGCAAAGAAATTGTAATTCACACAGAAATATGTCAAGAAGAAATAGGATGGCAGCAGAATTGATAGAAATCACGCTGAAGCTTCTTTAAATCAGGAATTGAAAACCTTCACATAAACAAAGTGTCCACTAAATTTACCTCCTCTGGCATAAGAGGGCATGAACCATTATTTTTTCGAGACAATGAATCAACTCGGAGTGGTTCATGAATAAGTCCCCGTTTGATCAGCTGCTTCCTCCGGTACTGTATGAGTTCAGTATGGACATCCTAGACCAACGAAACAATGAAGTTAAACATAAACAGCCAACATATATGACTAGAAATTATGTCCACATAAATGCAGGCAGAATTAAAGAGCAATAAAACCTCATTCTATTTATATCATGTTCGCTTTAATTAATAAATAACAATGTGCAGACTAAACCAAAGATAGCAATTAAGCAATTAATAGAAAATGACTTGCATCAGGTGCATGCATGACCTAAAACAGGAAAAAGCTAGTAAAAGAATTATTAACCTGAAAGAGCTCGGCACAACCATGGAATGCCAGAGTGTCCCTCACTAGCCCAGGGTGAAATGCTAGGTAACGTTGGCCCATAGCTCGTAATCTGTGGGAAAAGAATAGAATAAAGAAAAGAATAAAGAATAAACAATTTTCCTTTATATGTAGTTATGTATGTGTCGTTAATGTTGTGTATGTGTGTGTTGTTAAATGTTATATATATAGTGGAAAAATACTGGCCCAAATTCACATAACCAAGCTATATACGTTTTTAATGTTATCAATGATTTCACGTAGTCCATTAATTATGCAAAGAGACCTCATTGGAACATAATATTTCTCCTAAATAATATCATTAAGAATTTTTTTTCATTATTTCTATAAGTCACAGTCAACAATCCCTTCTTGGTTCATATTAGAGGTCAACCTCCAACCTTTTTTTTTATTTCGGAGGGACTCCCCGTGGCTGATCTTACGGCCAAGCTGGGAAAGCTATATCTTTGCTTGTTTGTCCCTGGTCATTATTTAATATTCTAATAGATTATAATGCATAATGCTTTGAGCTGTTAAGCTATTCGGTCAATCCCTAACTTCCCTTGTGTGAGAAATGTAATTACAAACTTTCTTCATAGAAAGAGGATAAACTAGCATTTTGGCAGGCATTTCATCGAATTATCACTGTCAAATAATTTTCAGTGGTCCAGAAAACAAAGCAAATACAACAAAACTATGGTACCTTCTAACAATTTGTTGCCCAAGAGTCTGAATTTCTGTGCGGAAATTCAGAGCATGGAAGGCAACCCTACATCTGAGCCTCTGGTACTCGACCATGCTTGAGGGGAGGATAGACTGCAGGAGGGATGAAAAAGAATTAAGAAGTGTCTTGTCACAGAGAATTCCAACTCTAGATATCTCATCACATTTGAAGGTTAATAACATAATTATTTGATCAAAGGAAGACAGATTACAAAAAAAAAAAAAAAAGAGTACCAGCTATTAGAGTGCAAGTGCTTGTTGATCATGAGGCACTAAATTCCATGCAATTGCATCTGAACTTCTAATTGGGGTTTCTATGATCAATGAAATAAACTTTTTATGAAACCATATAAGATACATTGTTTCTTCCCAAAACATCACCCAATCTCCATGAGAACTGGGTGGGCCTCAGGCTCATATTATCATGCTGTCAAGATCTTCAACCATGTCAAATACAGGAAGATGTACTAGTACTCCATATCATCTGGACTGATTCTTGCACCTCAAGCACATTTGACACTCCATCCAAAAAATGAAAAAGAAAAAGAAAAAAAACAAAAATGTTCAAATTATCCACTTAAAAATAGAATTCCCACAATTCTGCCAGTCCAAAATCACCATGGAATCTTCCCGCTTGCAGTTTGTTGGAACTGGTGGAAAGCAATGTTTAAATATTAAAGAATCTACATTGAAAATATTTGGGAGAAGATCAAGGCATCTCTTCACTCTTGGGATCTTGCTCTTACCGGTAGAAATCATTAGAGATTGATGGTGGAATAAAGTTCAAAGAGGAAGGGAAAGGAAGGCCGTTACTGCATGGTGTTCCTTAATATTTTATCCTTTTTTGGGGTGTTTTGATCCCCATCCTTTTTTTCGGTTTTTCTACCTTGGAGGAGATTCCTCCATCTCAATTTGTTGGAGGGGTGTTATTTTTTTTCTTTTTTTTTTAATGAAGCTCCTACCTTTATTTTAAAAAATTACCATTGGAAATTTCTTTAAATATTTTACTCTGGCTGTCTCTCTGGATCACTTTTCTACTTTCAAATGGTGAATTTTATTTGTTGTCAACTACTTGATCCACCTCTAAAATCCAAACTCCTCTAGCTATATACTAAAGATTTTTAGCATACATTATGGAAAACCAATACTAGTTGTGCTCTCTACCATAGAAAAATTAAAAATCAAATCAACTCAAGCAACAACATCACAAGACCACCCAATAATTACAGTAAAGATTGATGGATATATCAATGTCTAATTTTGGGCAATAATTAACGAATTTCATTTCATGAATTGATGAATTGCACTGAACAGTGTGCTTCAATCTCTTAAAAGGCAAAAATATTAAGTTGTCAGTTCCCAACAAATGGAACATTTTCTATGGTAGTTTTAACCTGATAGAACTATATTAGCCTCCATTGGTAGTACATTCTAATAAAAAAAATTCTTGAGGCAGCTTCACATCCAGACTCCTCAGCCCTGACTACTTTGGATAGTTTCAATGAAAAAATGGAACTGAATTGAGCATTCAGAAACAATTACAATTATTTAATCCCTCATAACTGATTTAACTGCAACTACACAAAAAGAACTTCAAATTGCATTTTCCTTTCAATTTCAGGGTTTGCATGTCATGAATTTTTATAGAATGCAGTGATTTCCCTGATATAAACCATAATATGATTGTGTTGATTAAACTATGCATACAAATGTTTGTCCTCTGCTTTGAAAGAGAAAATTCAAGACCCTGTATCCTTATATACAAGTACATCAACCATTACAGCAGATCTTCTCACCTGGAGGCAACCGCCATCTGTGATTATCAATCCAACAACCTTTGATTGTTTTAACATGGGCAAGACCTCATTGATATAAAATCTCGGAGGAGCTGAAGATTTGGGGGAGATGGTAGGAAATTTATTCTCTTTCTTGCCTCCTTCAAGCTATTAGGCAGGCTCCTCACAACTATCACGTCATTTGTAAGTGCACTTATGAACTGATCCTCATTATAGAGATATGAGAAACTTTTGAATTTTGCACTGGAGAAGAAAACAGATTCAGAAAAAATTCAAGATGTCAAATTGTATTGAGTAATATTCCATGATCAACCAAGAAATTAGGTTAAACAATAATATAGACCTAATGCCTTTTGATCGAGTACTCTCTTGAATTTCTGGGATGACGAGAGTTGCATTTAAGAGCCTAGAAACTGTGACAAGATCGCATATCTGGTCAATGAGCAAACAAGTTAAAATCTCTTCAAAAAATTCAAAAGAATCACTTTCTGAAAAAAATAAAATAAAAGGGTCTTACTGAGGTTCTAATATTTTCAAATCCACCATAAATCTTCGCATATATGTAACCATTATTCTGCTCCTTTGGAACTGTAACAGACAAGTCACAATGACAGCTTTCCATGAGCTAACAGGAAAGTAGAATTCATAAGTGATGAGATTCTAGGGTTTAGAAGCATCAATGGTAAGACATATTATCATATCTGATAAAAACATAAATTGGAGACATATTCCTAAGAGAGAAGTGGGCGAGAGGCATGCCATTAAGTCATTGGCCAAAGCTAGTCAACAGGTAGGGAAAACTAACTTATTGTCTAACCTCTTAAACTTCATTAGACCTTATTAGTAACTCTACAGAAATTCATCAGCCGAAGAGAAAATTTGAAACAGAACCCAGTGAACTAACGAACAGGGAAAATTCTTTTGCTGGAGTAAGAATTGCTCCCTTGGTTGCATGAGCCTTCACTAACTGCCGACGTGTCAGCTATAACATGCTCCCCTCAGCAACTAGCCTACTTGGGATGAAACACAGTGGACAATTATGTTAATGCAGATGAAAGAAATACAGTGTTATCAACTTACCAGGGTACTCATTTCTAGGACTTGCATGTGGCTGCAATGCTTCCAAAGACTTCACTGGGCCCCATAACCTCCTATTTCGAACCTTCAAAAAATCATTAAAAATAAAAATAGATCCAATGAATACTGAAAAAATCATCTACCAAATTATGGTAACCAGTGGCAACTGACCAATCACAAACATTTGTCATCCTTTCCTGGTTAAGGAAGATCACTTGTTGAACCACATAGACTAATGCACAAAGATCAAGATGCATTCAACCACAGAGAGAATTAATCATTTCTATACAGAAAAATGAATAGAGGAACAATTTTCTGTTGGGCTCAAATCTGGATAGCTGGTGAATATTAATCTAAAACATTGACTATTAGAAAATTTGAGGTCAAAGTTTACTGACTGATTCAAAGGAGGTTATATGAGTTGTTATAATTTGACATCATTGAATGTCTTACTGTTGAGTTAAATATGAATTATAAAGATAAAGAGAAGTTCTTCATCATCCATCGCATTAGCCTATTTACGTGTTATTGCAGGTCCACTAGTAAAGTCAACCAAATGCCATCAGAAGGTAACTCCTCAATTATTTAAGTCACTTTCTATTTTTTGTTTTCTTATCAATGTACGAAGCTCCCCTCAATACACACCCTAAACAAGAGTAAGCCTACAAAGTGATGCATAAAAAATTTACAAAGTATATATTTGTCAAAATACCCTGCACTATTTTTTTAACCTTTGAAATTCATGATAACATCTTATTAGGGTCATTGCCTCGAGCAATAAATGTACTCAATCAGACAAGTCTCGAGAGAGATGCAAAAAATTTAAGTATTAAGGCATCATATCTATTATCAAGTCTTTGTCTTCCCAGCACCCTTCAGTATGCCAGATCAATTCGGTTAAGAAACGATGATAACATCTTATTATATGTGTTTACTAATTTACTACTTTTATTATGCATCACATATCGCTTGCAACACACATGCTTCTATATAACTAGACATGATAAGGTAATTGAACTTGTATGTACATCTTATTATATGTGTTTACTAATTTACTACTTTTATTATGCATCACATATCGCTTGCAACACACATGCTTCTATATAACTAGACATGATAAGGTAATTGAACTTGTATGTACCTGCTCTCCAGAATTCCGGTAGAAATCATCAACAGAGCCAAGCGTGTTTAATGCCCAATCTTCACTTGAGTATTGGGCAAGGAGAAGATGAACCAATAATGACACCACAGAGAAGATAGCCCCAACAAGCGCAACCAATTTAATCTTAGATCTGATGATCATCTTAGAGTATGAAAAACATTTTCAATGCTGCACAAAAGTTAACAGAAGGGGTTATCAACAACATTTCTGCAGCATCCAGAAATCAGTGACATTACAAAGGAAATTGGATTGATCAACACACAACAGAATGTGCGAGCGCGCACGCGCACACAGAAAAAGAGAGAGAGAGGATAAATGCCACTTATTAGAAAAGGAGCTCATGGATCTTATTCTCTGTGTGTGCTATGCAAAAGATTTATTGTTAACTACCGATAAAATCCATCAAATAGATATCATTACAAAACAATTAGTTGACATCAATAAGCAGTTATAGAACAGCAAAGATCCAAATTAATGAACCAAAACAATCAAATGATGAACTGAAGGCATCAGGACGAGAAACAATTATGTTGCCAGTTCTACTACCCAATTAAGATTACCATTATTATACATGCCTAACACTTAAAAAACTACCCAAATCAAGAACCGAAAAAAGTTTCCAACTGTCCTCAACAAATCAAATGTTGACGCCTTTGTCGCAACCATCAATGATTCATCATCTTCTTGTTTATGATAGTGATACAACAACTAATCTTTCTACATTTTAAGATAACACTGCAGTGATCTATTCGATTCGCTCCCACTTTCTGATACATTCACCTAGTTTTCACGACAAAACCTCATCAAAATCCAATCAACGAATCCAAATCCCATAGAAACTTCGCATCATCCTGAGAGATCCAGCCGCAGATCAAATCAATCTCGCTTGAACTTACTCATCCACACAGTCACGTCGAGTTCAAGCTTCTCTTTGGTCGGATCTCCACCAAATTTTTTTAAAAAAAAAATGCAGCAAAACCTCAAAGTGCGTGCGTGCGAAAGTTCGATCGAATGAACTCCCGATCCACGATCGTCAGGGAAGAGCCTCGTTTTCTAGGGTTTCACATAAACCGAATAACACTACAAGAAGAAGAAGAAGAAGAAGAAGAAGACTGACCTGAGATCCCGATCTAGCTCAGAAACGACGGATCGAAGGAGAGGAGGACCTCCATTCGATGTTGAAAGCCGCGACGAGATGATGAGCGAAGGAGATCTCCGTCTCTCTTCTTTCCGTGCAACACTTCATCTCCTCCTCTGCTTTCGTTCTCGGTGTCTCTACTGTTGCTGCCGCACTGTCTTTGCTTCTTCTGGTGGTCCTTTTTTTTTATGAGTGACTTGGTTGTGAATCAGCGATGTCAGTCGTCGTCGTCGGCCGTTCGATCGATAGACCTCTCCGCGTATGAAGTCGGTCAGTAATGCCGGATGTGTTGATCTGTTCCGTGTTTTAATTCTGTCATTGCTATGGTACAGCTAATGAGCATAAATTCTTGGATTAGTGTGTCTTGAAAGAGATTTTTTTTCTACTTATTGAATTGTTAATGATAAAAGAACATGTTATTCTATGTGAACTTATCATTTATGTGATTAGGGCACATCATTTTGATTTGGACAAGTTTTTATTTATATTCTATTTTTAGGATTGAAAATTGTTCTGAAACTTATAAAATTTACAATCAAGATGACAGTGACTTAGGTTAATGGTGCATATTAGAAAAATAATTTTTTTATCCATCTAGATAATTAGTTAGAATTATCAGTTAAGACAGTGTAGTAACTTTTCATGATCCATATGCTTTTATAATGGATCGACGCAGTGCATCGTTTTTAAGGATGTAGATTAATCATAATTAGATGTGTTTTTTTTTTGAAGAATTGTATTCTTCATAATTGAATTTCTTAATCACTTTTATAGAAGTGGGAGGTGCTTACGGACTTAATAAAAACTCGATTCACCTTAGTTGAGTGTGTTGAGAAACATGTAAAAATGCATCATTAAAATTGTAAAGGGTATCCAGCTTTAGAATTATATACTTGAGTTTTAAAGAAGGTTGTAACTTTCTTTTTGCTTATATTTTTTTACAGGTTTTTTTTTTATTTTTTTTTTATCGGAGGGACTCTCCGTGGCTGACCTTACGGTCGAGCTGGGAAAGCTACATCCGTTTGTTTGTCCCGGTCATACGGAAAATTCTTTCGAATAATCGCCAACAAACAGGTGGGTAAGTCAGCGCCAAGACTCGAACCCAGGACCTATCGGTAACACCGCTAAACCTTGAACCGTTGCGCTATGGACACTGGGGATTTTTTTTTTTTTTAAGGGTGTTGATCAATAAAGAGATATTATCTCTCTAAATCATCTCTTTTTGAATTACGTTGAAGATGACATTGCATCAAGAGAGATCCCTACCACGACGAGATGGTGAAAGGGTTTGTTGTAGTTGCACCAAGGTGACAGTAATTATGAAGTTAGACATTGGATGACTAAAGAGCTGGTTTGATAGATGAGAACTATTAGGCCCCATTAAATTCGTGTCATATTTTTTGTAAATTATTTATCAAGAATCATTTTATCATGAATCATTTTGCTAAAAATCATTATTTTATCATACTATTTGGTTAACTAATGGATTTCTTTGAAGAATTACTTTCCAGTATTTGATTCACATATGAAAAATGATAAGGAATTTGGTTTAAATGTCTAAAATACCCTTACTATTATACATACTTGTAAAATTTATTTATTTACCCACATTACAATTATAAAAAAGAGTACTTTTTTTATAAATATTTAACGAACACAATGATATATATATAAGGTTATATCACAAACATACTGGATATACATTGTTTATAATAACAGACTATTACACACTTATAATAATGGACTATTGCACGTTCAATAGTCAATGGTGAATACAATAATGTGCAGGGTTATATCACAAACATATTAGTTAGATATTGCTTATAATAACTGACTATTGCATGTTCAACATGTTATTTATAATATTAGTTACAATAAAATCACATATACTAATTATAACAAAGTTTATTAGTTATAAAATCAAGAAAAAAAGGCCAAAAAAATCTCTTAAGGAGTTAAAAATATCCAAATCAGTCATTTTTAAAAATTACACATAAAAAAGTCTTATTTCACAGTTTTGAAAATACAAAAGACTAATATGCCCTTATGTAATTAAATCTTTAATATCCTTCTTTATATTACACTAAAAACTTATTTTTCCTACAAAACAACAATCTATATATACATGACGAAAATCAATCATCTTAGAGGTTTTGTTATTATATATCATACTGTATGTTTCTTATATATATCTTACATTATATTATTTATCATTTTACATTGTGTATAATCATAATATGTAATTTAATTCTGTGCTGTGCCCCAATGCAGCAAATGTTATTTTAGTATTTTAAATTTTTATTCACATTTTTTATTATTTGGCTATTTACATATTTCTATGACGTCATTAGTGCATATCCATTTTTTAATTAAGTATCAACATTTAATGTAGTTCTTCATAAAAAATTCAAATTATATTGGTATATATTTCAAAAAATCCACCTAATCACAAATAATTTAGAATTAAAAAAAGTTAAATCTACATAAAAACGTGTGAAATGCATTAACAAAATTAAGAGGGTGAAATATTTTAACAAAGTTAAGAGGTATGGAATGTATTAAGGATCTAATTGCTTAAGGGTAGATTAGTCCTTTGTGTTTCTAAAATTATAAAATGAGATTTTTTTAGGTATAATTTTAAAAAGTGACTGATCTGGATAATTCTAACTTTTTGGAGAATTTTTTAGTCATTTTTTCCTAAAATCAAAATAACTATATAAACCTATTATATAGTTAGTGGGTAAAAAATAAGAAGAGATTATTTATTTTAGACGGGATATGGAAAGTAATTTAATTAATTTGTAAATTTTAGAATAGTCATAAATATAATTTAAGATTTATGATAGAATTTGAAATTATCAAAAAAAAATTTCTACATGCCTTGATTTTAATTTCAATAGATCCACAATCACCATCAAGATTATCATTAATCAAATATTGTACTGGGGCCTTAATGGCGGCTTTATTGAGACCCTCATTAGCATGCAGGACCATCTTGATAAGCATCAATCGCCTTCAAGCCAAAAAAATAAAAAAATCTTGATATTCCCCGTGAAAACGTTTTGAGATATTCTTTTGACTAATTCATCTCCATATCCACATCAAGGACACGAAGGAAAAACTTCAACACAACCTGTCGATCATCAAACGATGATAGATAGTAAAACATGTAACCTCGGTTCGACCCAGCAAAATATTCACTCTCCTCTTAGCCCCGTTTGAAACGGGGATATATTTTAACTAAAAAGTATACATTTATCCAAACATAAATGAGTATAAATAAATATAAAGTGATTTTGTGTTTGGTTGTGTTTTGAATTATTCTCGTTGATAAACGTAAGAATAATGTTTTGTTGTTTGGGTAAAATATGAATAAAATATGGATAATGATTTATAAATGGTAAAAAAGTAATAATAGTTGATTTGACATATGATTTATAAGAGGTGATGACAGTTGATTTGACAGCTCACATATTCTTTAGGTGAAATAACATATGATTACTTTAATTCTAGGGGTTGATTGGAATCCACATACCACTTTATCAGGGTTTATTCTGACATATTTTATCATGGTTATTTGGGGTAAACAAATATTTGAAAATTATTATCCGGGTCTTGTATCAGAAACAAACGGAGGCTTAGGGTAGATAAACTTTTTTGAGATTTTTTTCATAATATATAGATCAGTTTTTGTTATTTTTAATTAATGCAAACCTTTGAAAAGGTGTAGCGTGCGGCCTAGTATATCACCCATGGACTATGGAGGAGCCAGGACTTTTGGTTCAACTCAAATCCTATGAACAGATGAATACAAATAACATCCTGAGATGAAATACAACATGGAGGAATTTCACAACATCAACTACAATTTAATCAATTTTTAGAAGCACCTTAAGCCCTAATTTTGACAAATGAAAATATAAGAATAAATGAGTAGGATGATAACTTAATTGGTATAAACTGCTTTGTTCCACCTAAAAGTTGGGATATCATTTATCTCCGTGTTTTTAACATAATTTTGATAAATATAAATGTGAACAAAATTAATTGATTTTTTATATATAAAATTATAATAATTTATTCTCAAAACCTTAATCATTTGTCAAATTAGCCTTAAACTCAGAAGTCTTGGTTTTCCATCTTTAATGCATGATAGTGTTCCCAAAATCAACTGTGTTGAGGAACTTACACTTCAATGAACTTGAATTGGAGAAGCCATGCATACATGAACCACCTTCATGATCAATACCTCAATCCATTTTACACAAACATCCATAGAGCGTCAGAGAATATATAAAGACCCTTCGATCATGAGGATCCATCTCATGTTGAAGCAAGTCGGTTTCAAGATTTACTGATGGAGAATGTCAACCTTTCGAGTTCAAGAACAAACTCTCTCTATTCTAAAGAGAATGATGTGAATTTGATGCGAATTAAATTTAAAATATTTTGTTTTCAATAATTTTAACTATAACTATTTAATTAGTTTCAAAAATTAGCTAATGGTCTCCTACTATATAACCATAGATTTCATTTATATATTTGAAAATAAGTTTGCTAAGACTTTTTAGGCTTGGGAGTTTTGTAATCGCAGTCCTAGCGATTGCATTAAAAGCTGCGATTTTATAAAAGTTGTCAGTAATTGCAGTGAGAATTAGTTTTGATTTTCTTTTCTTGCTATGTAACCATAGATATTCTTTGATTTAGGCACGATGCACTATGCCTACAATGCTAGGGCCCGTGTGGAACTAAAGTTGCAAATATTCGATTTCAAAAAGTTATTCCATTTTTAAAAAGCAGTGTTTCTGAGGAGTTTGAAACTCAGGGTATTTAATAAATAAAATGCGGTAAATGCAAAAAATGTTATGTTTGTCAAAAAAACATGTCTGGATCTACATTTATCACCCGTTTGGATACAGAATAAGATTATTCTTGGGTATTTATTTATCCGAGCATAAGTGAGTATAAATAAAAATAAAATGATTTTGTGTTTGGTTGTGTTTTGAATTATTCTCGTTGTGAATTGTAAGAATAAATGTTTTGTTGGTTGGGTAAAATGTGAATAAAGTATGAATAAAGATTTATAAAAGATAAAAAAGTAATGATAATTGATTTGACATGTGATTTATAAAAGGTGATGACAGTTGATTTGACAGTGGGCTCACTTATTCTTTGGGTGGAATAACCTATGATAAATTTTATTCTGGGGGTTTATAGGAATTCATATACCACTTTATACCAGTTTATTCTGGCACACTTTATCTGGGTTTATCTGGGCTTTCCAAACAGTATCCAAATTTTATCCGAGGTTTATCTGGCATCCAAACGGGAGCTTAGTGTTTACCCTGCATAATCCACTCAAATGCGAATTCAGATGGACCCTGAGCTTTGTACAAGCACTACCCATCATACTTCGAATATGAATGAGACCAATGGAGGAACATTTTGAGGCTTCCTTCCAAGCTTGACATCGGGCCCATACCACACAAAAGCCTCCATGTTCGAGACTTGTCCTTTTTAAGGCTACAATTAGAGCTAGACATATCATTTTCTTTTGAAAAATGTTAGACTCAATCTTTTTTACAGATTAAAACACAGACCACAAATGTTTTTATTTTTTAAATAATAATAAACATCATCTAGCAATTTATATATACTTTGATGAAAAGTGTATATCGTTTCATTTTGAATTGAATGAATGAATTTTTAATAAATGTAAAAAAATAATAACAATGTATTTCTCTTGTCTAACTATGCATATGCCTTTTTAGATTTTTAATGATGTATATGGAACTGTATTTTTTACTGTAAAAAAGATTGAATGTAACAACGTCATATTCATTTTGTTCAATGCTATCATACGCAGAGTTTTCATCTTTCCTTATTCTGGAAGACAAGCTAAGGTGATAAAACTTTCCAAACCGATAATATGCTCGCTAACAAACATGCAAGTATGTAACATCTATTGAGATTTAATTTAACTAGCGAGTTTGCATGCAATGTTGAGAGTAGCAACGGATGGCAAACTCATTATATTATGAGTATATAAATCGAGTTTTGTTTAAGTCGGTAAATACCTCCCTTCTTTGTGAAAAAGATCAAATGATCAAATTCTGAAAAGCATCATTCTTAAAAGAAAAAAAAAATCAATGTGGGTATGCATATAAATAAGTTTGAATTTTTTTTGAAAAAAAAATAAGTTCATGATTACCTATATGTCTTCCTGTTTTTTGTTATATCGGATTTACATGACTGGGGAATTTATGATCAAGTGAAAGGGCAAGGCATCATTCCCATTCACATTTTTCATAAAAGCTATTCCTAATCATTTTTTAAAAGGATTTTTTTAAAAAAAATTACACACATAAACTAACTAAAGAATGAAAAGCTAAAAATTTTAGTAGAAAATAAAAAAATTTTTACAATAAATGTGATATGAGTTAGAGTTTCCAGTATTTGCCTACTCTAAAAAGCAAAAAAAAATTTAATTATATTACAAATATATAATAAGGTTTGACAATTGGTTTCAAACATGACCAATTAATATTGCAAAATGATTTTGAAGAGCTCTATAATATTTCAAACATGACATCTTGTTCTCCAAACTGCAATAGAAGATTAATTTAAAAATGGATAATCTTTTATGCAGCCAAGGTACAGCTTCACATGTAGTAGTAACAAAAATAAATAGATATTTATAGCTTGGGGTTTGTTATGATTTGTTGTTTAATTTTAAAATAAAACTATCTTCTTTTTAAAATAAATCAATAAAAATCTTTACAATTTAGGAAACTTTAAAAAATGAAACCAGGGAACATAAATGAAACCAGGGTGTTGCCAAAATCCTTGGAAGTTGCCTACATGGCATGTGTCAAGACCACTCTATGTAATGAAACATATATTTTCTTTAAAAAAAAAAAATGAATCCAGTTATATAAAAAGTGAAGAATAAAAGATTTTGGAATCTGTTCAAGAAAATGCATTTACAACACACTTATCATTACAAGCTAACATGATGTTCTCAATTTCTTATATTCAGACTGTAAAAGATCAAACACCCATGATTAACACCCCTACAAACATAGAATTGTTGAGATAGCTTTATCAGGGAGGAAAGCAAAAATGAACCCTTTCTATGATAATGTATCTATAATTTCTTCTGATTGCGTGTTCTGGAATAGACCCTTCTATGAATCTAAAAAATCAGATATAGGCTGCCAATTGACTGCCAGCTGAAAAATGAAGTCCAACAATCATACTGCTTTTAAGTCCTCTCCACAGAGCACACAACAGGACCCCAAACAAGGAATTCAGGCAACACCACCAACAACACACACAAAAGAACAACCATTTGAGACAAAACACCTTTTGTTTTCTTTTATATAGAATATCTAAGATTTTTGTTTAATTGTATTTTTTTTTGTTATTATATGACAAGTATAAAAATCTTATTTTCGTTGTTTGGTTCTCTTTCGATAAATTGAAGATTAATGGTGGATAATGGATAAATAATAAAGGCGTTTATAATTTTTTAATTAATGACAAGTCAGAGATGATATTAATTATTTTTAAAATAAAATAGAAAAAATTTGATCCACTGATGCAGATAAACCTAGAAAAACAATTCCAACTCCTACAATAATTATCTTAAATTATCAAAATATAAAAGAAACACCAATGCATCCTAGAGAAAACAATATGATACAAAATATTTTCTTAATAATCTTTTATCCTCATTTAAATGACGGATAGATTACTCAAGACACTATTTTTTTTTAGAATGATATCTTCAAGATTTAATTCATTGAACTCATTTACAAAGAGGGGGTGGTTTTCACAAAGCCTAGTTCATATAATTTAGAATAGTTAATAATAAACCACACACACACATTATATACATGCACATATTTGATTTTAACCGATCATTGTATAATTATTATACTTTATTCAATTCATATATTCAAGCTTAACGTTTTATTCTTTTAGAATTAAACATGATTTAGTGCTTCTGAGTGAGTAATCAATGTTGAGATGGTGATGAATGGATTGAACATCTCAACAACTTGTTCAGTTGTTCTTCCTCCAGTGCGCACAAAAGAACAACCATCCGAGACAAAAAACACTTTAATTAAAATGTTTTTTTTATCTACATCACATTAATATTCAATGCCGACAATTAAACACAATACCAGTACATGTGTATCTTATGTTCTTTCTTTCTTTCTTTCTTAATTTCCATTTTTTTTTCTTTTTTTGGTGTAACATGTGCATCTTATGTTGTTAAAGATGAAGATTTTATGTAATAAGATTGATAAAATACCAATATTGAATTATTTGTCTGATGAGAAAAAGCCTTCAAATCCGGGGGGCGATCAGATCAACCTAGGGAAGCCTCACTAACAGGTAGATCAAAACACCCTTCTCCAGTGCTACTTTAACCTTGTATTCCACGCAACCTGTCCCTTTAAGATATTCTGCATAAATCCTTACATTGTATATAAATTATAAAATTTATTAGAGTCCTTTGGGGAGGTGATGTTGCCATGGAAGCTCCTCCTTCATTTGTTGGCATATCAAGAAGTCAATCCCATATGTACATGGACCTCTATCAGGTTACATACTTACATGTTGCTACTGTTTTTTCTTGACCTTGCACATTCGTACATGGTGTAAATATTTTAACCTCATATCACAGTAAAATCAATCAAATATTGTTGTGATCCGCAGAGGTTGACACTTTTTTTTTGCATAGTAATTAAATTATCCTCCTAATGACATTATATATGTCATTGAACAGAAGATTGTTGTTTTGTTTTTTTATCATTTCTACAATAAAATTTGCGTTATTCATATTGCCAATTTCTTGATAGAATCTCCCTCCCCACCCTGCAACACGTACAATGGTGGATAATGCTTACCTGTTAATCAAAGCTAGTATAAAAAAACTCTCAAATTAATCATATTATATGTGTTATTTTACTAGCTTCATTTGGATTTAAATTGTACTTAAACAAATATCAAATGATACATGAATGTGTATTTCAACTTGGGCGCCGATAACAAGTTCTTGTTGCAGCTATTCATGTAAAATGTGAAATTGAATATGTACTCACATAACATATGTATTATATTAGGAAAAATGTAGTTAAAGATAATATTAATTCATTTGAAAATATAATATGTACTACAATTTTTTGTGGTACTATATATTTATATATATTTTGCACAAGTATATAAGTTAGGAACACAAAAATAACTAACTATAAATATTTTCAAGTCAAATTCTTTTATATATATGGATAAATGATTTTTTAAACGATAGATATATATTTGTTATCTGATCTCATTATAACGTGTCACACCACTTTTTGCAATGCATATATGGGTTGGTTAGGTTAATTGGGGATGGTTAAATGGGTTGGTTAGGTTAAATGATGGTGGACCATTTGCTTTTGATTGTTTGTATGTGAGTACCCTAAAACCGTCAGCAATTTTCAAATCCATGGGCGTCTGTGTGATATATATCCACTCACTTGTCTTCTCCCCTTGTTATCATAACTGTCTTACACTCATGGTGCATTTGACACCAAAAAAAATTAAACTTTTATTTTTTATTAAGCTAAAGTTAAAAGCTATTATTAAATAGAGACCAACTTAAATGCATTATCATAATTTGATTTTGTATCTGACATACTGTCTCAGAATCTATTTTTTATAAAACATCCATCATCATTACACCCATAAAAAATGTGCATAAAATATTTAAAAATTAAAAATTATTTTTCAAATTGTATTTTTTAAACACACCCCAAGTCTATTTTTATATGTATTATATATGTATATATTTGAGGTGTTTTAACAAGTGATCTCTTTTTTGAGTTTTTGAACATCTCTCATTCGCTAGAGTCAGTCAAACCTGGAGAGACTCGTAGTGACAAAAATCACCAAACAAATCTTCTTTCACGCACCCTGTCCAATCATCAGACAAGATATTTTCTCTTCTACTTCTCTTTTTATTTTTCCCAACTAGAAAAACCTAATAAGATATAATACGAGGGGCTGTTTTAAAAAAAAGCAACTTGTATGCCACTCACGCCCCAACCCAAACTCATTAAAAATGGCCGCACTCGATTGCACCCACGTCTCCAAAGATAACCCACTTCAATACTCAATCTCTCCCTTTATAAATAGAGATGACTCTGTCTCCTCTCTCTCTATATTGATCATCTCTATAGATCATCTTCATCAGTGCAGGTTTTTCTTTGGTGGGGGAGCCCCCGCTGGAGAAGCAGGGCACGTGCATGGGCTGTTCATCTTCCCCACTGCGCGTGCTCTGCATCTCCAACATGGACTTCCCACACCTCTCTCTATCACTCATGTTGTTTGAGTTGCTTTTGAGTCCAACATACAGGTATGTGTTTTCGACATCACATTTGTGACTCTTGTTTGAAAGTGAATTTCAAATTTTTGGCTTCTCAAAAAAACTAATTCTTAATCAATAAAATGTGAAAAACTATAAAAATTTAAGTTTGCCATTGTTACGTTTAGATCTATCTTTCTTGATGTTGTGACGCAGTGTAAACGTGAATTCCAAACTTGTTCGCCGGTGCCTCGGAAATCGTGCAACGATAAATGATGGATTGGTTGAGTCTGGTGGGCTGTCCTCAACTTCCACCGCTTCCCCATGTCGCATGCGCGTGAGTGGGGGTGACGTGGCGCCATGTGAGCACGACAGCGAAGAAAATAACTTAATTAAATTAGGGTAGTACGTAATGTCGATTTCAAGAGCCTTTAAAAAAAAAAAAAAACTACAGAAGCAGTCGTCCGCGTATCATTTTTGGGGTGATTTTTATCTCTCGTAAGGAAAATGATATGTTTTGTTTTTAATTGTGCGCAATATACACTGATTTTTTTAAAAAAAAATATGTACTGATATTGAAATACAGGATATATATATAATATATACTGAAATATATTAATATATTTTTTTGTATTGAAAAAATTAAATAATTAAAAAATTTACATCACACATTATCATAATTGATAATGTATGATGCTAAATACACTCAAAGCTCCTCCTTTGGTAAAACACATATTTTTAAGAATTTTCATTTCATATATACATCTGGCCGTATATTCAAATTAGCGAGTTGTATATATATGAGTTAATTTTTTATGTTTTTTTATAAATTCATTTATACAATAATTTATTAAAATATATAATTTATTTTTTTATAAAAATTCGTAATTCATTAGATAATATAATTTATTTTTCACCAATCATGTTCCCAAGGGTGCATGCCGTATCCATATATGTATTTATTTATTTTGAATATATATTCAGGGAGAAAAAATTGGTGTACGAGCTCCCTCACTTGCTTGTGTCCAGCATTCATTATCTAAATGTAAATTTCATTCATTTTCCAATAAATGTAAAAAACACATTAAAGATTTTATATGAAGCCTTCACATGTTTATATGTTATTAATATGTGTGATTGATGAAACATATATTTTAATGAAAATTAAATATTTACTATTATAATTACATGATAACAAAAAATCTGTAACTATACGCAAGGGTAGAAATAATGATTGTATTAACATTGCCATGGTAAATTGATATTTAACAGGGGATGTATAATTCACACAATAAAAATAAAAGCTATTTTATGGAAAATATATGTCGACATATTAGAGATACATTTTCTTAGGGCCAGTAGATAACACGATTAAGGGATGATTCTACTTTTTAATTAAGTAGAAAACCAAACGTGTTACCAAACGGGTTTTGAAAAGTATGTTTAATTAAAAATTTACTTACAACTTTTAATACGAAAATGTTGCTTTTTAAAATTAATAGAAAATGTATTTTACAGGAATCAAAATTTATTTAAACAAGTTTATTCAGAATCCTTATTTTTAAACATATTTTTAAATGGACCTTAGTGAGGATACCCGGACTTGAATCTTGTCCTTTGGACCATGAAAAATACTTATCAATAAAAAAATATTAAATACATCTACATTTCTATAAACATAAATAATCTAATATGAAATAAATATGAAAGTCCCTGAAAAATTACAAAACCCAATATAATTATCATCTCTAGGTTAAAATTTTATTTTCATTACTATATAATTGTATAGATATTATTGTCTCATAAACAATTATAAAGACAAATTAGTCCGTGCAAAGACCAATTTGTTATCATATAACTTTTTAGGTTTTTTCATTCCCATTGAAGCAGTGTTTGAGAAATGCTAAAAAAATGCGATAATTTTGGCATTTTATGGTATAAATTAGAGTTAAATGGGTTAGATTGGGTTCTGGTTAAACTATATTAACACCATGGATGTATATGAATTTTTTTGAGTTTTCAAGAACTTGTACGTCTACCCCAACTGTAATAAAAACTTATATAAAATTATATATGTTCACGAAGACACGATTGTCTTCTAACCCTAAGCTTATATTTGAATACAGAATAAGACTTATTATAGGGTATACAGTTATATCAGTATAAGTGGGCATAGAATTAGAAATAAACGATTTTGTACGTGTTTGGTTTTGGTGCACCATAAATAAAGTAAGGATAAGTGTTTGATAAGATATGAATAATAATTTATGAGTTTTTAAATGACAATTATACCCCTATATAATTTATTTGTGTTTAGGAATAAGTATAAGAAATATGTGTGTGATATATGATAGATATGATAATTTATGAAGTGTGCATAGAATATTGAGTGAGATAATTTTTTTAAAATGAAAGAGAAATGCATTTTTACCTATTGGTATAAATAAACTATGATAAACAATTATAACATTTTCTAAAAATAGTTATTAAATTTTATCTTACTTTATTGATACATAACTATCCATGTTTATTCTCCTAACACCAAACAGTTTTTCGTTTTGCTATTCATCTATATTCTTTCTTTTTCTTTTTCTTTTTCTTTTTCTTTTTTTTTATGTTCCACTCTAGGATCAAAATATTCACCACATTTAAACACAAAAGAATTCCGCGGTCTATTCGTATCGGGGCTAACGAAAAACATATTTTTTATTCCCCACACGTGAGAGGTTGCATACATGCGTTGGGTTTTCTTCAGAAAAAAAAATATATATATATATATAAAAATAAAACTTTGATTTGCCGGTTGCGTACGTAGGCCTTTCCGGGTAAAATAATAAAAAAGAAAGATCAAAGAGTACGAAAAAGAAGGGCACGACAGGCCCTGAATCGGGAATTGACAGCAAAAGCAAAAAAACAAATCTATAAATTGAACCTTAAAAAGCCGAAGTCGCGCGTCATGGTGTTACTGACAGACAGTACAACGTGTTGTCTGAAGTCCTTTTTCTGTTTTTCTTGTTTAAGAGAAGAGAAGATATGATGAAATATATATATAATGAAGAACACGCAATGCACGGATAACGAGGCGATCAATATATAGAGGAGATCACGTTTGGAGGGTGGCGTGGTTTGGTGTGTTTGATTTTTTTTTTTTTTTTGGAACTTTTTAAGATCTCAAAAAATCTATGAAAGCTATCACGTGCATGACGTGCATGTCATGGGTCCAATCAAGTGGGGTTGACTGGCTGTTTGATTGGTTGGGGTGAGGGGGTGTTTAGAACATGCACTTCCCTGCTGAGATCATGTCATTGTACGAGATATGTAATCATCCCTGCTTGTCACATGTAATGAAGCCAGGGATTATTAAATATTTTTTTCTCCTAATTACTACTTGATCTTGGTTTATCTTATGATCTAATTCCAAATACATTTTATATCTTCAAATTTAAATTTAAAAGGTGGATTGCTCTAACTACATTTCATAACTATTTTTAAATTTTAAGATTTTGATTTCACTCTCCAAATTTAAAGTTCACCTCCAAATCTTTTTCTTCATTTTTTATTTTATACATCAATTAATTCAATATAATGTATATTTAACCCGTTAAACTATTTTTAATAAAAATATTATAGTTGAAAAAATTTCACCGAGATCTTTAAAATGAGACTAATATTAAATTATTTTAGAATTGATTTTAAAAAAATCTTAATACTTTTGATTATTCAAGAATTTATTTATTTATTTATTTAAAAAATTATTAATTTAAAAATAACTTTAATATCATACTCATTTTAAAGATTTTAAAAAGATCTTTTCAATAGCATAATTTTTATATAAATAGATTAATAATAATATTTATTAATAAGTTTTCATATAACATTATATAATTTTAAAAATGATAAGAAAAAATTGAGGGTTATGGTTGTAGTGTAATACCCTTCAAAAATGAATTTCCTTCAAATATGAAATGTCATCCCCTTCATATTTGGAGGTTTAGATTGGAGATGCTCTTAGTCCCCATTTGTATAGCAGAATTGAGTTATTCTTGATAGATAATTATGCTAGTATAGATAACAAATCTACATGAATAAGAGATTTTCTATTTGATTGCGTTTTTTTTATTCTCATTGGAAAACGTGAAAATAAAGGTTGAGTTGTTTGGTTAAAGAAGAATAAAATATAAATAAAGTGTAAAAAAGTTGATTTGACATGTGAGCCCTTTGATATATAAGAGGTGTTGATAAGTGATTTGATGTGATAAAATGTAAAAAGTTGATTTGATATGTGGGCCCATGAGAATAGATAAAGTGAGTATAGCCTATCCTAGGGGTTACTTAATTAGAATTGTTATACTCTCTTATATTCGTTTAAACTGGCTTAGTAATATCAAGTTATACTCTGCAAACAAACAACCATTTTCCTTATCCATTCTTATACCACCTTTATATTATCCTTATACCTGCTAATTCCGCTTCCCAAACGGAACATATGTGTATGATAGTGTAGTATATATTATGTTATAATTGCGTATGAAACTGTAAAACGGGCTAAAAAAAACTGCGTGTATCAGCGCTCAAGGAAATATCTACCAACACAGGTCTAGAGTCCAGGTAACGTAAAAGCTCATGATATGTATATTCATATGAAGTGAATACATTTCTTTTCTGTGGATGGAGTATAAATTAATTAAGATAGTGGAGCACAAACTTTGTTAGGCCATTTCATGCACCATGTTAGTAACTTAATGACTCCAATGGATTTAAATATATTAGCTCTTGCATAATAGAGGAAAATGGTATGTCGAGGATAGAGGAATACATACTTCACTATTAAGTCTAGTTTGATAATGAGTTACAGTTTTGAGAATAAATTGTTTTAATGTTAAATGATAAATTATTAAATTTGATCATATGTACATATCTTGAAAAGGTTTTGGGGACCCTTTCTAAACTATAGATGATGCTGTATAAAATTAAAACAACTTATCTTTAAAATCTTAATCCCTTGTCAAATTAAACTACAAACATATCAAATGAATAAACACCGCGTAACAATATTTTTATATTCTTTTTTAAACATTGTTATACTCAATCTTTTTTACAGTTCAATCTCGTCAACTGCTTGCATTTACAATAATGAAATATATATCTCATTGATTTTTTATTTATATATTTATATATATATGTGTGTGTGTATTATAAAAGGAATACCTCAAAAAACAATGTATACTATTTAAAAAATTGCGCACTGCATTTAGATTTGAAAAATGGATATGTGTCTAACATTTTCTTTTAATATCTTTTTATGTGCTCAATACGTTTTAGAGCATCGCATGTAGTTTAGAAAGATCCCCAGCCACCTCCACTGTGTAATAATGCAATATAAACTAGAATAAAATAGAACTCGTGGACCTGCGTGGATCCCCGACACAACCACGGCTCTGATTCAACGCCATTGAAGACCCAAACCCATCCCTCCACTGCCGAATACCGCAACGACCCTCCGAACACGCGGAGAACTCTCCGAAACCCTAACCCTAGCGAAGTAACACCCGAACCATATAAACGAGAGCAACCGCTCCGCAAGGACCTCGACCTCAGAAACCCCAGAAACATCGACGAAGAAGAAGACGACCTTTCAAGGTTTGTGATTTTCCGGAAAAATCTGATCACTATTGAATTAGGTTTCCGATCTCTCGCCGGTCTTATTTCAGCCAGGGAAGAAAAGAAAGAACTTTTGTGATTTTCTGAGGCGAATGTGGGATCTCAGATCGCGCCGGTGGGATCAGCATTTCGGACTTGTTGGACCCTCTTCATGGGATGAGGATTTTGGAGCTCAATAAGGTAAGGTAAGGGAGAGAGGTTGAGTAGTTTATGTGGAAGCCTGTGATGAGTTTTTTTGTGTTTTTTTAATTTATTGGAGCAGCTTTTATTTGGGAAATTGGTTCAGCCTTTTATTTTGGTGGCGAGAAATAAGCCTGTGTCAATGGATACGGATACAGATATTAATTTTTGAATTTTTTTTTGATAATTAACAATAATTTGGATAATCGGATGATATTATGTTATATTAGAGAGATGTGAGAATTAAATTGGGATCTAAGATTTATTTTCTCTCCGGATATCATGCATAAATACAGTTGTTTATAAAATATCATGATTGTGACAACAAGTATGAACAATATATAATACAATTTATAATTTAGAATACATGTTGATTTCAGATTTTTTTGGAATACATTGATATACATATCCGCACTTTAGATATTCGAATATTGAATATTTCTAATATTTGATATATAGATTTAGACTTTTCTATCCTGGGTGAGGAATCCAACATTAGTTGGGAAAAAACCTGAATGCAGAGATTCACTCAGAAACCCTGTGCATCAAGTAAGCTTGTGGAATTCAAACTTGAGATGGGGAGGGTTTTCAGGTGGGTCCCTCATCACCAAAAATAAGGATCCCCAAAAAGCCCGAGGCTCGAAAGCCCTGCCCAAGCCCGAAGGGCCAAAGCCCGGCCCATTTTTAGGGTGGGCCGTGCTCGGTCCTAATTTTGGGACCTAGGTCAAACTCACAGGCCCGCCCATGGGCCCGACCCGTAGGCACATGGGGGGCAATGTAATAAATGTGTCACATATAATTTTTTGTAATTTTTATTTGAATTGTGGTTGAATTATAAAAATCATTGGTATTTATGTAGGTGCTAACCTAGTTAGGTACATGTAGTTATTTAGTTTTTAAGTAATTTATTCATTTAATATTTTTATTTTTAAAAATTCAATAGATGTAAATATTTTTTTCTTAATATTACACTTCAATTTTATGTTATTTTAACATTTATATGCAAATGAACAACTTAAAATTAAAAAATAAAATAAATAAGATGTTTAAAATCTAGGCCCGTGGGCCCGAAGCCCAGGCCCGGCCCTTTAAGCCTGGGGTCATGGTTAGGGCCAGGGCCTTTTTTGGCCGCGGGCCGACCCGGCCCATGCCCGTTGGCCAAGTAGGCCTGCGGGCCTAGGCCCTGTTTCAACGGACCGGGATGGCCCGTCCCGGCCCGTTGCCGACCCTTACCAAAAAGAGACTTTAGATTGAACTATCTGGGATTTGAAGGAATATATTCCATGTGGTCCTCGGGACCAGTTTTTAAGTTTGTGTGTGTATGGCTATAAACCTTGCTGAAAGATATGCTAGTATGTAAGCATGAACCTTTAGCAATCACCTCTAAATAGTTGAGTAATTATGTAGTTTTGAGGAATTCTTGAAAATATGGTATGGAATAGGGTCCAAGCCATGGTATGCATTATACATTATGGCCTTTTCTTTTATTTCTCAAGTTAAATTAGGATTTGTTTTGTTTTCCACATATATTTTGGTAAAGCAGTAAAAGAACATCTATGATATTGTCTTTGTTTTCTAACATAAGCCTTTTCTACACATGAATTTATGAAAGATAGGCATCAGGTTGATAGTTGGTTATGGGGTCATGGAACTGACATTAATCAGTTGCTATGCTTGAATGTTTGAGATCAGTTCCATAAAAGTGACCCCATATATTATTGTAGTTTGTTAATTTAGGGACCCGCTGTCAAAAGATGATTTCTAGATTATCGCTGGCCAGTAGAAATGAATTAGACGAGATTTGAACTTGTGACTGGATTGGTTAATTCGGGCTGTTTAACAAGATTCTTAAGCCTCTATTCTAAAAGATTGTGGTCGTATTTCTGAGTTACCAGTCCTTTCTTTGCTGTATGATATTTTTTTAATGACCATGGTTGGTGATCCTCTATCATATATCTGTTGAGGAAATGAAATAACGGCAACATCGACTTGCTAAGATGAGAACCTTCTTTTCCACCATGAGATGAAGTCGAAGCATGTCAATAAGATCAAATTAAAGGCATATCATCAAATTTTTCAAGAAAGAAAGACTAAAAGCAGCATCAAAGGAAATCATGGATCTAGAATCTGCCAAAGAAAAGGCTATAAACCAGGAATTCAAATGAGCAGAGGTGAATTATGGTAAAGAAGTAATGCATGCATTTGCCACAACAGAAAAAAAAAGCATCCAAAGAAGGAATACAGAAAATTAATCAAAGAAATTGCACGAGTCTGGTAATCATCTTTTCCTCAACAGGCAGAAGCAATTGTTGGAGGAATTGGTTAAATTGTAGGATATTCCTGGTCATCCATTTTGGCTTCTGGTCAAACCAGTATGAAGCCACCATATTTATTTTCATAAATTCCAGAAACACATTGGTAAATGGTAATTATATCAATCTTATTTAGAAATTCTCAGGCGAGTTTTGTTGTGAGGAAGCTATACTTAATCCTTTGCAGGAAACAGGTAAGTATAAATTACTCTATTTTTTCTTTGTTTTTATTCATGGTAAATATACATGAAAAAATAACATCAATGGTCCAGCACATCTGGAACCTTCTGATGTAGGACAGAATATTCAGATGGGACCATCAAAACTGGTCCACCAAATAAATTCAAATCAATGGTCACGATCTCGAAATCGCACGAAATTTGACATTGTGAAATATATCGAGGAGATCTTCTGGATTAGTTGTTATACAACTAACAATTTTTATTTTTTGAAAATTCATTTATTTAGGGCTTTAAATTAGAGATTTTAGTATTTTTAGTAAGTTTTAGATTTGTGATATCTCAATCATAACAGATCGGAATTGATTTCTATCAATTCCTATGATCATTTAGGATCTCATAGAATCTGGAAAATTAGTTTTTGAATTTTACTATTTTTAGTAATTTTTTTATTTTATGCTATTAGTATAAATATCAGACTTGTAATTTAGGGTTTTAAGTTTTTTTATCAATAATATTTTGAAATTCTCTCTGTTTTGGGGCTTCTTTCTTGTGGATTTAAGGGTTCCTTGAGGATTCAAGGTGTTTATAAGATCTCAACGCTTGTTGGATCTTTTATCTAATTTTTCGCTACGTTATTTGGTATCAGAGCGAGGATTTGTCTTGCTGTGATGGCAAATAATGGAGGGGGAGACAACCAATCTAATGACGCTGGTCGTGGATTGGAGGATATGTGTAAGGCGGTCGAGGAACAACGTGATCAAATGCGAGAACAACGAGATCAGATGCGAGAACAATGACAAGAGATCCGCATGATGATCGCTGGCCTGAACCTCAACGTCAACAACAGGCATCCTAAAAGTGATATGATACGCGCTGAGGGATTTGCCCAAGGCCGACCTATTGCTCGGAACATCGTTCGACATCCCACTCATTATCAATTTGATGATGAGGAAGATTCAGATGATGAAAATGATGGACTTCATGGATATCAACCGGGGAGGCGGCGTATGGAGTACAACGATTACCGATTGAAAGCGGATATCCCGTATTTCAATGGTAATATGCAGATCGAGGATTTTCTCGATTGGATCTCGGAGATCGAAAGATTCTTTGAGATGATGGAGGTTCCCGAAGAAAAGATGGTCAAATTGGTGGCTTTTCAATTGAAGAGCGGGGCCGCCGCTTGGTGGGACCAACTCCAGAGAACCTGACAACGGCGAGGAAGGGTACTTGTTCGTACGTGGAAGAAGATGAAACAACTTCTCATGGATCAATTTCTACCATTAAATTACGAACGATATGTGCCCCCATTGTATCAAAATTGTCGCCAAACCGCAATGGTGGAATCACAGTTAGAGAGATCAAGCGTGCAAGTTATGGTTGATGGATCAATGGAGGCGACCAAAGAAAGTCCTTCAAAAATTCAGAAGTGTCCGAAGATGAAACCATATGATCAACATCTGGTTGAATCAAATATTGATGGGGACAAAAGTAACAACACAACTGACGGCGATGATATATATGATGGTGCTGAGTTCGCAAACGAAGAAGGAGAGCGAGTCAACTTCATCGTTGAACCAGAGATCAACGAGGACATGAACAATAAAGAAGCAGAGGATGTTGTTTTCTCTGGTGATTCTGAAGATATTATTGGAGGAGAACAAGAGAAGTTATTTTCACTATCCTTAGTGGTGATCCCCAAGATAGAAGAGCCTCTACAGAAGCTCGTGTTGCAGGATATGTGCACCATCAACAAAAGTGTTTTCGATGTCATCATCAACAATGATAATGATGAATATTTTGCAACTACTACAATGGTGAAGGAATTTTGGCTACAAATCGAGATGCATTCAATTTTCTACATGATTGGTTATATTGAGAAGAAATTTGAAGTCATGAAAACGTCTCTTCTCTTGCCAAATGTGAAATACAAAGAAACATCAATTGAAGAGCGGAAGAACTCGAGGACGAGCTCTTTTGAAGAAGAGGAGTCTGATGTAGGACAGATTATTCAGATGGGACCATCAAAACTGGTCCACCAAATAAATTGAAATCAATGGTCACGATCTCGGAATCGCACGAAATTTGACATGGTGAAATATATCGAGGAGATCTTCTGGATTAGTTGTTATACAACTAACAATTTTTATTTTTCGAAAATTCATTTATTTAGGGCTTTAAATTAGAGATTTTACTATTTTTAGTAAGTTTTAGATTTGTGATATCTCAATCATAACAGATCGGAATTGATTTCTATCAATTCCTATGATCATTTAGGATCTCATAGAATCTGGAAAATTAGTTTTCGGATTTTACTATTTTTAGTAATTTTTTTTATTTTATGCTATTAGTATAAATATTAGACTTGTAATTTAGGGTTTTTAAGTTGTTTATCAATAATATTTCGAAATTCACAAGGAACCCTTGAATCCACAAGGAAGAAGTCCAAAACAGAGAGAATTTCAAAATATTATTGATAAAAAAACTTAAAAACCCTAAATTACAAGTCTGATATTTATACTAATAGCATAAAATAAAAAAAAATACTAAAAATAATAAAATCCGAAAACTAATTTTTCAGTTTCTATGAGATCCTAAATGATCATAGAAATTGATAGAAATCAATTCCGATCTGTTATGATTGAGATATCACAAATCTAAAACTTACTAAAAATAGTAAAATCTCTAATTTAAAGCCCTAAATAAATGAATTTTCGAAAAATAAAAATTGTTAGTTGTATAACAACTAATCCAGAAGATCTCCTCGATATATTTCACCATGTCAAATTTCGTGCGATTCCGAGATCGTGACCATTGATTTCAATTTATTTGGTGGACCAGTTTTGATGGTCCCATCTGAATAATCTGTCCTACATCAGACTCCTCTTCTTCAAAAGAACTCGTCCTCGAGTTCTTCCGCTCTTCAATTGATGTTTCTTTGTATTTCACATTTGGCAAGAAAAGAGACGTTTTCATGACTTCAAATTTCTTCTCAATATAACCAATCATGTAGAAAATTGAATGCATCTCGATTTGTAGCCAAAATTCCTTCACCATTGTAGTAGTTGCAAAATATTCATCATTATCATTGTTGATGATGACATCGAAAACACTTTTGTTGATGGTGCACATATCCTGCAACACGAGCTTCTGTAGAGGCTCTTCTATCTTGGGGATCACCACTAAGGATAGTGAAAATAACTTCTCTTGTTCTCCTCCAATAATATCTTCAGAATCACCAGAGAAAACAACATCCTCTGCTTCTTTATTGTTCATGTCCTCGTTGATCTCTGGTTCAACGATGAAGTTGACTCGCTCTCCTTCTTCGTTTGCGAACTCAGCACCATCATATATATCATCGCCGTCAGTTGTGTTGTTACTTTTGTCCCCATCAATATTTGATTCAACCAGATGTTGATCATATGGTTTCATCTTCGGACACTTCTGAATTTTTGAAGGACTTTCTTTGGTCGCCTCCATTGATCCATCAACCATAACTTGCACGCTTGATCTCTCTAACTGTGATTCCACCATTGCGGTTTGGCGACAATTTTGATACAATGGGGGCACATATCGTTCGTAATTTAATGGTAGAAATTGATCCATGAGAAGTTGTTTCATCTTCTTCCACGTACGAACAAGTACCCTTCCTCACCGTTGTCAGGTTCTCTGAAGTTGGTCCCATCAAGCGGCGGCCCCGCTCTTCAATCGAAAAGCCACCAATTTGACCATCTTTTCTTCAGGAACCTCCATCATCTCAAAGAATCTTTCGATCTCCGAGATTCAATCGAGAAAATCCTCGATCTGCATATTACCATTGAAATACGGGATATCCGCTTTCAATCGGTAATCGTTGTACTCCATACGCCGCCCTCTCGGCTGATATACTTGAAACTCTCCTTCATCCTCCAAGTCTTCCTCATCATCAGGTTGATAACGAGTGGGACGTCGAACGGTGTTTTGAGTAATAGGTCGGCCTTGGACGACTCCCTCGGCGCGTCTCCTATCACCTTCAGGACGTGTGTTATTGGCGTTGAGGTTCACGCCAGCGATCATTGTGCGGATCTTCTGCAGTTGTTCTTGTACCTGATCTCGTTGTTCCCGCATCTAATCACGTTGTTCCCCGACCGCCTTTCACAGATCCTCCAATCCACGACCAGCGTGGCTAGATTGGTCACCTCCCCCTCCGTTATTTGCCATCACAACAAGGCAAATCCTCGCTCTGATACCAACTAACGCAGCGAAAAATTAGATAAAAAGATCCAACAAGCGTTGAGATCTCATAAACACCTTGAATCTACAAGGAACCCTTGAATCCACAAGGAAGAAGCCCCAAAACAGAGAGAATTTCAAAATATTATTGATAAAAAAAACTTAAAAACCCTAAATTACAAGTCTGATATTTATACTAATAGCATAAATAAAAAAAATTACTAAAAATAGTAAAATCTGAAAACTAATTTTCCAGATTCTATGAGATCCTAAATGATCATAGGAATTGATAGAAATCAATTCCGATCTGTTATGATTGAGATATCATAAATCTAAAACTTACTAAAAATAGTAAAATCTCTAATTTAAACCCCTAAATAAATGAATTTTCGAAAAATAAAAATTGTTAGTTGTATAACAACTAATCCAGAAGATCTCCTCGATATATTTCACAATGTCAAATTTCGTGCGATTCCGAGATCGTGACGATTGATTTGAATTTATTTGGTGGACCATTTTTTATGGTTCCATCTGAATAATCTGTCCTACATCACCTTCACTGGGTACAAATGGATCCTGTCTGACCATGCATTGTCAACCATAGAATCGATATCTGAAACACACTCCCACACAGCACTGTTGCACATGAAGCCACTTCCAAATGCGACCTGCCACACCTTATCTCCCCTCTTTACCCTTCCCTTTGCTTCCAGGTAGCAGAGAGCATACCAAGTGGATGACGACGACGTGTTCCCAAACCTGTAGAGCGCCATTTTTGAAGCCTCCACCTCCTCCTCTCGCAGCTGTAGATTCTCCTCGATCGCCTCAATCATGGCCCTCCCTCCTGCATGGATACAGAAATGTCCAAAACAAGTCCTAAAATCTGGAATTGGTATGGGAAGCTTTTTCTTCCCTAACATTTCCCAGTACTTCCTTTTTACAACAAACCACCCATATTTGAACTTTTCCTTGTAGCGAAGGACTTTTGGAGCTAATGAACTGAGGTTCATCATCAACGCATTTCCAGCCACTTGTAATATATCTTTGGAGAGGGACACTCCAACAATCCCTTCCTCATCCGGTTGTTGGAAGATGCACTTATATGACTTGTCGTCAGACCCGAGGTTCGTATGCACTAACTCCTTTAATACGTATTTCGCCGTCTTCTTGTCTTTCTTCCGATTGGATAGTAGAATTGCAGCCCCACCCATGCGAAAGAGGCAATTCGCCAGAAGCATGGATTTGACCTTCCCCTCGTACCCACCAACAGTCACAGCTTCCATGCTCAAGACAAGTGCGACCGAATTGTTGTGAACCTTGAGGAGGTCTCTTGCCATGCTCACCGAAAGGATGCCCGCGCTGCATCCCATGCCGGAGAGGCTGAAACTCATGACATTGCTTCTGAAACCGAAACGGTTGATGACCATTGATGACATAGAAGGCGTTGGGCAAAAAAGGCTGCAATTCGTGATGAGAATGTCGATGGTCTTCGGGTTCACTTTGTTCTTGGTGAGGATATCCTCTGTGGCTGTGAAGAGGACATCCTCAACTTCTTTCAGGGAAGCGTTAAAGGAGAGGTCAGGCGGGAGGACCTTGATCCCGGGCGGGACACAGGGTTCGTTTCCGAGGCCGGAACGCTCGAGGATTTTGGTTTGGAATTTGATGTAGTCCTGGTCGAATTGCCCAGAGATTTCATAGTGTTCCAGGTAGGTGGAGACTAGTGCCGTACAGTCCGGTCCCCCTTCCGGACCCTCCCCTTCGCCTCCAGGTAGCACAGTTCGTACCACACCGATGACGACGACGTGTTCCCGAACCTGTACAACGTCCAAACTTAAATGAATATCTGGATTCTGAACACAACAAATCCCAGTTTTTGTAAATTCCTCTTTGTACAAGCATAGTTTCATATAGCAATACAAAATTAAATTTATACTCCAAAAAATAAAATAAAATAAAAAAGAACCTGTACAACTTCGACGCCTCCATGTCCGCCTTGCTCAGGCCGAGGCGCTCCTCGATCGCCTTCTTGAAGTTGGGTTACATACGCGGTGGTGGGGGATTGGAGGATTTTGCGACGGATTATCGACCACACGTATTTGAATTGTTCCGAGTACGGTAGGAATGATGGGCTGAGTGTGGCGATGTTTGCTCTTAGTGCGTCTCCGGTGATGGATAGTATGTCCCTTGACAGCGAGACGCCGACGAAGCCTGCCTTGTCAGGTTCGTGGAAAACACAGCTGCTCAAGAAGCGAAAACTACTGGGGTTAAGAATATCAAGTGCTCAATGTCAGAATAAGAAAATTAAACTTTACTGACGCCCATTACCGACGGCCTACACAAATGCCGTGTTTATGCATTGCACGAGGATAATGTTACACCTAATCTCATAATTTAGCTCATTTTATCACCATATACATTCTAAATTAAGGTATATGATATTCATATGCCATTATTTAGAATACATATACATTCAAGGCAATAAAATGAGCTAAAGGCGTGGACATAGTTACAATTGCATGTACAGTTGACATTTGACAAGTACCATCTACTTTTGTAAATCATATTGAATAAGTTGAGAGTCTATTAAACTATTTTTTAGAGGCATGTTTTCCATAGCACGAGAAACACAGGCACAAAATTCTCTTTTAGGTTAGATGTAAAAGCAGCTTAACAATGAAAAATGTGATAAATTATCACCCGGAATCCGAATGTTGTAAACATAGTTCTTTGGATATCAGAATACCTATCCGAACATTTAAAAAAGTTCATAGTACTCTGTGACCATACCTGTAGGCCCTATCCTGGGACCCGAGGTGGGTCCGCACAAGCCGCCGCAACACGTACTTCGACGCGCTTCGGTCCCTCTCCCTATTGGACAACAGCACAGCCGCGCCACCCATCCTGAAGAGGCAATTAGTAAGCAACATGGACTTAGTCCCCCCAGTGTACCCATTCCCTGCAATCCCTTCCATGCTCAACACAAGTGCAAGCCCCTCCCCCTTCATCCCCCCCAAACCTCCCGCGCGAGGTCCACCGCAAGCAATCCTGCGCCGCACCCCATCCCGGCCAAGCTATAGCATCTCACGCCGCTCCCCATCTTGAATCTGTTGGATATATTTTAATTATGATTCAAATTTCAGAATATTTTATTGTCTTCTCATGTTTGACTATTACACGTTGAATTATTCTATCATTTTTAGTAGTTACATTATTTTCTATTTGACCTATATAATGACCTTCCATAAATAGTGTTTAGTGACACAAAAAAAAAACGGAGATAGGAAATCAACAGACAAAAAAGAAATTCATCAAAGTCTTCTCTGCGTATTTCTTCCATAAAAAATTCATGTTGTGTTCATAAAATATCTGGATCCAACTATTATCCATTTATTTGACAATACAAGGATTCAGTTAAAAAAACTCTACTTAATCGCATCTCAGGGAGTATGCGGAATCTCACGGGTCGGATTGCATCTTAGGAATAAATAATGTCAATAAAACTCCGTACATATGAAGGACATATTCGTTTCAACGATAGCATGTTTCTCGATCAAGAGATTCCATTATCTTTATCTCTTAATTCTATTGTTTTTTATATTATTGATTTTTTTGATATACCGATTCTTTAAAATTATTATTTGTTGAGATATAATGTTTTTCATAAAGGGGACAGACCCTTTTAACAGAGTGGTCGAGACACACTCTCTCCCATCGGGGGTTTGATTCTTAACGAGCAATATATATATATATATTTCATAAACTCAGAAAAAATTTCCAACAGAACCTATTCGCCACCATGGCCGCGATCGACGGCGTTGGGCACGTGAGGCTGCAGTTCGAGACGATCACCTCAACATCGCGCGGGTCCGCGACGGATCGGGTCCTCTCGAAGAGGTCCGCGACGGCATCGAAGAGCACGGACTCGATCTCCGCGCGCGCGGCGCGGAGGGACTCGTCGGGGGGGGGGGGGGGGGGGGGGAGCACGTGCGTCGCGTCCGGGACGCAGGACTCGGGGCCAATGCCCGAGCGTTCGAGGATCTTGGTTAGGAAGGTGACGCTCGCGGGCGCCAAGCGGTCATAGAGGGCGTAGTGTTCGAGGTATGTAGCGGTCGGGGCGCGGTCGGAGTCTGAGGGCTTGTGGCAGGCGAAGTCTAGGAGGTAGATGTGTTTTGGGGTGCGGAGGAGGAGGGTGAGGATGAGAAGGTGCAGTGGATTGTTGTCCATCTGTGTGTGTTTTGTGTTGATGTGTGTTAAAGTGAAGGAATTGAGAGCCTTGTTTAGGGGGGGCAATTAAAACTAGTAGTTGGAATGCATGCAATGTGTGTGTTTGTGTTGTGTCTTTAGATTTCTTGGTATTTGTTTGTTTTTAAGTTGGCTCTATTGGAAGAACAGTAGTAACACTGGGACTCCAAGATTCGGAGAACCACAAAATTTAAAAACTTCATTCTTATTTTGTTGGGATTTTTTTTTTAATTTTTTATTTAATTATTTTATTTTAACATATTCATTTAGTTATTTTTTATCTTTTAATTTTGTGTGTTCCTATTTTATTTGAATTTGATGTTATTTATTTTTTTATTCAAAAGTGTAGGAGAGAAAACTCGTCTCACCTGAATAAGAAATAAAGATACATGAATTAAGGAGATGGGCTCACCAATGTCAAGGCCTATTTGAGTTAAAGGCCCAGCTTGACACAAGGGCCCATGTCAAAGAAAAGATCACCTTGGCCCTGTTTTAGAAGTAAGTCTTCATTCCAGGTCGGGTGGAGCAACTTCTAGGTTGGATTATCGATCAAACCTGAATGTCTGAAGATGAAATCCTGACCTGCTCTGATCAGAATTAGTCTGACCATGAGGCCTGACCTGATACAAAGACATCTCACGTATATAGTATGAACACCAGTGAAATTACAGAAAGACCCACAGAATATTATTTGACACAATTGGTATGACCAACTATTAGAAAACGATTATGATGAATTGATCTCAAGATTACATGTGTCGACTGATCCACGTGAAAGAATCTATCTCATGATATGCTCACACCCCCATAGTATAAATAGACACACCACCTCCGCCTATAAATAGAAGAGTATCCCCTTCGATATAAGGTACACACTTCTTCTTTCCCAAAATTCTAGAATCAAGTTTGAATTCTCACTTTAATGGAGATCCGACTTGAGCATCGGAGAGGCGTTAGCCAGCACCACAGTGGTGTGAGTTACAGGTGATCGGAGCGGAAGATCAAAGAGGGAGATCTGACAAACAGGAATCGACAACCAACGTGGAGGTTCTCCTTACGCTTCTTCTTGGATCTGCATCGAAAGTCTGGATCATCTCCAAATCCAGCCTAGCAGAGGATGATCCAATTCCACCTCCCACAAAAGAATAAAATCTTATTACATTATGTACTATATATATATATATATATATATATATATATATATATATATATAGTCGAGCGATTAGGTGCAACGGAACGACCGTGCGGCAGCGACGTGGGCCGTTCGATCGCGGGTTCATCGCATCCAACGGTCGACGTGAATCGCACCCGACCGTCCGATGCGATGGACCCGTGATCGACGGCCCACGTCGCTGCCGCACCCGCCGTTCCATCGCACACAATCACCCCTATATATATATATATATATATATATATATATATATATATATATATATATATATAATATATAGTCGAGTGATTCAGTGCGGGAATGCGGGAAACGACGTCGATCGTTCGATCGCGGGTCCATCGCATCCAACGGTCGATGTGAATCACACCCGACCGTCCGATGCGATGGACCCGTAATCGACGGCCCGTGATCGCTTCCCGCATTCCTGCACCGAATCACTTCCCTATATATACATCCAACGGTCGATGTGAATCGTACCCGACCGTCCGATGCGATGGACCCGTAATCGACGGCCCGTGATCGCTTCCCGCATTCCCGCACCGAATCACTTCCCTATATATATATATATAGGGAAGTGATTCGGTGCGGGAATGCGGGAAGCGATCACGGGCCGTCGATTACGGGTCCATCGCATCGGACGGTCGGGTGCGATTCACATCGACCGTTGGATGCGATGGACCCGCGATCGAACGACCGACGTCGTTTCCCGCATTCCCGCACTGAATCACTCGACTATATATATATATATATATATATATATATATATAATATATATATATATATATTTGTGATAATAATTATATTAAAAAAGTGACGGTTACCATGCAATGAGAAAGTTACCCCATTATCTCATCCACCCATTCTTTTTTACCAATCACGAAACTCACCCCTCAATACATATATGATACTAGGGCTGCAACTTGGGTTGGGTTGAACCCGATTTTTACATGGGTTGGGTTGATCAAATCGGGTTCGGGTTCGCCAATTCGGGTTGACTCACAAATCGGGTTGGGTTCGGGTTGGCCTCCGACCCAACCCGACCCAACCCGAACCCGTAAATTAATAGTTAAAAAAATATCATGGCCGTTTATTTTGTAACTTCTAATATGGGTAGTCCAAATTTTAGGTAAATCTAGCTAATCTTATGGGTTGGGTGGGGTTGATTTATTTAATTTACACATCATGTTAGAAATTCGGGTTGGGTCGAGTTGGTTCAATTCGGGTTGAAAATCGGGTTGGGGTCGGGTTGGTCCAATTCGGGTTAAGTCGGGTTGGGTCGGGTTGGTTTATTTAATTTCGGTTTGGGTTCGGGTTGGTCCAATTCGGGTTGAAAATCGGGTTGGGTCAGGTTAGGGTTGGATAGTTTGGAATTCGGGTTGGGTTCGGGTTGGGGTCAACCCGAACCCAACCTGCCCGAGTTGCAGCCCTATATGATACAATCCAACTTAACCTACCCCACCCCACCCCACCCCACCCCACCCCTCTCTTAACTGATCCCACCCCTTTTAACCCCTAATTTTTATTTTTAATTTTTTTTGCCAATCACGACCCTCTCTTCACGGGCTCACTATCGCCGTCAATGATGAAAGTCCCCTCTCTGAAGACCGAAGCTCATCGTCCTCTGACCGGGTTCACTGATTCCACCGCCTCCCTACCAACCGACATCCAAATCCTCGCCCAATCAACCTTACCATCCCCATCTCGCAGACCATCGGAGATGGGGTGGATATGAGTGAAGGAGGCCGGTGAAGCCGTTTTTGAAGTGGGCTGGAGAGGGTCCACGGGAGGGAGGAGAGGAGGGAGGGCCAGGGCTTGACGGGGTGGTGATGGGTTTGGGTGTGGGTTTCCTCTATTTCAAAAGAACTAAACAATTTTTTTTTTAATATTTTATTTGGGGTGGGTTTTTAACTGTATGGTGTGGGTATATCTACCCCTAAAAATGAGTTTTTTTTAATTTTTAAGTCTCCAATTATCGATCCCTCACTTATTCATATTTTAGTTTTAGTCTCTAGATTTAAAGGATATGTTCATTTTTAGTCCCTCACAGGGACTAAAAGAAAATCAAATAATTTAAGGATATGTTATTTCTAGGAACTAAAAATGAACATATCATTTGACTAAAACCAAAATATGAAGAAGTAAGAGATTGATCATTAAATCTTATAGTTTATGGGGACTGAAAAATAAAAAACTAAAAAAACATTGTATGAATATGGAGTGCACTTCCCAAGTTCGCCAATCTACCTTGGAAAAGTTACTCTCCTTTCATGAAAAAAACATGAGATTCTGAGTTTCTAAATTCTAATCAACAATATGAGCAAATATATTTTAAACTAACTTTAAACTTGAATATTGTAAAATTTACCTATAACAAGTCATGGATTCCTTACGTATATTGTAAAATTGTCGTTATCCAAAAGGTTTATTGACCTTCTAATACTCACCATACCATGAAATACCATAATTTAAAATCAAGAAGATCATATTCCCAATCAATGCTCACAAAGTTGCTCGGGTTTAAGAACTATTTTAACCAATGTTTGTTACTGAGAATCTATCAAACTCACAGTATGTTTCACTCTCACCTGACAACTCATCATTACACAATCAACAAAATGCAGAGGATTATGCTGTATTTTTTAGGATCCAGATTCTATGTGGTGGGCCAATTATTCCTGTCAAATTTTAGGGCTACCTCTCAGCATAAAAATTAATCTATCTATACATAAACATAATGCCCCATATAGAATTATGGCATTGTCATTACATATGAAAAATATTCGTGGCCTTTTTCCAGGCGTTGCCCCCTCCAAAACTCAGAGAGCTAACCGCGTGGCTCTATCCACATTTTTATTTACAATGGCAAAAAATATTTCAACTATATATATGGGAGAATTTTGTTGCACAATTCTTCCTTGATAATGCATAAACCAAAATGTAAGACATAATCCAACAATTTTGATATAATTTATTGCATAGCAATATTTGTGGTACAACTGTTTTAGCATACTTATATGTATGTTATCTTTTGTAATGCATACTAATGAGACATGATTTAGCATTGGCTCATTTTGTTTTTCTCCTCCTTTTTAGATGATATGATTCTAACTATCGATTTCATGTAGCTGATTGTAATTTCAATTAGATATATTTGTATTTATTGAATACATATATTTTTACATTTTCTATAACTTATAACATAATATATACCGAGGTACTGATATATAAACCACATTGGGAGATTTTATATATGACATTAATGATGTGTGGCTACAAGCGATATTACAAAACGATTGATGTTGTGTTTGGACATGCAGTTAGAACTTTAAAATTTTTAAAATTACACATTTTAAACTTAATTTTTGAAAAACGTTATTTTCCTACTTTTTTTTCGTTGCTTTGGTAGCCTAAAAAGCAAGCTAGAAGTTTTAAAAGTTAAATGTTAAAAATGTATTTGAATCTATATTTTATACTCTTTTAGCTTTTCGAACTCAAAATTTACTCAAATGCATATATATATATATATATATATATATATATATATATATATATTATATTTGAGTATATCCAAGCTCTTTTACGTTTTGGACATTTAGGCCTAGTTTGGTAAATGAATAAATTTTTAGGATAAATTAGTTTAATTTATGGGGATAAAAAAAGCTACTATTTTTATTTAGATTTGAATTTGGTAATGTTTTTTATTATCCTTATTTTTTAAGTGTTTATCTTCAATCTTGCATTTGGATCAAATATGTGATAACTTAAAATTTTTTTAAAAAAATATCAAATATGTCTGTCTATTAATGATGTATTGTTATTATTTGGTGGAACACATTTTTTTTAATGGTAGTCATAAATGTTATCTCAATTTTACAAAATAGTGATAAAAAATTGGGACAAAGTCTATTTCATTTTTTACCAGAACAAACTATCCCTATTTTTTATCTCAAAATGTGGACAATTGTACATGTTTTATCCTCTCTTTTTATGTCATGGAAAAATAAATGATTTAAGTCAATTTTTTTCTTATCCCAACCTCTTATCTCCATGCTAAACTAGGTGCTTTGGTAAGTGGATAAGTGAGTGAGATGATAGTTTATCCATGTTTGATATAAAAAATAATTGGGATAAACTGCGAATAGTTGTTCAATTTTAAAATGAAAATAGGGATATTTTATTCCACCTAAAGACTTTATCCCATTTTTGTCCTAATTTCGACAAATGTAAATATAATCAAACAAAATTGATGACTTTTTATTCCTTATTAAAATTAAGAAAACTTATCATCAAAATCTTATCCCCTTGTCAATTGATTTGACAATAGGATAAGTAGTGGATAAAATATAATTATGAGGATAAGTGAGTAATAGTTTATCCTCGTTTGGTATAAAAAATTTAAGATAAATTGTGGATAGTTGTTCCAATTTTGAAATGAAATGAAAAAACTGAGATATTATTTATCATAACTTTTTATAACAATTTTGAGAAGGTAAATATAAAAATCAAATCAAATGATTTTTTTATCCTCTAAAATTAAAAAAATTTATCTCAAAATATTAGCCCCTGGCCAAACTGGCCCCGGCAACAAACCCATCCGATCATACCAGATCCGTAACACGTTTGTTTAGTCAATCTTTCAAGATCGACGGCTCACAATCCCCCAAACACATTCATACAACACCACCAAATCAACACATGCACACCATCACCTCCGTCCATGTGGTTTTCTACGGTTCTGATGGTCTCATCTCGATTTTACATATACGTTGAAACCGCGATAACATGGGTTTGCTCTGGTGGTCTCTCTGCGCTTCACCTCCTATCAGTGATTACGTGAACTCACTTTTTAAACCAAAAAAACAAAAACAAAACAAAACAGATATCGAAGAACCCAATCGACTCTCTCCACTCGATTTCAAACCCACCGAAACCCTTGAAAAGCCTCCATTAATGGCGTCCACCGAAGACGAACGAAGAACAACAGCTTCACCACCCGAAGAACCAGAACCCGAAACCACACTCCTTCCCCCGAAACCCATCGCCTCCCTCTCTCTCTCCCTCTCCTCCCTCTTCTCCCCTCCCCCTCCATCGAAGCATCTCCAGATCCCCTCCCAGATCTCCTCCCTCCATCTCTCCCTCTCCCCCTCCCGGCCCCGACCGTCTCTCCTCTCCAGGTCCGCCGCTGCCGTCGCCGCCCCGATCACCTCCCCGTCCCCTCTCCGCCCCCTCACACGCCGCCCCTCCGACCCCTCCGCCGCCGTCGGCCTCCGCCGCTGCTCGATCGTCTGGTTCCGCAACGACCTCCGCGTCCACGACAACGAGGCCCTCTCCGCCGCCGACTCCGACTCCCTCTCCGTCCTCCCCGTCTACTGCTTCGACCCCCGCGACTACGGCAAGTCCTCGTCCGGCTTCGACAAGACCGGGCCCTACCGCGCCAGGTTCCTCATCGAGTCCGTCTCCGACCTCCGGCGGAGCCTCCGGCAACGGGGTCGGATCTGGTGGTGCGGATCGGGCGGCCGGAGGCGGTGCTGCAGGAGCTCGCGAGGGCGGTCGGGGCGGACGGGGTTTACGCGCATCTTGAGGTGTCGCACGACGAGGTGGAGGCGGAGGAGAGGGTGAGCGGGGCGGTGACGGAGGAGGAGGGGGTCGAGGTGAGGTATTTCTGGGGGAGCACGCTTTACCATTTGGAGGATCTGCCGTTCAAGTTGGAGGGGATGCCGTCGAATTACGGGGGGTTTAGGGAGAAGGTGAAGGGGGTGAAGGTGAGGAGGACAATTGAGGCGCTCGATAAGCTGAAGGGGTTGCCGAAGATGGGGGACGTCGAGGTCGGGGAGATACCGAGTTTGATCGATCTCGGGCTCAGCCCCGTCGGCAATGTCACTCAGGTTTGTCTCTTCGATTTGTGGTTTCTTTCTTTCTTGATTTTTGTGTTTGTGTTTTTGCATTGCTTGATTTTGAGAGAGGTGATTGAATAGTAGTTAGATTAGGAAATGTGAAATCTTTCTGTTGTGGCTTGGAAAATTTGTTGCTGATTGTCCTGTGAATTGTGTTTCACAAATGATGGAAAAGATTAATAGTCTAAGTATCACTGGTTTCTCATGTTCTGTTTCCAATGGAGTTAAGAGTCTAGAATAATATATGCCTATCAAGCATCAGGTGCTATTCCTGTTCCTTATGTTTATTACATCTATAAGGTTTGAACTGAGACATGGATAGATTGTTAGGGAATAGGGTGGGAGTGGAGACAATGATGAAAGATATAGATTCATGCTAAGTGTTACCATGTTTGCCTGATTCTGGATGAACAAGGCAGTTATGACTGCATCCTTGCATATTTCTAAAAACTGTCATTGTGAGGTGGAATTCAGGTATTTTTGAATAACTTTCCAGAATGAAGATGTCATGTGTCCCGGGGTTCAAAGGATTGTCAGGAATACATAATGCAGTTAACTCTCATTGTCATCCTCGGTATATGGATGTGACTTATAGCGAAAAAAAGAAGAAGAGAAGGGTCTGATAGATCTTCTTCTCAAGTGAATAGCCCATTTATTGCCTTAATTTCCTCCATTGACAGCACTTGATGTTTGATTCAAGTTTTCTTTACCCAAAGACATTACTTTTTATAATTTCCAATTTTCCATCCATTGACAGCACTTGATGTTTGATTCAAGTTCTCTTTACCCAGTGACACTAATTTCTAGTACTGTCTGTCATTAGCTGATGAAAGACCCTGGTATGATCTGTACAATTTGACAAATTCGTTACAAACAAATTAAGGATAAACTTGTGAGTTTTGTGTTTGCACTGGGAGTTTCTTTTCAAAATTTTATGACTTGAATGGATTTGGCACCAAGTAAGATGCAACAAACCTTGAGCAACTCCAGGTTTTAGGTGCTCGCTCACACTTTTTTATTGCATATGGTACACCATAGGGCCAAAGGAAACATGTCCAACTACATTTTATTATTTTGCTCCGCAGGATGGAAAATCCTCTGCCAATGTCTCTCTTGTAGGTGGTGAAACAGAAGCATTGGAGAGGCTAAAAAAATTTGCAGCCGAGTGTCGGGCACAACCAAACAAGGACGGTAGTCGAGAGAGTATTTATGGTGCGAATTTCTCCTGCAAAATCTCACCATGGCTAGCCATGGGATGCCTATCTCCTCGTTATATGTTTGAGGAATTGAAGAAGTCCGCTGTCAGGTATGTCAAATTTTACTCTTTTTACAAGTTACAACCGCTTCTCTCGGATAATGGAAAATGTTATATCAGTCATTTATGCCATCACTTTTGTAGGCCACACATGTTTTGATATATATATTTTTTGAGGTATATGCCTGGCTAATAAAGTACATTATATTTACTAAAATAAATAAATGAAATTCATGCTTATATGACTGGAATGCATATATATACTGTGTCAGTGACGTGGCATATTCAGGAATGACTGAAAGCTTTATATATCAGCACCCCATGATAACATCTATAACAGAACCTGTCACGCTTTTATGTTGGCTTCAGAAGTATCGATAGCTTTTCAAGATTCTCCTCATTTTAACTGTATTTGACAGGGCGATCTCACCCGCCTCAACTAATAAAACTCCTGCCGGATCGGCCAACAATAGCATGAATTGGTTGATGTTTGAATTATTGTGGAGGGATTTCTTTAGGTATGTTATCGACTTCACGCACATTATTTCGCGCAATTGAAATCTCACGCAACTGAAATCACATTTCATCCGTGTGCTCAATCGCAGGTTCATAACCAAGAAATACAGCAACAGCAAGAGAAAAGCAGATGCTGTACCTGCGACAGCGTGCACAGGTGCTCTTGTTTAAGCTCAAGAGGTTCATACGAGAAACAACCCAATTTTTGAAACAGTAAAATTATGCCTTTTGGGTCAAAGGACCTTGTGCAAGAAGTTTGGGGGTAACCCCCTTTTAATGTTATAAACCTTACATTCTGATAATGCCTTGCATGTTGTGTTCTAGACTGACAACTGAAAGTGGCCCAATTTTACCCTCAAAGATGTGCATTATTTAAGTCCTCCCCCAAAGATGTGCATTATTTAAGTCCCCTATTTGGATAACAATATAATTTATTCTGGGATAAATAATTAGTATGGTATAGATACATATCTATTGTTAGTTGAATGAGTCATTTTCTATTTAGTTGTATTTTTATTTTCGTGGAAAACATAATAAATAATTTGGTGTTGTTTGGTTGATCATGGATAAACGGTGAATAAAATGTGGTCAAATATTTATAAAATGTGAAAATGATTTAACATGTAAACTCTCATAATCATAAAAGATATGTGGTTTAACATTTTGACACATAGTCACTTATACCAGTGAAATAGATCAATATTGGTTTATTCTCATTTATTCTAAAGTGAGTTGGGACATCTTTTCAGGAGTTCTATGATTTATTATCAGTAATCATTTACTCAGTGTGAATTACAAACCTACTTTTTATATCCTTATTACCCTTGTGTGTTTACAAAGTATATCAACATAATTATGTTACGTTTATGAAAAAATGAAATATAATAATAACGACGACAAATATTTTTGAAATTGTTAACAGATGCAATCAAATGAGGTATTTTGTTTGATGGAAAATACAGAGTATAAATAGTTTTTTGGTCATATTATTTTTTTTAGAGGTATAATTATAATTAATAAAATATATTTTTTGTCATGTTGGAAATTATTAACAAATGCAATGATGTAAGGTGTAAAACGTACCGTGTCAAGCCGGTCGTGATTTTTTAAAAAAATATTTTTAATTTTTAAATTTTAAACATAATTTTTCTTAATTATACACAAAAATATATAAATATATTACATATATATGTACGACACAAAAACATTACATATGTGTCTCATCTACTATGAATTGTCGTATGTTTATTGTGTCGTACTTAGTAACGTGCCATGCTAGAATGGTCCAACGTACCATGAGGTTAGCCCGGTATAACCCCTATGCCTTAATGTGCCGTGTCATGCCAAATGTGTCGTACTGTGCTGGTTTCTTAATGTCAATACTTCGTGCTGTGTCGTGCAGTGTCGACTTAACTTGTTTTACACCTTTAACAAGGATACATATTTCTTGTCTACTATTTATTTTTAGTTTATCCATGATGAATCAAAATAAAATATCACTTTTACAATTTTAATCTAAAAGATAATCAAACAAAGAATCATTTGTTATGTATTTCCAAGCTCATTTTTGCAGCGATCCTTTTCAATCGTTAGGTTTTTTTACACCGAAAAAAACATAGAGTGATTTTAGGACACAAAAGCGAAAAAAGTGTTTGGATCTACAGGTTTTTTTTTTTTTTTCAAACATAGAAACCATTCTAACAAAGATTCAAATGATAGTAATAATGTGAAATGATTTTTAATAAAATGATTGGTGTAGTACATCTTACACAAATAAATTTTTACTAAAATAAATCGCTATTTAGTACCCAAAAAATCTTGATAAAGATTAATATATAATGAGAGAAGCTAAAGTCACCCCACCGAGTGAGAACCCCACCTTAGAAAAAGAAAAAAAAAAAGGGGTGGACTGCTCCTCAATAAAAAAAAAGATAGGAGAGAAAGAGAGAAAAATGGGAGGGGGTGTGTTTGGGAGAGAGGCGGAGGGTGTCGGTAACAGTGGCGGGCGGCTCATGGTGGAGATCGGCCATCTCTCTTTCTCTTTCTTTGTCTCTTTCTTTTTCTCTCTTTCCCTATCTTCTGACTGTCTGCTCTGCCACCATCCCCTTCGCTGCCGCCTGTCACCTCCGCCTTCCCCTCCCTCTCTCTTTCTCCCTCTTTCTTTCTACCCCTCTGTCACGTCCTCCCCCGTCATGCCATCTCTCCCGCTCGCCTCCACCACTTCCACTACCCTCTGCCTCAGCCACCACCAATAGGCTGGCACCCCTTCTTTCCACTACCCTCTGCCTCAGCCACCACCAATAGGCTGGCACCCCTTCTTTCTCTTCATCAGCACTTTTTTTTTTTTAAGATGGGAGACCTATCCCCATAAAAGACAAATAAGGGGGTGGGATTGCACATTTTTTTTTAAAAAAAAAACTCCCCTATCATTAAATGTCTTACTTCACTTTGTACAATTATAACATGCTCCTTGTCTAAGCGGGAAAAAAAATCACAAAATTTATTAAAATATCAGTAGCCTCCTTCTATTGTAAAGGTCCCACCTCACTCACCTCTTCGACTCTTTTCGTTCCAAACCCCTTTCTTGCCCCGCCCCCCCCCCCCCATAATTGGGTGTACAGTACTAACCTTACCTAGCGCATAAAAATTTATTGCATTCAGTTCATTAATGTATCTTATTTTTTAAAGGGGGCATTTCATTAGACTATCCCCCAAGTTATATATTATTAGATGATGATCCTCACGTTATTGATCATAAATATACTCATGTTTGGATTTAACAATTTGAAAGTTCATAAAATAGGTCTTTTACAAAGAGTTTATCAGAGAGTCAATAGATATCTATCAAAATCCATAGGTACAAAATGCTATAAAAATTTATAAAATCTACAAAAATCAATCACTTATATAATATCTGTATAAATATATCAAAGTCTCCATTGACTACCCCGTTAGAAGAGATGACAATAAAATAAGTTTTAATAGTAATCCAACCCCATCCGGATCATATTGAGGAGGATTTGAATTCCGTGTAATTCAAATCAGGCCAACCATCCTAACCCGTTCAATATAAAAGTTAGTTTCAAATTTTGTGTTTAAAACCCAACCCAACCCACTAACCAGACACCAAAAGGATTAGGGGCTACAAAAGAATAAATTTCATTAATTGAATTCACCTTTTCTCTAACCCAAATATATTCACCCATACGTGCAAAATCTTGCCAGATTTTATTTTTTTTCCCTTTCAGGCAAAATATATCATTACAACTGAAAATGTAGCAGAAATATCAGACCAACACATCACTCTGTTAATTTCTTTAAGTCTCAATCATCAGCCTAGATTGTTACAGGTCCACACAACCTGGCTGCTGGCAGTGTGTTATCAAGTGACGAAAAATACTACTAACATATGTTCCATAACCCCAAATGGATTGTTCTGTCACCAGATACAACACAGAGATTATTCAATACCCAATGCTTAGTTTCATCAAGAAATCTCTCACAAGCTTCAGTTTCACTCAGGATTCGCATTGTGCCATCCCTTTGTGCAAGGAGGAATCGTCATAAACTCATCAAATTCCTTCACGTGAACGTCGCAACATTTCCACTGCAGAAGCATATCATTATAAAGGGTCGGGGAACAGCGACAATTCAACAACACAAGTGCAGAAGAAAACTGGGAGGAAAATGTGGCTTACCCCTCTTATTCTGTCATGGAAAACAGCCGGTCCCGGATGGTACTCGCAAGCATTTTCGTGGTTATCCTTCTCTTTGAAGGTCTTACCACACCCTTTGTTTTTGCAGGTCTGCAGTTCGTTCAGACCAACGATTTTCTTCTGGACCGGAACCGCGTCCTTCTTAATGGTTTCACCTTTGTTAACAGATGGCGAACTAGTAGGATGTGTTGAAGGCCTGGCCTGTGAACCTAGCAAAATCAAGAGACAAGACCAATAAACACGGTTGTCTAGGCAGGAGAGCCTAGGCGGCGGTTATGAGCCTAACCGTCTAGGCAAGCTTAAGTGGCGCTTAATTACCCACATATTTTTTAAGATGGTGATTTTATTTATTTTAATTCTCTAGTTATTCATGATTTATTTATTTTTTTATAAGTGAATCTGAAATTAGAATGTTATATGTAAAAATGAAAAGCATAAGATTGAGATGCAACATAGTATCGAGCTACTACTACTACATTATTTGCTTCCTCTACTTGTTCCTTGCTGGATATCAAAAATGAGAAAATCCATACCCTGATGGTCATGACCCATTACATTTAAAATTGTTTGATCAATATTTTTTATGAATATTTTGATTTTCTCTCGAGTCAATGGATGATATATTTAAAATGTTAACTTTCTTATATTAAGATTTTTAATCAAAATGATTGGTTAGCTATTTATATGTTGGTTGTTTTGATAAAATTATAGCTATCATTTGTTTCAATCTCATCCATTCATAACAAATGGGTCAAGTCCAAGTGTTAGCTCGCCCACTTTTTACGCTTGGGTGAACCGGGTGACACCTAGGCATGTATACAGGTCCAGGCGGGCCCGCCTAATGAACAGTCTAATTAGGCGACGCCTAGCCCCATATGGACCACCTAGTTGCCTAGGCATCACCAAGACAACCATGTCAATAAGTGAGAAGAAGTGGTATGCTTGACTGGTTGGATTAAGTCAGTGTTTTGGTGAAGCATACCATGATCGGAGCAAAAGAAGCCCTGGCGACACCTAGAACAGGACGCATCAGTCTGTTTGGCTGATGGAGAAGCAAAAGTTGGAATTTTATTGGGGTTCGCAGCTGCCTTCTGCACTACTGGTTTCTCACTTGTATGTTTACCTGTTTTACAGCTTCATTGATCAAAAGAAATATCTGAGCAACCGTTGGTTATGGAAAACTTATGCTGATAAAGAATCATGGGAATAAATATGGGATGTTATCTGAATACAGATAAAAAATAGTCTGCTTGTAAGATGGCACCAGCAAATACACTGAAAGAATTGGTATGCACCACTTTGAAAATATCCACACACAAATAATTAATGGGGCCTTAGCACTTTAGTCCAACGCAGCACAAAATATCGAATTCTACTTTATTTCTATGAATGGTCTTCACCAGAAAAAGGTAATTGTATATTGACCAAACTCGCACCAATCTAGCCCCTTTTTTATAAGGCTTTTCTACATAATGCATAGCATATGATGTATTTAGATTATCTGAGAATCAGGACAAATATTCTTACAGTCAGACAAGACCTTCAGCTTGATCTACTTCTACAATCATAGACATCCTGCAATTCCCTTTGTTAGCACTTGTTTTAACTTTGCAAAAAAAAAATGTCCAACTGTAGTCTTTAATGTGAATGAGGAACATCATTCAATGTGGAACCTGTCCACAAACATAAAACAAGGGGACACCCTCAAAAAGCATGTAGATAAATCAATATTCAGAACAACATATGAAGCCTAATTCAGTGATTGAACCAAGACTTGCATCAACATCAATGCCAAAGCATTCATCCCAAAAGTTTGGGATCATCCTTGTGAATCTAGGTCATATCGTTTTCATGATGATGCATCTTCAAAGTGTTTCATTGAATCAATCTGTGAGATATTTCTGTTTCTTCAGGACCATCGATCCTGTTCAATCCCCATTAAATCAGAGTCATTTCAGGTCCAGTACTTGGGCATTTCAGATTTGTCACTTCATGTTTTATTGGCTATTCATAAGCCCTAACTGATGCACTTGTCTAACTCAGCCTTCCTAGTTTTGTCATGCATAGATCTTGGACATCTCATCCATTTAAAGTTCACATAAATGTTATTTCTTTTGTATATAGCCAACTAAACAATAAATTTACCTTTCTTTCCAGAAACTGCCTCATTATTATAAATTTTCATGACTATATCTTGTAATACATGTAATATTATATACAGTCCAGGGGCACATCACTTCCAACTACTGTAATCCTGTTAAAAAAGCCTTCTATTTTTTTTATATGGATGCATCAACAGAAAAAAGAAAGTAGATTAAAACAAATGTAGTTGAAATATGTGGGAATGGCATTTATTGACAAGGATAAAGTATAAAACTTATGGACTTCTATAAGATGGTATGAAATGATCCATTCTAAAACATGAAATTCCTAAAGTAAATCATAGAAGTGACTCAAGGAAAGATACCACTAAAATTCCTACAAAAAGTTCTTCAGCCATGACCTTAAAAGGGTTAGGGATTTTAAATTGGTTTTGGGTCCAAATTATATGTACAAGACTTCTATGTTAACCACTATTCAAATTTTTAGCCTGAATAACTCTCATACTTTCCAAAAGATATCAACACATTAAACTTTTCAAGCCAAAAAATCATATGGAAATAATAAGAATGCTATAACAAAAAACAAATCTCATAAAATCTTGGAGGAGCACTTGAGTACAATTTCCTAGCAACAACAATATTGATAATGAAACCAAATTTATTTGCACCACTGATAGCCGCATGTTGGGTAACTCCGGGATTCTAGATGAATAGGCTATTAGTTATGAAACAACACTAATCCTCCAAAACCGATTTCCTCTCCATAATACAAGTTCAAAGGATAACAAAGGATGAGCATACCCAGGAATTGCTAAGAATAAACTGAAATCATGGCTTCTCTGCTTGCAACAGCTCCACTCTTTTGTTCCATCATGAAATATCGGCTGGAGGAGTTTTTAGTGATTTTCAATAACACAATGTCAGTTGTATCCCTACAAATTTACAAAAATATGATCACACAGTAAGTGATGGACACAATTTACTTACCCCCTTTAGCAGATAGAAGTGAGGAGCAGCAGAACCGAGCGCCACAAATTCAAGGTAGAAAATCAATATTAGCCCTTCTTATGGATAAAATGATATAACAGACGCAACCATTGATATGTATGTACATCAAAAATGAATTATGCAGAAAAAAAACATAATAAATATATAGCAGCAATACCAAATGCCATCCTAATATCCAGTTACAGGGAATCAATTGCAATTTGACTTTACGGTCATAGTTGATAATATAAAATTTTCGTGTTTCTGCTATCCTAGCTTGACAGATTTCTCAATGACCAAACCATCGAACAAGCATAGACCTCTTAATAGCAGTGTATGTGCTAATACATGTTATCAGTATACGGCTACAAGGATCGAATATGAAAAGGATCAGATATGGTGATCCCTCAAATTTTGGGAAAAACTGCACTAAAATGAAAGATCTTGTAGGAGTATCATATCAGATATGAAAAGGATGAAAGGCACAACATCCCGAATAACAAACTCCCACAGAAGTTCATTCACTTAAGGATGTGGATCTATAAGGATAAAAATGAGGCATGGAAACCAACAAAAGGATACTGGTAACTAGGTGATGGTTGTCCGCAAAAGGACACAACAAAAAAATTGATATTAAAAATTTATGTTTTTAATTTTTATTGTGGACTAACAGAACAACATCATGGGTTCGAGTATTAAGAGTGATCACTTTGTAAAAAAAATAAATTAAGATCATATCCAGTATCTCCCCTCCCTACACCCAGGATGGCTCTAGGTGATGGTCATTATCCAGGAAAACAAAACCTATTCATCTGGTCAATCAAAATATAAACATATAAGTTGCAGGTTTTAGACCTGCACGAACCATCCCTATCTTTCTTTTGCAATTTTCCCATTTTCAAAGAAAATTACAAAAATAAAATTAAGCCATATAGAAATGTAGCAGAAATTTCAATAAAATCAAACACCAAACCAAAAAATACAAATTTACTGAAAGAGCAAAACTATAATGTGCTTGCACTCAAGTGTCCTTTTCTTTTCCACAATAAGTACACTAACAGTTGGAGGCCAGGATAGCACTGAAGCTTCCAGTGGCATGTCATACCAATCTCTCTTCTTCTGCTTCTTCTTCTTCCTTTTTTTTTTTTTTTTGAAGGATATAAAAGGTTTGCATTAATTAAGAAAAACCCCTCGAACATAATCCAGAAACGAGGGACCTTTTTTTTTTGAACGAAAAAATGAAATGAGGAACCTTTGAAAGTTGAAACTCCTCTAAAGCACAAAAAGCAACATAAGGAGCACCACTTAAAAAGATAAAAGAAAAAATTTACAGCTCGCAAAGAATGTATCTTCTAACATAAGATGTTCTATGTTGAGAATATGAGGGTGGCAATATCATCAATCCTTACAGATTGGGTCATTATGATATTAAGAGTGGATATTCCTACAATTATGGACAATCTATGGTTCGGGAAGTGATGCCCTGGGGGCAATTTTCGAAATTCTTGACATTCTTGACACAATTTCTTCTGACTCATCAGCTGACTCTCTCGCCTGATAAAAAATTTTGCTCCCACAATGAAACTGAACGAAACACATCAAAAGAGGAAAGGATATAAAAACAAGAAACTAACCCAACCATGTATTCCAAACTCGCCACGAACATAGTTTCACAGTGGTAATCTAACCCAACACATAAACATCTAAGTATTCCCCAAAGGAAGAAACTCACATTGTGAAATTGAAAAAACAAAAAATGGTCTGCAGCATCACAGTTGTAGAGGTGCAAACTCATCCACCAATGTATGAACGATGACACTGAAATTTGTATTTTTGTTCCTACTTTGATCACAACATGCTTCTAATATTAAAAAAAAATTGCTTTCAAAGACGAAAAACAACAAATCGTGACATTCTTGAACGGATATGATAGGGCCCCTAAAAGGATCCACTGAATTAAAAAAACGAAAAACAAGATCCTGCGAGTTCATCATCGTCGATGATCTGTCAGGATTTCTGCTTTGATTCATCCGTTGAGAATCGTTTTCGTAGACGGATGGAGAGAGAGACTCACCGAGGCGTGATAAGTGCAAGATCCGTCGGGATTGTCGTCTTCGGTGAACATGGCGTCGCATCCCATCCTCTGGCATCGTATCTTCACCGTCTTCTCCATCGTCTCCGGTGAGCCTGCTCACTCACTCTCGCTGGTGGTACTTCGGGTTTTTTTTTCTTCTGATGCTACCCTCCGCCTTATATCACAACTGCTCTTCTCCCTTCTCTCAATCTTCGTTTGGCAGGATGAATAATCTGTAGGGATAAGTGGGGAGGATAATTATCCCATTTGGCATAATAATAATAATGTAGCTAAAGTGTAGACAATTGTCACAATTTTAAAATAAAAATTTATCTTATCCTCTTGAAGGTCAGATAGCATTTATCTTTACTTTTTGTTTCAACTTTAACAAATATGAAAAATAACAAAATTGATATTAAAATTAAGATAACTAATCTTCAAAACATTAACCCCTTGTCAAATTAACTCTTACCCCCCGTTTGGTAAACGGATTAAGCGAGTATAAGGGTAAGGGTGGTATAAGAATAGATAGGAAAAATGGTTGTTTGTTTGCAGAGTATAACTTGGTATTACTAAGCCAATTTAAACAAGTATAAGAGAGTATAACAATTCTAAGTAACCCCTAGGATAAGCTATACTCATTTTATCTATTCTCATGTGCCCATATGTCAAACCATCTTTTTACACTATATCACATCAAATCACCTATCAACACCTCTTATACATCAAATGGCTCACATGTCAAATCAATTTTTTTACACTTTATTTATATTTTATTTTTTATCAACCAAACAACTCAATCTTTATTCTTATATTTTTCAATGAGAATAAAAAAACACAACCAAACAGAAAATCTCTTATTCTTGTAGATTTGTTATCTATACTGGCATAGTTATCTATCTAGAATAACTCAATTCCACTATCCAAATGGAGGCTTAGAGTTTAATTGAATAGGGATGAAATTAAAGTGAAGGAGCTTTTCCTCCCACTCCATTTTATAGAGTGGGCGAGGGGAATAGTGAAAAAATAGAAGATGGAGAAAAAGAAAGAAAGAAAGAGGGCCGCGGGAGGCGACAGGTGGCAAGGGGATGGGGGCGGTTGGACGAGGGTGGCGAGGAAGAGGGGGGGTTGCGGAGGGGGAGGGTGGCACTGGACAGATGGAGGTCACCTCCCCTCTCTCTATCTCTCCTCCACCCCACTGCGGCGCCATCATCCTGATTATAAAAATATGACAAAAACTATACCAAGAATTGGTTCACGTAGGAATGGACATATTGGTTTACATAAGACTAGATGTAGAATACCAAAAGGAATTATTCATGTTCAGGCAAGTTTTAACAATACCATTGTGATTGTTACAGATGTTCAGGGTCAAGTAGTTTCTTGGTCCTCCGCAGGTACTTGTGGATTCAAAGGCACAAGAAGAGGGACGTTGTTTGCGGCTCAAACCGCAACAGGAAATGTTATTCGTACAGTAGTAGCTCAACACTGTCTTCCATCATCGTGCTCCCCTCCGTGACCTCTCTCTTCTCCCCCCCCCCCCACCCCCGTTCACCCTCCTCCAACCGCCACCACCTAGCCCCGTTACATGCCTGCCTCTCCATTTCCATCTCTCTTTCTTCCTCTCTCTCTCTCTCTCTCTGACTCTTCCCCTCCTCATCCAGTGATACAGGTCCGGTTCTACCATCAAGGGGTAGGAGAAAATGCCCCTTAAAAGTGTATGATCCATAATTTTTGTCAGCTATCGATGAAGAGATGATATGTGTCATCTTATATGTTTAATATTTGAGAGTTTGTGTTAATCTATACGTGTCAAGACTCATTTTGATGTTGATTATTATTTAAACATTAATTAATAAATAATTATTGAAATCATCAATTTCCAATAATAATTTTTTTTACCAAACTACTCATACAAACCAATCATCCATGCCACATTGCAGACAATTATCCTAATTTGAAATAAAAATGAAGATTTTTTGGTTCTATCGAGTAAATAACATGTATTTTTTTGTCATGGTTTTGACAAATGTCAATGAGAATACCATGGATAGATTTTTATCTCCTAAATTAGGATAATTTATTCTCAAGATCTTATCAAGTTATCAAAATAGCCCAAAAGGCATCATGTAATTCAAGGGAAGTGAGCCTTATGCTTACAAAACAATGCATTCATTTTTTCCTAGGAATTTTTAATTTTAAGTCCATATTGTGAAATATTAAATTAGATATTTTGAGAGTGTTTAAAATTTAAAATTTAAAAATTTAGATGCCATTAAAAAATTTGTATGCAGTCAATAAAAAATTTATTTTGCATCTAATTTTTATTTATTTAAAGATTAATGATTTCATGAGAATCTAACATTTTTATATTATTTAATTATTTATTTTAAGATACTATTATTTTAGTATTTATTTATTTATATTTTCACATTAATTTCTTTCATTTAGGAGATGAGTAGTTTAGAAATTTTAACTATTCATTAGTTTCAAATATGCGAATGCTTTACACAAAGACTAATAATAGTGCACATAGCTATGTGGACTTAAAAAAAACCACCAAATAAAAAACCCCACAAGAGACTACCTAAGAAACATCAAGGATCTAGCATCAAATAAGTCAAAACCCCAACCAGATTGCATGCAATCCAAATCAAACAAATTCATTAACACCCACAATCCCCAAAATACAACATTCAGGGCACTAAAAATGAAAAAAAATGTAAAACAAGAAACCGATCGATCACACGATGGCGCGGTCGGACGACATGATTGGACAACATGGATGGAATATATTATAGATGAACGGTGGACATCTTCGTGTTGGTGCTCCTCTGCTGTTTTTTCTCAAATAAATGTGACGTCGAGATATGAGAATGGGAAAGAAAAGAAATCTTTAGGGTTTAAAGTGATGGATGGTTAGGATGATCCCACAATACACATCCAATGGTTATAATTGGGTTTGGTCCATGTGTGTTGTTATCATGTTATGACACAACACCCATCTTTTTAAAACAATTGTCAGGTTCGGTTGAGCCCGTCTAACCTGACCCCCCCCCCCCCCAAACCTGAATCGGGCCCAAATTGGATTCGGGTTTGTTCGTGTTGAACCCAACAGTCAAAAACTCAATCCGAACCTGCCCATAAGTCGGATTGGGTCAGGTTCAATCTGCCCAAGTTGCACCCCTATAGGAGACAATGAAGGCGACGAGTGGAGACCGGGGGGGGGGGGGGGAGGAGAATGCGGAGGTGGGCGGATGAGTGGAGGAAGTTGGGAAAGGAGGGGAGAGAAAGTAAAAGAGAGATGGAGAAACAGAGCTCGGGCCTGGAGGGGGGTAGCCTCCTCTGCCCCTCCCCGGCTCTCTCTCTTCTTCTCTTCCCCCCTCCCCCTCCCCCTCCCCCTCCTTGGCGTCCTCTGTCAAATTTTGCTTTTTCTAACTTTCTCTGGCTTTGATACCTAATGGGGCCGTCCGTAGCTTATGGTTTGTGTTTGAGGGTGGGGACAATGGACGGTTGCACTGCATCGTTCCCATTTATCCATGTCGAAGGCCGCTCAACATGATCTCCTGATTGAGTCTCTAGCGGGATGGACATGCAGGTTCAGTGATGTTCAAGACAGTCTATGATGGATTCCAAAGTATTCATCTGGGTTTGCAGTCAAGAGCAGTTACAATTAGTGGAGGCATGGGTTACTGGTGACTCTCCTTGGGTGTGGAAACCCGTCGCGCATTTAGAAACCCAAGATCCCGAGGAAGATAAAAATCTTCATTTGGCTCCTTACACACAAGTGGCTGCTCACAAAAGCGTATCGGCCAAGTAGAGGAAGGACGAGCGGACACACTGTGGTCTTTGCGGTGAGGCCCCAGAGACAATGGCCCATCCATTCTGTCAGTGCAGGATATCCCCAGCGCTGTGGTAGGAATTGGGCATTGCGACATCGCTAGCCGCCTTTCACTCTATGGAGAGGATGTGGAAGGTAGATGCAGAGCTTCGGGAGCGGACGACCCTAGGACCACAAGTGACCATCGCACGACTAGTCATTCTGGGAGGGGCTTAGATAATTTGGTGCACTAGGAATGATGCTGTATTCAAGGGAGCGAGGGTCTACATCAAGAATATGAAGGGCGTAGCGATGGCGTTCATCCGAAACTAGGCACGTGAGCTGGTTGGAGTGCAATGAGTGTGTCTTAGTGGATGCTCCATCGAGCTCATTACATAGGTGGCACTGCTTCCCGGATGTCGGGTGTTGGTGGGTAGATATTCTATCTATCCCGGGACTCGACACTCTTTTGTTTTTTCTTTATCTTTTTATTATTGCATGTCTCTCTATTCTTCTCATCATCATTTAGAACATGTACTAATCTTTTAGTTCATGAAAGTGATTGGTAGCGAATGTCTACCTTATTTTTTTTTTAAAAAAGACTTTCTCCCCCCCCCCCCCCCCCCCTAATTGTCCCCACTAACAATTTTGTTTTGGTTGGTGGGAATGGATTTTAGTCGGCGGACGTAAATGCTCTTTTAAATTGTACAAGACGTGCACAATATAAAGCGAAGAACCGGACCGTTGTCCCGCAAAAATATAAAAAACCAAAACCAAAAGATCTCCCTCGCTCGCAAGAAAACGAAAAGCGATTGCAAGGCGAAGCAAAAACCACTCCCAAAATCACAAAAACCCTAACATTCCTCCTCGACAAGACAGCACGGACACCGGCAATGGCGCCTGCGGAAGTGGTGTCGACGGTGTCCTCGGCCGGCGGCCTCCTCGCAATGCTGAACGAGAGCAACCCCTTACTGAAGCTCCACGCCCTGTCAAACCTCAACACCCTCGTCGACGTCTTCTGGCCGGAGATCTCCACCAGCCTCCCCGCCATGTACGGAAACCCTCACCCCCTCTCATCTTCTTGTTCTATGGGTTTTTCTTTTGAAATGCCTGTGAATTTTGGTTTTTGTCATTTCTTGAACACCGACGGGAAAGTGTTTTAGCCTTTTAGGGCTTTCTGGCAGGAATCTTTGTGTCTGTTTTGTTTTTTAATCATCATATTGTTATATGTGATGAGGAAGTTATGGGGTTTGAATTATTTTGAATTTATAACCTGATGTTGAATTTGCTGAAAATATGAAACGAGTAGGTTCAGGGGATATACGATTTTGTTTTGTATTATTTTTAATATGTGATGAGGAATTTAGGGTTTTGAATTGTTTTGAACTTGTAGTCATACGAATGTAGGTTCGATTCTCACTTATGGTGCCAAAATGCAGAGCAAAAAATCTCCACATTTGACCTGTGAGGTTTGTCTTCCTTAAATGTCACCACGTAGCACTGAAGAAGTTAAAGGAAGCGTTGGAGAAGCTCCTGCATTAGGACACCAATGTAGTGCTTGCCACAGATCTTACTGATGTTCAAGTCAGAAAACATACCCCATAGAGATCAAGAAACCCTACTTGAAAACTGGGAAGTAAGTGAAAGAATGAATCATATATTCATATTTTTTCACCTATAGTTGCGGGCTATTTATAATCAGTTGGGATCGATGAGAGGTCACCATGTGGTGTGTTCATAATCTGACACGTGGCAAAGTGAAGCCATATAACTGGCGTGATTCCCCTAATTAGTCACATGTCTTAAACATAGTTGACCTGGTCTTCACATGGGTAGTTATCCAAGTCATGCCTAGCCATCGATTTGTTTGAACGAGATCGACCTTTACGAGGTTCCATGCCATTAATTGCCTACAAGCTCCGAGATATCAGAGTTCTATGTACATTGTTGTAAACTTGTAATAGCTCGTAGCTTGTTCCTTTGTGTTCTTCGATCCTAATATACGTAGATAATCACATGTTGACCATTGTACAAAAATAGGGGAGGGATCCGTCGCATAGGTCGTGTTGGATTATTTTGGTTGTAGAACATTTCTTAGCTTGTAGTAGGCCTAAAGTCATTTGGTCATTTTTCTTACCGTGAGGCCCACTTGAGCTCGTGACAAGTGTCCATCATGACGCGTGCCCACTTGTGAGAATTTGCTGAATTTTCCTCCCACCATTATTATACTCGATGAGCAAGTTATGGACTTTGAATTGTTATGAATTTATAACCTGATGTTGAATTTGCTGAAAACATGAATTAAGTAGGTTCACTGGATTGACAATTTCTTGTGGTAGAAGATAAGACTCTGTGTCTATATCATTAACAAATAACTTATTTTCCTTCAAAGCGGTTCTAACTAGCCTTCTACTATTGCCATAGACCACAAAATCTTTCTAGTTCCTTCTCCCAATGAGAGCAATATCCTAACATGAAGAGTCACCATGATGGGCTCCCAAATATTCTCAATGTAGACTCTTTTATTTTGGAATATAGACTCCTTTCATGTTCACCACACACTACTTTAACAAGCCACGTGAGGGGTCATGCCAATAAATTTACAATGTTGATTCCAATCTCCTCTCTTGACACTTCAATGGAAAGAAGCCACATTTCTTCAACATTGGAGAAGGTACAATTTCCCCAAAAATCTCGCTCACTTTCACCCATACACTTGTGTTTTGACCTCCAAATATATTCATTTTGGTCAAACTCATTACAAAGAAAGAAAGAAAAAAAAAGTAAGTACAGAGGATCAGTGAATAAATTGAAGAGATTAAACCCTAGAGAACCCCCCCCCCCCCCCCCCCCCCCCAGACTGAGAAATAAGCCCTTGCAGCACCTGCTCAAAACCGACCCCAGAGAGTGATGAATCTCTCTGTGGACTCCCATACGTTTTCAACATACATCTGGACATTCTTGAATAATGTGTTATTTATGGATGGTCATATCGACCAGGCTGCCACAGGGGTGAAGGATTGAGAGAATTTGGCTTTGTTGCTCCGATCCACAGGTGCACACCACATGTTAGTTTATTGAAACCAGTGGCTTAATTCCAAAAAAAAGGATGGAAAAACTCAACCTCCAAGGAACAACACAGGCAAGAAACTCTGGGAAGGAGGTATAAAGATTAAATAGAAGGGGGAGCTCTCTTATCTGCCAGTCCTTGCTGGTCGCTAGCAAGTTGGTTTAGCAATAAACGAAGCATGTTTTAAAGGCAGTAATTTGTTTTTTGAAAATGTACGGGACCCCTTTACCGTATTAACAAAGGATTTGGGGCATTTATAAATCAGTCAGGGTAAGCTACTGGACTGGTAGTCTCCTTTTTTTTTTCTTCTTTTTTTTTACGAAAGAGAAATCTTATTATTATGAGAAAGCCCTTAAAGGCCTGAACAAAAGGAGATGAGGGATCCCCATACAAGAATTAGTCAAGGAAAATCACTAGAGATAACTATAAAATCCCTCTATAAATACCACCCAAAAGAAGACCATTCCTCTACACTACCAAACCATCCATTGTTCATAATGGTAGAAAGCGTCTCCACACCAAGAATTACATGCACCCATGCTAACTTGTTCCCCATCTGAATTTCCCCTGTGTTTGTAGTGATCCATTCTGTTCTGATGGCAGATCCCCCATCTGCCATTATGTATTTGATTGGTTTTTAATAAAGCTTGGAACATGCATATATGAAATAATCCCCCTCAAACGAACAGGGAAGAGGAATTAATAATATTTCCACTATGTAATTGTATTTTTTTAATTTAATTTAATTTAATTTAATTTTTATTTTTTTTGATATCGGAGGGACTCCCCGTGGCTGATCTTACGGTCGAGCTGGGAAAGTTACCTCCGCCTATTTGCCCCGGTTTCACGGAAAATTCTTTTGAATAAACTATGTAATTGTATTAATAATAGTTCTTGTCTGTAAATTCCCACTTTCATTGAAAAATTACATTACCATTGAGAATTCACATGTCCATCACCATCGTTTTAAGAATCAATGTAAGTTATACTGAAATATGCAATTCTCTCATCGGTTTTTAAATTGACTGTTTTTTGGAGGAAGATTGGTTATATAAAAAATAACGCCTCTCGAATGAAAGAGACGGGGAAATCTCCAGATGCAGCAAAAAAAAAAAAAAAAAAGAAGAAGAAGAAGAAAGAGAAAAGAAAAGTAGTAATAAAAAAGAGCCCCTAGGGGAGCCAATCCCTCTTTACTACACTGTGGAATAATTACCACCTTTGCTACAACATGGAATAATTACTACCCACTCCAATTTGCACCCATCATAGAGGAATCCGACACTACATGAGGACTTATATAAAGAGCGTAACAGTTTAGGTAGACCATTCAATTTTTTAAATTGCTGAATATTAATTCAACTGCTTCCTTCTAATAATACTATGTATGCAAATTTGATACAACTCGGAAGACAGATGCTTTTGTTGTGTATTTCAGTTTGATTTAGATTACCTCTATGCTTATTAGGACTTGTCTTCCTGTACTTATATGTTATCCTTGACTAAAATTGTTTCACGCATCAAGGTCAATTAAATGTATATATTTTCTTGTTTAGTTTTGTCATTTTGTTATGATTTCTTGATGGAAATCTATGTTCGCATTTTAGTTAGTGGACTCATCATGCTCGATGAAAATTTATATATCAGCTTGATTGTGTTCGTTGCAGTGAAAGTTTATATGAAGATGAATCATTCGATCAGAGACAGCTTGCTGCATTGCTGGTTTCAAAGGTTGTAATGAGATTCGGTGTATATGTATATCGTGTCCATTCCACACTGGTGGCCAATATTGTTGCCGTTCTGATCTGAGCTAAAACTAAACTGTTCACCCTTCAGTACATAAAGTTAGTGCAATCCATGAATTCTTGAGGCTTATGTACTCTATGGAATATATAAACAAGATGCCAAGCAGCTATTCACAGCTTAGAGGTTTATTTTAATGCTGAATGTGGGTTTCCAAACCCTATGAAATCTGCATATTCCGTATTTGTAGTATATGATCCGTTTTGCATCTCATGAAATTGGGGGATAAAGTGCAGTATGGATGTTATGTGTATGTAGACTGACATGTGCATCCCTGCATTTGGCCTAATACACCTCCTTTGCAGCTCCTGATCCTTGTTCCCCGATTCACACTAAATGCAATGATGCCATAGAATTTTTTTGCTTAGCTTTATTATAATGATGTTAGAAGCTTGTAGCTTATTTGCTACCAATAGCTTTATTTGCCAGCTCCTTTTCTGTTTTGACATAAATATTTCTTTTTGCAGGTTTTTTATTACCTTGGGGGGCTTGACGATTCATTGTCCTATGCACTTGGTGCTGGGCCATTGTTTGATGTCTCTGAGGATTCTGGTTATGTTAATAAACTACTTGGTAGTAACATCATTAGGTCTTAAAATGTATTTGAAAGTAACGGGCTTTATATGGAAATGCTTATATTTTGTTTCGTTTTACATGTTTCTGCTCTTAGCTAAAGCGATGGATGAATATGCTAGTCTCAAGTTCCAAGCTGTAGATTCAAATCATGCATTATTGATGGATTTGAGGCTGGAGGCTATTGTAGAAAAAATGATGGACAAGTAAAGTCAATTACTCACTGAAATGACTGGCATTCCTTCCAAATCAGATTTTTTTCATCTTGCTTACGTGTATTAGGTGTATTGCGGATGGAAAATACCAACAAGCGATGGGAATAGCTATTGAGTGTAGAAGATTGGATAAGCTTGAGCAAGCAATCATGCACAGTGATAATATCAATGGAGCACTTTCGTATTGCATCAACATCTCTCATTCATTTGTTAGCCATAGGAAATATCGCCATGAGGTAAGAATATAAAGTTGCTTTTTGTGTAAATTAAATTTGTCATGAATGTTGTTACCTTGACTCAATATTGAAATGTCCAAGCGTATGACAGTTTACACTCTGTGATCTTGAAATATGTAGATATGAGTGCAGTCATTACCCAGATTAATATATTCTTTGGTGCTAGTCCCTACCTTCTCTCTGTCTCTCTCAAAAAAAAAAAAAGATCTTTTTTTTTGTTTTTGTTGAGAATCTGGTAGGGATTTTACTACCAAATTTTATTCATTGATTCAGGGTACAATTCTAGGAAAAGGGAAACCAAATAAAGCAAAGAACACAGGTCCTGTGTGTAAAGGTAACAAACCAATATTAATATCATTAGAATTAATAGTCAACCATTAGATTTTACGAATATTTGAACTATTCTAGCAACAGCATGCAATGTATAATAAGTGCTCTGTAAAACCTTTTGATCAGAAAAATCCTCCAGGGGTCCATAAATGTTATAAAAAAAAATTCATATTTGTTGGAATGCTGTTAGGACTTTTGGGAGATTCCACCCCCCCCCCCCCCATTTTTTTTGTGCTTTCATTCCATTGTTCGCTTTGTTTTGATTTTGAATTGGAGATCCCTCGTTCCTATTGTTGGAATGGTACCTTACTTTAACATTATTGTTCCTATTCTCTTTTAAAAAATATATATATTGAATTCACACGTAGGGCAGCTTGAACCCATTCAAATATAAATTATTATACAAAAAATTATGCCCTTTTAAATAATGAGAGCCACTCAACTACGTTATACCAGACCATATTTTCCCGAAAAAGAAGAAAAAGAGAAACACATTATGTCAATCCTTTCATGTACCACATTCTTGGTAATCATTAATTTAACTGTCACATTTATATGGATTTTTTTTCATGCACTGCAATCACTGCATCGTAGTTGTTATTATGCAAACTGTTTGATCTCGTCCTTGATCATTCATTTTCATCATGCAATATAGGCCTCTTATGGTATCTTAACAACTATTATTTCAAGGTCTAAACTAAACATAGAAGTTGTGAAGTAAATGTGAATCATTAATCTAAACAACCATCAAGTTCACAGTTTTTTGAGAATTTGCTATAACTTGTCTTTAGTTCTACTGTGTAGTAAAGTTAATATGCTGCTGTATTTTAATTGGTTGATGCTCTTAAAGTGAATATTCAATGCACAAATATGATTTTTATGGGAAAAGAATGGTAAGTCCAAAATTGAGACTTGTAGCAAAATCGAAGGCTAGTTTTATTTAATTTTATTTAATTTTGAGAAATGCTAGTTTTAATTTATGCATTCATATGGCATCACATATGTACCTATGCCCTTACATATGCTGTTTCAGGCCTGTCATGCATGTCACTTATGCCATCACATATTATCTCGTCGTGCTTGATATGTGCTGTTACACATCACCTGCAGGAAATGATCTCATTGTTCATATTGACTGCTTACAGGTTCTGCGGCTTCTTGTTACAATATTCCAGAGATTGCCATCTTCGGATTACTTAAGCATATGTCAATGTCTTATGTTTCTAGATGAACCTGAAGGTGTTGTCAGTATATTGGAGAAGCTCTTGCGATCTGAAAATAAAGTACTCATCATTTTTTTGGCATTTGATATTGCATTTTGCAATCATGGTGATTGACTAACATACTTCAATGTGATTGCAGGATGAAGCATTGTTGGCCTTCCAAATAGCTTTTGATCTTGTAGAGAATGAGTGTCAAGCTTTTCTTTTGAAGGTGAGAGATTCCCTTCCAGATGCCAAGTCTCAAGATACTGGCACATCAAGCGGCGGACAATCTTCTGAAGCTGTTCTAGTTGGCTTCCCCCAACAAGTATCTGAAAATGGAAATGCAGCATCAGTAAATGCTAGTGCAGCAGAGGATGTTCTTATGACAGATGATCATCATGCTCCTAATGGGAGCACACATGACATGGATCCAAACAAAGTTATTTATGTTGAGAGGCTCGCAAAAATCAAGGAGATTCTATCAGGGCAAACATCAATTCAGTTGACATTATGGTTTCTTTACAGCCATAACAAGTCAGTGAAACTCTGTTGCTATCTAGGACATTTGCCATTTTTTATGTTTTAACTTGCTACATACATTGACCCCCTTCACATTTTTTATCTGGATTTCTGTGCAGGTCAGATCTTCTGATTTTGAAAACGATAACGCAGTTTGTTGATACGATAAATAGTGCTTGTCACAGTGCAACTATATATGCCAATGCAATAATGCATGCTGGAACAACTGTTGACACATTTATTAGAGAAAATCTGGTGAATATCACTGTTTTTTCCCTTTTAGTTCTATATATAATACTAATCCTGAGTGGGTTTTAACATTGTAAAGTTCTTTTATTTCTGTTTTTACCCTTAATTTTATGTGATAACCAAAGATTTTTGTTGAATTTTGGTTTTAGATTAGGGGCAAGAATGGAAAAAAAATACTTATTTAAAACTAGATAATATTATATCCAATCTTATTGAATTCCACAAATGCCTTAAATAAAAAATATAGAAATATATGGTTATAATGCACATTTTAACTAATTCTTTTTAAATAGATAAATATTTTTCTTAATAAATGAAATGATACAATATATATTTTCATTTCAAATTTTCCATTGTATAGGGGTATTTTCTAATTATAACATATTCCTTCAAGTTAAAAATTCATGACAAACTGGAGGATTTAGTTGGGAGATTTTTTTAATTAAATGTATATATATATCATTATCATTATTTTATTTATATATAATATGGAATATTATAGCACGTGCATAAAACTAGTGTTTTTCGGTTCCTCTCATGTTTGCTGTTGCTGTTGCTGTTTTGTGTTCCTAATTGTGAAATTCTTGTTTCGTGACTCTCAGGACTGGCTTAACAAAGCTACAAATTGGTACAAATTTAGTGCTACTGCTGGGCTAGGTGTTATCTATAGAGGTCATCTTCAGCAGGGCAGGTCTTTGTTGGCGCCCTTCCTACCTCAGACTGGTGCTGCAGGTGGTCAAGGTCCTTATGCAGAAGGTGGTGCTCTCTATGCTCTGGGTTTGATACATGCAAATCACAGTGAAGGCATTAAACAATTTCTCCGTGATAGCCTTGGATATACGAGTGTTGAGGTACCTTCTGTGTTCTGTAAAAGTTTATTCCGGGAATATTTACTTCTCTAATTTCATCCATATTTTGGGATGCTTCTTGTTTTGCAGGTTATCCAACATGGTGCATGCTTAGGTCTTGGGTTGGCAGCTCTAGGAACAGCGGATGCTGATATTTATGAAGATCTTAAAAGTGTACTTTCCACAGATAGCGCAGTGGCTGGTGAAGCTGCAGGTATTGGCATGGGTTTGCTATTGGTTGGTAGTGCAAGTGAGAAGGCCAGTGAGATGCTTACATATGCCCATGACACAGAGCATGAGAAAATTAGCAGGTGAGTCAATTGCTTCCATTTCATGCTTTCTTTTGTTCATTCATTTAACACAACAGCTACTCTCTCTCTCTCTCTCTCTCTCTCTGGTTTATCATGGCTGAATGTTTAGTTGGCTTATGCAAATATTTGACTTCTCTTTAATTCTAGTCATTTGGTATGGCTATAATAATGGAACCAGATTCAAGAAGATACTGCGTTCTCATCTCTTTCTATATTATAGGTAGAGGATTCAGTTGTTTTTTCCTTACAGTTGAGTCTGCATACAATTTCTTTCAGGGGATTAGCTCTGGGAATTGCACTTACAATGTACGGAAGAGAGGAGGAAGCTGATACATTGATTGAGCAAATGACGAGGGATCAGGATCCAATATTGCGTTATGGTGGTATATATGCACTGGCATTGGCCTACAGGGGGACTGCAAACAACAAGGCTATCCGCCAGCTGCTACATTTTGCTGTATCGGATGTGTGTGATGATGTCCGGAGGACTGCTGTTCTTGCCCTGGGGTTCGTTCTGTATTCAGTACCTGAACAGGTCTGTCCGTGAGTGTCTTATTGAATAATTCACTGTTGAAATTTTCTTAGCTGAGATGTTTATAAACAATGGGGAACGTCACCCTCTGGTTATGGGCAGGGACTGCAACTTAAGCTGGGTAATCCAAAAATGAAGCCAAACCATGCAATCCCCCCCCCCCCCTTTAGTATGTTATCTTTATTAGTATGTGATCGACATGGCGATTTCCATTTTGTATACTTAGCTTTGTTTAGCGAGTTAGCGTCCCCTATCTCTGAAACACGGTCAGGGGTTCAACTCCCACCAATGCCAAATGCGACAGGGAGGCACTAATTTTCAGAGAAAAAAGTCATTTTTTCAGGGCTTTATTTAGTTCGAATGGGGTTTATCCTTATTGTTGTACTATGTGTGCAGACTCCAAGAATTGTTTCCCTCCTATCAGGGTCCTACAATCCACATGTTCGGTATGGTGCTGCACTAGCAGTAGGCATTTCCTGTGCTGGCTCCGGTCTGAGTGAAGCCATCTCTTTGTTGGAGCCTCTTTCATCAGATGCTGTAGACTTTGTTCGTCAGGGTGCCCTTATAGCAATGGCTATGGTCATGGTTCAGACAAATGAATCTTATGACTCTCGTGTGGGGAAATTCAGGTATTTTTTGTGCAACTCTCCCCTCGTACTTTTATTTCTTTTTTCTGATCCTTGTTACCAATAACTCTGAATTAATGAATAATTCGCTTATTAAACATGCATTAATCAGAAAAAGTTTTAAACCCGTATTGATTGCGCCTTAAAAGAAAAGTACGCGTTTTACCGAATTAAACCCGTATTACACGTATTAAACACATTTTGACTTTTTGTAAAAATTTTATGCATTTGAAGCTTGAACTATAAACTAGTAGATGTTGATGTTATATTTTGACCAATACATTTGGCTTAAGTATTATGTTTCAAGTCTTAAACATTTATACCCCGTTTGGATTGAGAAATTAAGTTATTCACTTATTCTGGATAGATAACTATACCAGTATAGATAACAATTCTACAAGAATAAGAGATTTTCTGTTTGATTGTGTTTTTTATTATTCTCATTGGAAAACGTAAGAATAAAGGTTGAGTTGTTTGGTTGATAAATAATAAAATATAAATAAAGTGTAAAAAAGTTGATTTGATATGTGAGCCCTTTGATGTATAAGAGGTGTTGATAGGTGACTTGATGTGATAAGGTGTAAAAAATTGATTTGACATGTGTGCTTATGGGAATATATAAACTTGTATAGTTTATCCTAGGAGTTACTTAGAATTGTTATACTCTCTTATACTCGTTTAAACTGGTTTATTAATACCAAGTTATACTCTGCAAACAAACAGTCATTTTTCCCTATCCATTCTTATACCACCCTTGTACCACCCAAACGGGGGCTTAAGGATTGTTGATTGTACCACCCAAACGGGAGCTTAGCCCGTTACCCAAACAGGGGCTTAAGGATCGTTGATTTTCTATTTTAAATTATTTTTTATTATTCCGAATTTTTCCTGTCTTTTTCCTGATTTTAACCCGAATTTTATTGTACTGATAATTATTGCCCTTCCGCATTATTCCCCAATTTCATACTGGTGACAAGGGTTCTGATGATGGCCGTGTGCCTTTCAGACAACAACTGGAGAAGATAATATTAGATAAGCACTATAACTTGAGCAAAATGGGTGCAATCCTGGCTTCTGGTATCCTTGATGCTGGTGGAAGGAATGTAACCATCCGGCTTCGCTCAAAGACTAAGCATGATAAAGTCACAGCTATCGTTGGACTTGCTGTGTTTAGCCAGTTTTGGTATTGGCATCCACTTATCTATTCCATAAGCCTCGCATTCTCTCCCACTGCTTTCATTGGTCTTAACTATGATCTCAAGGTCCCAGGATTTGAGTTCTTATCATACGCCAAGCCATCCATGTTTGATTATCCCCTTCCTACCACACCGCCCATCACAGCATCAGCAGTAAAACTGCCTACTGACATTCTATCTACCCATGCAAAAGCAAAAGCAAGACTGAAGAACGAAGCACAGCAAAAAGCTGCTTCAGAAAAGCAATATGGTGAAGATGCTTTTGCTGGTTCGAGTTCAGCAAAGGCCCCTAAATCTCCTGAGAAGGATTGTGACTTGATGCAAGTATGTTTACCTCCTTACTGTGTCATGGGGCAAAGTTTCTACTGCCAAAAACAGAATATATCGTCATTGTGGTTTTTAATCTAGACTATCTTATTTTCTTGAAAGCTTTTGAAAATAAGGTTAAAAGTAGAAGTTATGAACGGCTTCTTTGTCAAGTACTCTTTCAGTTCATGGTTTATTTCAAAGCTAGAAATATATCATTCCCTTGCTCAACGACATTGCAGTTCATTGACGTGTTCCTTGTGGTTTCAGATGGATAGCTCCTCAGAGAAGAAGGTTGAAGCTGAACCAACTTACAAAATTCTGTCAAACCCAGCCAGAGTAGTGCCGGCCCAGGAGAAGTACATCAAGTTCTTGAAAGGGAGCCGGTATGTTCCCGTGAAGCTAGCGCCTTCAGGCTTTGTCCTCTTACGGGATTTGAGGCCAACCGTGGCAGATGGTCTTGCTCTCACCAACACGCCTGCTTCGATGTCCACTCCTGCAAGTGGTGGTTCAGAAGCAGCTCAGCAGGAAGGGTCTGCTTCAGCGATGCCTGTTAACTGAGGATCCTCAGCTGCATTCGATTACAAGCGTGATCCGAGTTTCGATTGTATATCCATTTTTTCCCCCACAATTACTGCCCAGAAGAAGGGTTCAATTGCCAGTCGCGACGAGTGAACAGATTACACTCCAGGAATACTGTGGCTGGAGATTTTGTGGGCCTTTTCTTCATAGGGTGTGCTTGAAATGTGGTAATTCTTGAAGCTTCATACTGAGAGTTCAGGTTGGTTAGTTTTGTCTGATGTATTGAAAAGTGAGAAAAGGGAGGTTAGAGATATCAATCCCCCCCCCCCCCCCCCCCCCCAGGAGATTGCAATACAAAAATATAGTGTAGAATAAGATCTTCTTTAGGTTTCTTTCTCAATTTCTTTTGAAATTTAAAACAGAATGAATGCAGGTTTGTTCAATTGTTCTTTCCCAGTGAGAAAGGTGGCTTGCAAAAGCGATATCTCAATTGTTTGGTTGAGCCAGTGCCAGTTGAATTTTTTTCTAGTTTAGATTATAGAATTTGGGGTTTGGAACAGAAACTTTCATGGATGGGGTCTATGACCGTCGCCAATGACTTTATTTAATTATAGGGAAAAATTTATATAACCCATTGAAATCTTGCTTAAATCTATATAACCTCTGCAATCTTCATATATCTATATATACCGCTGTAATCATACCTAAAATTTATATAACCCCTTCTATCAGCCAAGTTAACGGTGAAATTAAAAAAAATCCATATAACCCCCCTGTAATCTAGCCTAAATTCATATAACCCCCTGCAATCTTCATATATCCATAAAACCCATGTAATCTTGAAAAAAAATCTATAACCCCATGTAATCTAAAATAAATATTTTTAAAAATTCAAAAATAAAATTCAAAAAAAAAAAAAAAAAAAATCTCTTGGTATTTTTTAATTTTTATTTTTTCAAAAATTGTCACATTTATCATATCATACACACATCTCTCATATTTATTCCTAAACACAAATAATTTATGCAGGAGTATAATTGTCATTTAAAAAGTCATAAACTCTTATCCATCTCTTATCTACCATTTATCATTATTTTATCCAAGGTGAATCAAACAAAAATATCGATTTTACGTTTCCTAATGAGAATAATAGAAAATATAATAAAATAAAGATGTACAATCTATTAGATATTAGATGTTAATGCATGTAAATGTTAATTTACTCTATTATTAATGTGTCGGGGTACTGGTTATGAAATCACATGTCATTTATAATTCAAAAATTAAGAATAAAAAAAAAGGAATAAAAAAAAAATTTACTCTATTATTAATAAAAAATATTTTTTTATTTTTGAAATAAAAATATTTTTTCCAGATTACATGGGGTTATATGGATTTTTCCCAAGATTACAGGGGGTTATATGGATTGAGGCCAGTTACAGAGGATTATATGGATTTTTTCTAATTTCGCCGTTAACTCGACTTACGGAAGGCGGACGGAGGGGGTTATATGGATTTTGGGTATGATTACAGGGGATTATATGGATATATGAAGATTGCAGGGGGTTATATGGATTTAGACAAGATTTCAGGGGGTTATATGAAATTTTCCCTTAATTATATTAAAGGAAAATTCAAGTAAACCCCATGTAAACTATTTGAAATCTAGATATAACCTCCTGACTTTTTTTGAAGTCCATATATTCTTTTGAAATAACCTACATAAATCCAAACAGTTCATTGAATTAAACTTTCATTGACAGATGATGAATATTATGCGAATATTCCATTTGATTAACATTGGCTAGTTGAAAATACAGTATACCAAAAATTCACTACACTATGTTAAAAATGTAGAAATCCCTCTATAAATAACAATTTCACCCCTTCGAATAGGTTATAAAATCCTATTGGAGGGGTGGAATCGTCATTTATAAAATGTTTTTTTGTATTTTTAATATATTGTAGGGGTTTTTTTGGTATACATGTTTTCAGCCAAGGTTAAAAACATGATATTTCTCATATGTTAACCGAAATTTAACTAAAAGGGTTAGTTGGATTTACATAAATATATTTAAGGGGTTGTATGGATTTCAAGAAAAGTTAGGGATTACATGGTTTCATAGTCTCGAGGGGGTTATATAGATTTATAAGAGTATTACCAATTGGGTATTAAAGGTTTGGGAAATCATCTTTTAAGAGTATTACCAATTTTCATGAGGTGCTGAGATAAGTTTATGAAACAAACTACTTAAAAAGGCGTGCTGAGATAAGTTTATGAAATAAACTACTTCAGAGGTGTTCTCACTTTTATTCTATGATATGAAAAGGGCTTATCTTGTTATTTTAGAGAGTACACTTAAAAAGTATATACTTCATCTAATAAAACATTTCTCTTCATTATAAAATAATGTAAAAAGGAAAATATTACGCCCCAAATAATATAATGTAAAAGAAAAGGAAAATGATTCATATGCCCCATTATATAGGCCATGTAAGCCCCATGATGTGGCATAACTTGTATTATCGAATATACCTTTTAAACAAATTTAAGTAACTTCTCAACATAATTAATGGGTGCATTCAATAACCACTCTCCACAATTAATGGACAGTTACAGTTTCCTCATGTGGAACTATGGGTGTAATGGAGTTTCATTCGCTTTTTTATTTTTTTTAGTTTTGACAATTGAATTGGTAATCATCCGATTTTTCATTTTTCTTATTGAATTTATGTTTGATGTTGTTTGAATATGTTGTTTTAATGTTAATATTGTTTTTTTGGATGAATTTTTTTTATAGTTTTGATGTTATATTTGCATTGGTTTGAATAACATTTGGAAATCAATTACATTTCTAACTTTTTCTTTGGACTTATATGCATTATTTGTTAAAATCAATTACATTTCTAACATTCAAAAAATATTAAATTATTTTTCAAAAGTCTGTTACATTTTCAAACTTTTATGTATTGCATTTTGTAAGTCAATTACCCTTTTTAATATAACTGATGTTTATATGTAATACATAGTAAAAGTCAGTTACATTCACAAATGTAACTGAAAATTTTGTGCGATATATTTTGAAACTAAGTTACATTCACAAATTGTAATTGACTGTTTATCTGAATTTTGCATATAGGAATACAAGGGATTCAACACATTTTCCTTGGAAGGCGGTCAACGAAAAAGATTCGATTGATGAAGTTGAGTAGCAATGTGCAGAAGCAGTTGTTCAAATTGTTGGAATGATATTTGATTAAGAAGAAGATGTGCGTATATTGGTGAAGGCATTAAGGTTTTCAAGCCAACAAAAAAACAAGTGAATAATTCTGAATGTTGCAATGTGCAGAATATTGGTGAAGCTGTTGGATGTGCTTCTTTTATATTCTTTTTTTTTTCACCTTAGCTTAATTTTTCTTTCCAATAACATTATTTTGTATCCTTTTTGTTGAATCTGTGTGAAATGTGCTCAATGAGAGAGTGAGTTACATTTATCATAATTAAGTTATATATTTAAAAAGTCAGTTACATTTCAGTTTAAATCAATTTTAAGAAATTAAAATTTTCATTTAGACACATCATAATACATTTGAACTTGTTTGTGGTTTTTTGCAGCATTTATCATCTACATATATGATAAAACACTCAGAGTCACTCATTATCGGATACATATACATCTAATGAATGATCCCACATACTTCATAACACACATACACATGCAACATTCAGATACACATAATATACATAATAAAAAGAAGTCAATTACATTATTTCAGTAATTAGTTACATTTTGGAGAAAACAAACATGTTACACATAAGAATATGAAATCCACGTACATCCAATAATTTGTTAAAAGTCAGATACATTTATACATTATAAAGTATAAACAAATAAAATTTCAGTTACATTCCTTGTGCAATCAGGAAACAATATGTCATGTCCAACAACATTTCTGCTACAGGTGTATCACTAATACATTTATCTAAAAATTTAGATGCAGCCAGAGAGCTACACAAAAATTAGAATAACACAAGATTCATATAATTGTTCAAATCATTCATTAAAAAAAAACTAATATACCAATAACAAACAAATTTTTTTATAATGATTGTATTAGAATAATTATTAAACAACAAATACATTTGAAAAAAAATATTACTTACCCAATAATTTTTTTATGATGATTGTATTAGAATAATAGTTAAAACAACAAATGCATTTCAAAAAAAAAAACTACTTACCCATTTTGGCCATTGATTATACAATCAAATGAAGAAAATGTTTGATTTCTAGATCTTTTTCGTTATTTTAGACAAAATGGAAAGAGGGTGTTGGCATGATTTTGATTGTCAATTCCATTTTTGAAAACCCTAGATAATTTGAAATTTGAAATTCGGTTTCCAAAATGGAAGGGAAGACAAAATAGAAAACCAAAAAAGAGGGTTTTGGCGTGAGAAACCAGTGATTTTAAATAGGGATAGTTTTGTATTTTACTTTTTTGCCCTTTTATAAAAGTCAATCAAGCAATCAATCATAATGTGACAGTTAATGGGGCCTGTGACTTGGGGCCTATAAGATAGAGTCTGTGTAGCAAGACTAAAAAGAAAAATGTTTACACCCCCGCCTACTACTATACACTCACAAATTTTTTTTATAAGAAACTTAGACTATATAACATTAGAAAAAATTGAAAATGAAAGCAGAAACACACCAGCAGTACGCGTCTTGCCACTCCAAAAGCATTTTTTTTTAAAATGGTATAGTTATACTTTATATATAAAAAAATGAAACAAAAAATTCAAATAAATTATATGGCCCATTTAGAGGGAAAAAAGATATTATGAATGAGGTATATTCATCTTGAGATCATATATCATATTGGACAAATATCGAAATAAATATACGTGAGTATACATGCTGAAGTGTTACATATCTAGGCTCCTTGTAAAAAAAATTGCTTTTTTTGTGTATTTTCTTCCTCTCTAAACATCAGATTTTACTCTTAAAAATCCTTTTTTTAGAAATCAGGGCTAGTTTGACAGGGAAATTTTACTCTTAAAAATCATCCTTTTTGTGATTGGACATTCGAGCTTTTGAGGGTTAAGATTTTGAAGATAAATTATTATAATTTTAAAACTGGTTTGATAAGAAGATAAGTGATAGAATAAAAGATAATTATAAAGACCAGTAAGTGAAATAACAGCTTATCTTTTGAGCAAATGCCTCAATTTTAATAAAATTGTGATAAGGGTGCTTTCTCTCAAAAAATTTAAAGTATAATCCCCTCAGAATTCCAACTTTAATAGGTTTTGGTCACTCTGTAATAGGCCTACGCTGGCCTCTCTCTACTGCTAGTAAGCTTTATTCTGAAAGGATCTCTATCTATAATTTCCTGCCCATAAAATCCCATTGCAATAGACAATATTGAATAACATAAATGAAACTCTCTATCACCAGCATCACAACAGATCATATCCAGCACATCTTGTCTGCATGGTATAAATAGATCTAACAGGATTCCCAACAAAAACTGGAATAAACTTAGAAGTCAATCAAAACATATGGAAAAGCATTGCCTAGAAACTCCGATTTTCAAAAGCTTAGCGAAAATACATAAGATCAATGTGAGATCAATCTTCCTCCTCACCCTCGTTCTCCGCAATGTTGAAGTACCTAAGCTCATAGACATTGCGGTCTTTGTTTGATGCGATCACCCGCAGCCAGTCCCTCACATTATGCTTCTTCAAATACTTCTTTGTCAAATATTTCAGATACCTACAGTGTGTTTAGACAAAAAGGAATCAGAGCAAGTTGCTGAATTTTATTTCCCGTGTGAATCTGCATGAATTAATACATAATTAATTTCACAATGAAAATTTTACCAATATCATGACTAAGCAGATCATATAAATTTACAATATATAAATGACACCAAACCACAAATTTTTCAGATATGGGGGAATTGTATTGACACTGACCAATAAAATGACAAAGATCCTAAAATCCAGAAAGCAATTCCTTCACAAGGGTACCAAATAAAGGCAAATAAACAAAATTTATGTCATTACATGACATTTCTATCATATAGCAATATATTGAGAGATTTAAAGAAATTTACAGGTGACAGATTCATGAAACCATGCCTTGTTTCTAAAGAAAACGAAGTTCAAATTTGTCCAGTAGTACCTCTAAGGGGGCAAATTACAGAAGTTCAAATCTTCATGAATTGCATTCCATGGTTAATCACAAAATGAGAAGACCACTTTTGGCAATGATCAGTTGTTTTGCCTACGAGTTACGAGGACATGAATGTGGTGCCTCTAAGCTCATACAAGAAAACATCAGTCTAGAACTACGAGGCAATCTCTTCCTGAGTAACACTATCACTAATAGCTGGCCAATAAATAATTTACAAAACTTAAATAAACTCAACTTGATCAGAGTAAAATAAACAAAGACTGTGACAATGTTAACAGAAGCCTATATTCTAAAATGAATTGGTTTATCTATATTCTGGAAGATGCAAAACAAAATACCTATTACAGACCAGAGGAGAAACAAGAATAAAGCATAGGATAACTGGATGCCCATCACTGTTAGATGAGATGAAAGAGGACATATAATATCACCTCAACATTAGAACTTAAATTATGTGGACGACAATAAAATTTCACATAGTTAGCCCCAAACAATTCAGAAAAGATTTACATTGACTTGAGTTAAACAAACTGATATACTGTGTTACAAAATTGGGAAATAACGCAATTCCCATGAGTACATCCATGCATCCCCAAGTGACCAATAAAGCAAAATATACCACAAGCCCCCCTTTATGAAAATATTGATCAAGACGAATTTCATATCCATAAAATAGCTTTCAAAGAAAACCAAAACAACTATTCAAAACATAACTATAACAGTGTAAACACCCCATTTTTCAAATTATTATGCATATACCATAATATATACAATTTTAAATTTTTAATCAACAAGAATGCATGATGCATGGATAGCGAATATATAAAAACTTAGAAAATGTTAGACACAGCCCCATATACAGCACTGACCCATACAAGACTCTCCTATCTTATTTTTAAAAAATATACCTCATTAGACAGTGATCGAGGTATGGGACTGCAGGCGGGGCTGTGTAACAGCACTCATTATACAAAGCCCTCATAGTACCCACACTGATAAGTGATATCATTCAAACAACAGCATCATTCGATGTCCTAAAATGTACCAACAAATCTAGCTTCCCTGTTTAAGCTACAACAGAAGGATCCAACATAGACATACAACAATACCCATCACCCACAGCTCAAAATACTGCATATACGTTGCGAAACTTGATCCCTGGTTTATCACATATGGTGCTCTAATAAAGCAAAATAAAATCACATAAATAAGCTAGTTAACATGCAATCCAAACAAAATGGAGAAAAAGAGAAGCAAAAGAGACCAACATGCAAAACCCATCAATAGAACATCTAAAAATCAATATTAGACATAGATCCCATGTAATCATTTCCTCTCATCCCTCAAAAACTACACTTTTGTCATCAAACATACAAAAATCAAACCCTACAAAGTCTCGAAACAGGCATCCATTTCAAATCGAACAATCATTTCACACAGACAGATCCGTTAAGGTTACCTCTTCGAGAAATTGGAGTCGGAGACGACGGTGATCTTGTTCTTGTCGCGGGAGACGGTGACGGAGTCACCGAGGTTGCCGGCCTTGCCGCCGGAGACCTTGATCCGCTCCTGGAGGAACTTCTCGAGCGAGGCGATGTCCATGATCTTGTCCTCAACAGGCTTCGCACAGTCGATCGTGAAGATCGACCCTTTCTTCTTCCCCCCTCCCTTGGCTCCGCCACCGGCCGCTCCGGCACCGCCTCGACTCATTGTTAATGGTGGATGTGTTTGAGTTGGGTTTCGGAGGCTAGGGTTTCTCTTGATTGAGGCGGCGAGAGGCTTTTATAGGACAGTGATTAGGGTGAACGCGTAACACAATTTATAGATGGAATTTTATTTTAAGCCCCTGTACACTATGTAAATTAGTAAGCAATCCCTCTTTTCTTTATAAATTAAATCCTAGCTTCAAACGCATGTTTCGTTATTTGTCATTGGGCCAAACGTCCGAATAAATGTCCGTTAGTTCGTAAAATATGATTTTTAAATTTAAATCACTGTAAAGTGTAAATTATTTATTTAGTGATTAATCTATCGATTCTTCATATTTTATTTTAAATTATTAAATTCAAACATCTTTTTTTATTAGTCATTAAACAAAATATAACTTGTATATAAAATGTTAGATGAAACACTAAAATAAAACTGCATTTGTATTATTAAGTGTTCAATAACAATGTGCTATTTAACACTATATACGCCCAATCAATCCGAGATTGTATTCTCTTACATCCTTAGCTATCTAATTATGATTGATAACATGTGCAGAAGAAGAATAATTACATGAGCAAAATTTGAGTATTTTTTATTATTAAATTTTGATTTAAATGATTTTTTCTTGGTTGAAAATTGTAAAATATCAAATTTAGATATTTTGAATGTGTTTAGAATTTTAAAACCCTCAACTCGTATTTCTTATATTAGTATAGATAGATCTATAAAGAGATTTTGTATTTTGAAGTCTGATCTTTCCATTTTTCATATTTCCTTTTATGACTATAAATGCGTATTTCATTATTGGATAATGTTACGTCTAGTCTCATTTTCAACCTCAATTCAAGTGTACATGTGTTTTGAATTTTTTACAAATAGAATACCTCATCTAATAAGGTACGTGTTTTTTTATAAAAAAATGAATCATATACTCCAATGAATTGCATTGATGCATTCAAAGAAAATATAAAAAATTATTTCGAAGCTGTAGGAGACCAAATTGACTAAGAAATTGAATAAGGGATAAAGTGGAATAAGCGCTAGAATTGATAATAGATTAACCTACATCAATAAAGAATACGAATCCGAGGAGAGAAAAACCCATGGGTCCAAGGCTCCATTACGATTAAGACGAGCCCATTGTTTCTCTCTGGACGGACAAATAGTCAATACTTGATTAGGCCAAGTTGAGCACAGTCTATAGTCGACCAGGATAAGTCAGACAAAGTTTGTGTCCGACCAATGTAGGATAGTCACCCGATGGAATCCTAAGGACGGGTATCTCATATTGACCGATTTTAAGCATAAGCCATACAAAGGGTGAAGCCGAACTAAAAAGCAAGTCGGTCATAAGCCCTCCCCTGCAGGAAAACGTTTACCAAAGAGAATATTTTCTGACACCAGAAAAAGACAGTACGTCAGAAAAACAGTTATAGGATAATGATGATCCCTAGATGACACATGTCCACAGATCCTGAAGCCACGTGGAGATTCCATATCACGTTATGATCATCCCGTGAGGCTAAATCCGGTACGCCCCTACTGAGTATAAAAGGGGGACTTCATCCTTCTCTCAAAGTATACGAAATTCTGATTCTCTCTCCTATTGATTCTCAAGCATTCCAAACTCTTTTTCTCCGGAGGAACAGTTCACTGACTTGAGCGTCGGAGAGGCGTTAGTCGGTGTGAGTTGCAGGTATCCGAAGGAAGAGGAAGGAGACGACGACGAAGTCTGGAGATCTAAAGTGGATCATTGCAAAGAAGGATCCAAGCCCACACCGTCTCAGGTTCACATTCAAAGCCCGAATCGGAGAAGATCCGGCCCAAAAGGGGATAACCAGAAATCACGCCCCCACAGAAGCATATGCATTGTTAACATTAACATATGCGTTATTAATTTTCTATCAACGTATATAGGGCTGAAAACGGATCTAAGTGTAACAACACCCTTCATTATTAGTCCCTCCGCCAAATGTCCATTTGTTTAGGTTGACACATAATTGAAATTCCCAAATTATCCTTTCAAATTTTATTTTTAATACTTTATAAACTATGTTATTTAGTAATTGATACCTCCATTCTTCATATTACATTTTTTAAGTCCCTGTAAACCATGTTATTTAGGCTATTTACTTATCAATCCTTCGCTTCTCTATCCAAAATAATTTTTTCATTGACTGTATACAAATTTTTTAATGGCATCCAAACACTTTATCTTGGTATGTACTGCAATAAGAATGAGGAACAAATGACATCAGCAAACCATGGACATCATCATCTGAGTTTCCAGAATTAGCAAAAATTCAGCTAATAACAGGGGGGGCTTTTAAGATCAGTAATCATCATATCATAAAGTTCTTATTGTCCCCAACCTTGCACAATCCTGTATATTGCACCACCTTTCAAACTCAAGTCTAATTATTTCCAATGCAAGAATATTAATGGAAGACATACATGGTACCAGCATATATTGAAACTTAGGCCTAGTGAATTAATAATAACAAAATAATATGAATGTTACCACAACGAAGGCAAGCAGATGCATAATGATAATCATACCCATTTAGAAAACAAAAAATGAGTCCAATATGCAAAACCAATGAACAGATTCCAAACAATGTTCATAGCAATGCAAAACCTCAAAGCCTCCTTGCGATAACAGCTGAAACATATAACACGGAAAAACTCAGGTTTTCTTCTCCATCTCAAAAACAATGTGCCCAGCAACTGCCTTCCCTCCCACATCTCTAATAACTTCTCTCTCTCTTTCTCTCTAGAAACTTTTGTTTTACCTTTCTTGTGAGTTTTTGCTTTTCTGGATGAGGTGCAAGTGTTTAAAATGGGGCTGGAGGTACTTGAAGTGTGGTTCCGGCTTGGATTTGGCCCCATCCTATCAGACGCCAGTGCTTCTCAACCCGCCGGCTTAGAGCGATCTTCTCTCCTCTGCTGGTGCACACAGGTGCCGTCAATTGAAGCTTCGCCAAATCATTCCTCACAGCAATAACTCGAGCCCCGGTTGACATGGAACCAATGTTAAGCATCAGTATCTCACCCTTTGTGAGCTTCGACACCTTCCCTTGCTTCTCTGAACCCTTCGTCCTCACCCCGAGAAGCCGCCTTAGCAGGAAGAAGTTGACCTGTAAAACAAGGAAAATGTTACACTTAGTTGTTATCACAGCAAATTTTTATTTTGAAGAATATATTTATCTAATAAAGTACATAATTGAATGAATCAGATGCATAAATGTATAGGTTTTTCATAATAGTATACACTGCAACAGTAGAGTATATAGCCTATTAGCGAATTCATTTACTACGTTAGGTGATATGGACTTTGCAGGAATGATTGCATGAATTATGTGTGTAACAGTGCCCGTAAAACAATTGTGGAAAGATCACTTTATAGATTCAACAATACGGTTCTAGGAAGCCAACATGAGTTTTAGCAGCTCATAGAGCTGCTTGCCTGATTATTAATTATCCATACATTGCAAACATGAGAGGAGTTGATGATTTTTATTTAAGCATTGCAGCTTACCTCTAGTTCGACAAAGACATCAGGTAGTGATCCAACTTCACCAAGGACCTGACCAACGAGCCTGTCAGCACGTGTGAGTGTAGGGTCCATTGTTGTTCCCACACCGATGAGACCACCAGGAACTGCAAACTGGAGCTCATTTTGCTCCGCATACAAGGATACTATCCTCGAATATATTGGGGTGCACTTAATGTTGCCGCCCTCATCTTTTACAACAATGCCTGGCCGAACTTCTATGAACTGATTTACCTTCAAAACTCCCTGAAAAGAATATTGTTATCGATTAATTAGAAGAAATTACCGTCATGGTTTTGTCACAATGCAAATGAGAATGGCAGTGCATGATTACACATGGAAATCATGGCACGTGTTCAGAAAAGATCTACCAATTCATGTATCACCTTTAAAAGAAAAAAAAAGTTTTTTTGAGGAAGTGAGCAACTAAAATGCAACTTATTTAAGTTGAAATATTAACAAACCCTGAGAATGCTTCCACCAGCAACTCCACCCTTTATCTCATCAACCTCAGATCCAGGTTTGTTCACATCAAATGATCGAATGACTATCATATTTGGTGGTGACACAAAGTTTCTCTCTGGGATTGGGATCTTGCTGATGAGATACTCGCAAACAACATCAATATTATATTTAAGCTGTGCTGAAATTGGTACCACTGGTGCTCCATCAGCAATAGTACCCTGTATGAACCAGTTCAAACTTCAGAATTGGAACTTCTATAACAATTATTTAGAAAAATTGTTCATGAGAATCTCGACATCAAATATCTACAGCAACCAGATCAAATTGTATTATTACCTGAATGAATTTCTGGATCGTTTCATGTTGGTTAATGGCCACACTCTCTTGTATAAGATCAACTTTGTTTTGTAAAATTATAATGTGCTGAAGACGCATGATTTCAACTGCAGCCAGATGCTCGGAAGTTTGAGGCTGTGGACAACTTTCATTGCCTGCAATCAAAAGCAATGCTCCATCCATGATAGCCGCTCCATTGAGCATGGTAGCCATGAGAATATCGTGTCCCTATAATGATGGAAGAAGACTATGATCATTATTTTGGGACTAAAGTGTGGGAACCCAATGCATGCAAGGGCAACTTTCATCAATACTCCCAAGAGGCCAAGAATATAGTCAACATAACATCAAATATATGTATATCTACTGACTTCCATTAACGCAAAAGGCAACTGCAAATAATTCATGGACATAATATATGCTAACAGGTTCATAACATGAGCCAAGGTGTAAATACTAATACAGTATAAAATCCCATGAAACATACAGTATTTAAAACAAAATTGAGAAATACTAGATATCTACAAATGAAAAAAAAATCAAGGGCGGTGGACACATTTTCCATTGTGCACAAAGAACATCTGGATATGAGGATATCTAACTGTTCCTTTTTAAACAAGGTTGGCCATTCTGGAAGGAGGGGTTTGCTGACTATATAACAACTCAAATGAGGACTGGTAAACAATTGAAGGTTTAAGAACAAAGTACCAGCTGACATTAAAATAGGAAATGATTTAAGACAGATCCATGACCAAAACATGCTCAGACAGGCACAAATATTTTTAATTCTTCATCTTAACATATTACATGTTAATGACGAAGAAAACAGCATTAGCCAACTGTATCCTGACAGGATTGAGTGTTACTTATCCAGGTTTCAAAAATGTACTATTTCAGTCACACATTTGCTGAAATCAGGAATAACTGAGATAAGTAAATAATTAAACATCTCCATAGTATTCACGAAATTGGGACACTGGTACTCAATTTGCTTATCCAGAGTCCTCAGACCACCAGATGCATGCAACCCATGTGACTATGAGTATATTTAATATGCTTACAAGGTGTTTTCTGTCTCCGTTATTGAGAACTGTAAACGTTGAAGGGAGATATAAATTTCATATAGATTATTGAAAATGCAAATACATATGTTATGCATTTTTTTCAAAAGAGGCCCGCTCTGATGATCAGCATGAAACCTGGATTTCCCTATAAATTAGTGTAGTTAGATGATACACAAACCTCAATAAAGCTGAACTAATTGGATAGTCACAAACTCACAACCCTCAGAAAAAGAAGCATGACTTTTTGTTGGTCCTAATTTTTCTAGGTTTCTATTATAATCAATTTAGATAATATGTTATGAACAATTTGTCAGTACTCTGTTTCGATAGAGAGGAGACAATTATGAGTTGAACATGGGAGGAGTCCACTCCGGAAAATAAAGTACAACAATCAGTGTTCCAAAAGAATGACACAAAACTCGATGCATGGTATTTATTGATTATATCATGAAGAAAAAGAACTGATGGATAAAGAATCACATAGATATGTCATCTCACCGGGCAGTCAACGAAAGATACATGTCTCAAGAGTTTCATTCTAGCATTCTCAAATCCTGGAACATCACAAGGAGGATTGTCTTCTTTTCCACTTCCATACGCCCTGCAAACCTAACTAATTATTTGAGCATGCGATACATTAGCGCGAAGGGAAAAATTGACTGGATTAGAATCACCATACTTATAAGACATTGGCCGGGGGCATTTTTCATCCTCACATTTGTAGATTTTTGCATTGGCATACCCCAGCTTGATCGTGATATTACGTTCAAGCTCATTCTTAAACCTCACAGTCTGCAAAAAGAAGGAACAACAAGAAGGATTATCTTTCAGATCTCTCCACTGCATATAATCCAACAAAGACGAATGGGACACAGCGATGTGCATTGGACATGCAAATGACATTGAATATGGACAATACATAGACAAATGGTCTCAATTCAAGAAGCACTTAAAAAATCAAAACCATCTGGCAGAACAAGCACATATCCCATCCCATGTATGCAATTTTTTTGGAAGAAGTAAACTTATGTAAAACATGTGCAAATATACAAAAAAGTAAATGACAACAATAAAATAGCATTGTAAACAATCAAATAGCCTATCATAACACAGACATCCAATAGAGTTTGAATCTCTCAGAAGCTTTGCACAGACCAATATACTCTTGTACATGTACAATTCTGCTGTTGAAAATTCCTAATTAACAACAGTTACTTCTAACTTCCAATGCATCACAATAATTATGAAGAATTTACTAAAGCATTTATCCTGATCTTAGTATTCCTTATGATAATCTACTGCTAAGTTTATTCTACGTGTATTGCATTATTCTATTTTGTTCTCTTCTCATCACAAACATCTCATATTTTATAAGTTCCACTTCACCCTAATGTCAATCATTCAAGCTTGCAATGGAATAGGACAATACGGTAATCCTTATCCAGTAGTAGGAGATCCATAAAATTTTCAGCAACATACAATATCAAAAGTGGATGAGAACACGATAGACAATCGTTCCCATCAATCCAGTATTAAACATTTCAAGTTCTATAAACTTAAATTAATGTGCCTGACGGTACTGTGACTTATAAGGCAGACAATCTGCATACTCACACGTCCATATAACATGTACTCTTCACGATCAATTATGTGAAAATTTAATATCTATCCCAAGATTCAGGGAAAACACATAAGAAAAGGAAAGAGATTACCTGAACACCAGATATTGCTTTTACAACAGTGGACTTCCCATGCGCCACATGACCAATAGTACCTAAACAAATGATTAATTGATAGAGAAGGATCTTCAGAAATACAAATATCTATAAAATCATAACAGTGAAACATTACTGATGGAAATACGAAGGTCAAAATGTATCATTGACTGAGAAATCTGAAAGAAAAGCCCAATTAAAAAGCATTCTAAATCCCCATAGTGATGATATAATATTGGTAGCAAGGCTAGTATTAACCGACCACCATGGATTTGATCCCTTGACCTCCTTTTCAGAGAGGGGGGGTGCTAGCTGACTTTCCTGAAGCTCAGTTCTCCACACCCACATATTGTGGTGAATACTCACATTAGCTATGTAGAGGCCCCGCTCTATTTGGGATCAGATGGGTATGACGCGACGTCCTCCAACAAAGATGAAGGGAAAAGAGAGTGAATGTTGAGTCTATGGTTACTAAGTTGAATTGATGGCGTAGATTAATAAATCTCGTACAATCAATGGATTAGATTTGATAGAAATGTTGTAAACGCATGACCTAATTTGTTATGTGTCTTCACATTGAGTCCATGATTGAAGACCAGATAAAGAAGGAATCCACTAATCAAACAGGGAGGAAGGATTCAAAACAACTTCAGGTTGAGGTTGAACCTGTGCAACCTGAACCCAACTTGAATCGGGTTCGGTGAACTCAAGATCGGGTGAATCATAGCTAGCAACCCCAGCCCAAACTCCCCCAAAAATCGGATGAGGGTGAGGATGAGTTCATGCTCCATGAATAAAGCCCCCCATTGCCTAGTGGGGGAGGATTGTCTATGCTTATACATGATCATAACTCTTACACATTAAGACGCATTTTAAAGATGTGAGTCCACTTAGGGGAAAAGCGGAGCATATCTTGTTGTGTAAGCATGTGACATCACAATCCTCACACCATACTTCATTCCAAAATCTAAAATTAAAATTCATTCCCAATTTTCCATCTAATCGAGGATTGAATATATACAACAAACAATTCATTTCCATAATTTTAATAAAATAATTTGCAAGTACCCGTGGGGAATAGGTAGCCAGGTGCTAAATTGTTGTAATGTATTGCCTTTATCACCCTGCACCACACAGCCTGCTAGCATTCAACATTCTCCATAACCATTTGCTTAAAAGTGCCTTGTTCATATCCTCCAAATTTCGGATGTCCACATCGCCCTCCGTTTTCCTACACCAAACCTGCTCCCAATTGACTAAATGTATTCTATCATTTTCTCCTGCCTCACCTTTTAGGAACCTTATAATGATTTGCTCAATCCTACTCAGGATTCCAAAAGCACACTTGGACATGATTAAAAAAAAAAAGACAATTAAGAAAGATGGTTTATAGGTTCATACAATATAATTCCCTATAGCTGTAAATATTGATGAAAACATATGTCATCTAACCTATCAAAAGCTTCCCATAGTTTAATGTCACACCCCATCCTTTCACTTTTGTCAATTCCCCAGTTGCATTCCTCTCTCCCTACTCAAGTATTCTGCTCATCAAAGATACACATCATATTAGATGTATCAAACAATGCACATAATTTTTACCTCAATCAAACTCTCGATTGTGGAACTTGTACACCCACATATTGAAGATGGAGAAAGACTTGAAAAGGAGCCAAGGGGGTGAATTATGATATGAAATAACAAGAAACGAAGAGTGCTATTAGCATATGTTATCCTTCTTTTTCTTTCAATCTACTTGTACATGTGTGCAATTTTTTTCTGCTCTTATCCAGGAAATTATTAAAAAAAAGTATGTAGCTAATACGTATCATTCGAAAAATAATAACAATTACCTTACGTCACCGAATCAAAAGATTAATTACTGACAAATATGCATTCCTTGTCTTACATGCCACTAAATTTGATAGGAAAAAAATGAATGAACCATGTAATATCATGAATATTACCATGTTGATTCACAACTCCCAGGCTTTCAATAGAAATAAGTATAGAATCCTAAAAAAGTTCTTACCCCACATTACGCAGAAACAAGATAGGCTAAATCAAGAAAACAACGAAGATGGTCTTACCAATATTGATCGTGGCCTGGCGAGAGATTACTTCTGGAGATAGCGGGTGCAATTTCGTCACATCCAGCTTACTCAGGTCCTGCTCCATCAATCCCTTTCGCGACATCTTTACACCGCTTTAAGGATCACCAAATTCTGGCAAAATACATTAACTCTATTACATGACAAGCTCAGCTTCCACTTTCCCAATATATTAAATTAAGCGTTCCATCTAGAATTACCAACAAAAAAAAGAGTTAAAAAAAAAACCAATAACTCAATTAAATGTGATGAAATGGAAGCATAAGTTTCACAAACTCATCAACATCACACGCAATTGAACTAAAGATATATCAACCAAGTATCGGATTAGATTGGAACCCACAATCAGAGGAAGAAATATATACAGTTTTAACAAATTATGTAGATTTCACCAAGACCAAACAAAAATGATCCCTATCCACTGTTCGAAAATTTTGGATTCGATAATCAACAATGACATCTTTTCAGGCAAATATGTTTTACAACTCCATAAAAACCTGATCGAACTGAAGAAGAAGAAGAGCTACCTTTCTATCTAGAACTCGAAATCTCTTTTGAGCGTCCGAGATTCTCGATCAAAGATTTTCCGATGAGTGTGTCGACGAGAGACGATACAGAGCTTCCTTGTTAGGGATTTCACAGGTTCTACCCAAAAGGCCAAAAAAGGCCTAAATGGTTCTGTTCATATATTTCCATTTCCACTTATACCCTTGATAGTTTTCATAATTCCGATCTGGTCCTCTGATTGATTGATCAAATCGAAGCCGTTCATCCGCTTGTAAGAGCTCTTGCACTCGAAGGGCTCATGAAACAAAACCCTAAACCCTAAAAACATTAGAGAAGTTTTCTTTCGATCTCCAGATTAGGTATGTAATTCATACATCATGTTTTTCTTTAATTGGGTTCAAGTTTCTGTTACCATTGTTGCTTATAATTGAACGAATTTTGTATATCTTCGTAGTTATGAAGTTCTAATATGTTTTATCAAAATTTTCTTTTCTTGAATCTTGTGAAGTCAAGCGATGGAGACATTTAGCTTCTCCTACTCGCTAATTTGAAAGAAGATTACCTTGGAATGTATGAATGATCATCTTCATGCATGTCCATTGTTTGAATATATCGCGTGTGATGCATTGTTTTAGGATTTTGTGATTCCCATGTGTTAATAAGCGGTTGATTTGATGTTTATGATTTTTTCACAATGTTGTAAAAAGCGCTGGGATCTAGTCGAGCAGTTGGTGATTGACTAGTGATCAATCGACGAGGCAGGATTAATCAATCACTTTTTTAAAATAATAAAAAATAATGCATAATACACCGTAGAAATGTTAGACTGCAAAATAGTAACAAAGTAACATCAAAATAAAATTAACAATATCAGCATATCAGAGATATCATACAAAACTTAATTAACTGATATACTATATATGGTAGCTTAATAGTTTATTAATCAACTAGGTATTAATTGAAAGGGTGACTAGGCACTCAGCGTTACAGGCCTAGACCTAGCAGGGTATTATTCACAGGCTATAAGGAGTTTCTAGAGCACTGATTTTCTACATTGGATTGTTGCATACTTGTTTCATTTTTATTTTTTTTTATTTTTTTGAGTTAGTGAGAAATATCCAATCTGAATGAAACAATCGACACAAACACACATCGAAATCAATCAGATGATGCTCAACCAATCATTCAAAGATCAAAACCCTAGGTTACTCCACACTCCATAGAGTGCACTCGAATCACATTATTGTCCTCCTCCTAGTGAGGAGGCGATTACAAGGTCAAGGTGCTTTAAGTTTAAAAATTGGTGGCTCTATGAAGAGGATTTAGAAGACATAACCGGTGGGCAATGACAACCATCAGAGCTAGGGGAGCAAGGAAGTTGAAGTGGGGGTGAAAGCAATCACCCATTTACCAGCAATGCTTCATGAGGTAAAGTTGGATTTGGAAAAATGAGGACATGGTCATTGGAAGAGCTATCTGTCAAATGGCTTCACAGTGAAATCCTTCTATAAATGTCTAAATAGAGTCTCATCAAGAGCTATCCCTACTGCTCATTTTGCACATCAAATATGGAATCTTCTTCACCATCAAATATGGAATCATGTGGTCTCTCTCTCTCTCTCTCTCTCTCTCTCTGCAAACTCCTCAGCAAGGTCAACCGTGAAAAACATGAAAATGATGGTAGTTTAATTTGTGATCTTTGTGAGATTGAAGAGGAAACACATATGGTCATCTACTCATCTTTTCTTTGGAAGTTATCAGAGCGCAATCATTTGGTCAAAAGATAGATTGGCTATTGTGAGTGTTGTGCTTTCACAAATGTTGAAGGAATGCAAGAATTCTTCCAAAAACGGGGCAAGAAAGAAGATCAAATTAAAAATGAAAAGTTCATTGCGATAATTCTTCATGCGGTTTGTTGGAACATATGGCTTGCATGGAACTAATCCATATTCCAAAATAAGAGAGTATACACCGGAAACATTTAGGAGGTATTATAGCATTATTTGAGTCTGGTCATCTGTCCTTGGAAGGCGACTAGCTAATTCCATTTAAGGGAAGCTATGAGATAGGCGGTTGTGTTACAAGGAGCTCCCCTCTTTGTATTTCCTTATTTAGCTTATGAACCTTCTTTGTTATTTTGCCTGCCTTTGTTTTCTTTCTTTTATGAGATCCATTGTCTCCATGTTGTTCGAGGGACGTCATGGCGCTCCTACCTTCCGTTAAAAAGGGAATTATGAGTCACCACCTGATTACTAAAATCATGTGTGGAAATCACTTCATTAGTATTTAAAACTTTCTGATGTGTTCTGCTTGAGGCAGCTGGAAGATGTTGAGGTTTAAAGATATTTGCAGATCTGGAATGTGTTCTATTACTAGAATATGTACCATAAAACACTTCCTGAAAGAAAATGGCATCATCAGAAAATGAAACATTGACAACTGAGATAATGTATGTTGAAAACTTTAATGCATGGCTGAGCAATATGCCAATACATTGGACCATCATCAGACATAGTGAGGCAATCTTGATTTATTTGAATTTTAATATATTGATGCAATCAGAAATAAAAAGACCACATGAAACATTCAGACAATTTCTCCTAAATCTCCCATTTAAGATAGTTCTACAAGTTTGGGCGCTTTGGATCCTGTTAAGGTGCTTGGGTGTCTGGAAGAACTCATTCCATGAGGATGTTGAGAGGGGATCCCGATGCCATAGGCAGAGTTTCCATCTTGCATGTGATGATTAACTAAAGCTTTATTGTATGTTTATATTATGTTTGCCCAGTAATAAATGAATTAGACACCTAGCATTGGCCTTAATCTTGGGCTTAAATACATGAGGGTAGAGCTAGAGGGCCCAGCCCAAAGATTGACACAGTACATCTTTTTTAACTATCTTGTATAGTCAAATACTTGCAGTAACTTCTCCATATGTTACTGGCTTAAGCATAGACCAGCATATGTGTGGCATACTAAAACAAGATTTTGACACAAACCAATAATAATTTAAGTTTTTCTGTTACATTTTCTATATATATTTTTCCTTGGATGAATCTTCATCATTATCTTCCATCTCTTTTTTTTTTGTTATGATGGCTGCCAGAAATTTTGTTTTTTGTTTTGAGAAGATATAGGAAATTTTAATAATTTAAAAACCCCCGAACAAGAGGAGACGAGGGATCTCCGATTAAAGAATATTTGTGCTATTTGTTTGCAGTTTCTATGTTCCTTTTTGTCTGAAAATAGCTTATTATCCTGTCTCAGATTTGTAGTAAAAAAAAATTGTTACAACACTCTGCTTATGCAATGCAGACTTAAGAAGAGAATTTCAACACAGGCTCACTCTGTTCCGAATGCGCGTCCAAAATAACATGCAGGTATAGTATATAGATGTTGCTTATATATAATTTGTGTGGGAACACTAATTAGATTTTTAGATTCAGTGTCATGCTGACGGGCATGACAATTTGGATTTGCTATCATGGAATTCTGAAGGCGATACTTATGGTTGATGTATGATGAGATCGAAGTTAATGAAATTGACAAGGCGAATGAAGGTTCATTCGGATTAGGTAAAAAGTGACTTTTGAACATCAGACGGAAAAGAATAGAATAAAAAACACATCTTCTAAGAGATAGGGGCTATGACAGGAATGTTTAGAGTTTGTCCAGTGTGGTTCAACCAGCCGGCTTACCATGTATCTTACCCATGATTTTTGTAATCAGATGGTGTCTCATAATTTCTTTACAGATGTTGTCATTTATATAGCTCTTACTCTGTTCTAATACCTCGTAAACTTCAAACTCTCAAAATACAGATAACAACATCTGTAAAGAAATTATGAGACACCATCTGATTACAAAAGTCATGCAGTTTGGAGATCAAGTCATTAGCATTTAAAACCTCAAGCTGTTTCCAATGTTATCTGCTTGAGGCAGCTCAAAGATGCTGCGGCTTCAGCCTGCCCCTTTTTTTAGATATTTGCACATCTGGAATGTGTTTTTGTTACCAGAACAGGTACCACAAAACACTTCCTGAAAGAAAATAGCATCAATAGTAATTGAAACATTTACAGCCGAGATATATTGAAAAACCTTGATGCAAGGTTGAGTAATACATTGGTCGCCAATTTTAATTTTCTAACACCTGCATGGGTCTACAGGATCGATGCCTTGCACGCTCAGACACAGATTTTGTATCCTCAATTAAGGAATTTTTGGTGTTCCATACACACCTTACTTAGCATGTAAATAAACTTTGATCCTTATATAATGTACTGAAAGCCTTTGTTAGGGGTTTCTTACCAAAAACAAAAAAGGTTGAGCAATACATTGAGTCATCATCAGACAGTGTTCATATCTTGGTTTATTTGAATTTTATGTTGATGCAGTCAGAATTAAGTAGACCACTGACTTCTCCCCTGTACCAGGGCTCATCAACTGCTGCAACAACAAGATGCTTCTAGATCGTGTGAGCGTTTGATCAGCAACGCAATATGGTCTATGACATTGTCAAGGATCTGTGGACTCAGGTTTGTTTTGGCCATTATAGATTAGCCTTTTAAATCTACTTTACCTCTGTAAATTGTAACTAACATGTGCTTCCATTTGGAAAAGGAAAGAAGGCTGTTCTGGTGAACAAGGACAGATTAATCAATATGTTCTAGGTGGTGACAGGATATCGTATCTAGGCCTTCGTGGCCTTCTGCCCGCCTCAGCTGTCCTCCCAGCCCCTCTCTCTCTTTCTTGAAGATGAAACCCCACCCTAGAAAAATACAAAAATAGGGGGTGGGGTTCCACCTTTAAGGGGGATATTTAACCATCCCCAACCATGAAACTTAACCACCCCGAAATAGGGCGTAGTAGAAGAGTGATCTGCTGGCACCCCAAATCGAGTCCTCCCCCCAACCACCACCATCAACCTTTTGGACAATGATATTCCTTAATTACAAAATGACCTGAATATGACACAATAATTGCTCCCCCACAAAATCTACCATAATCTTTAATTAACCTAATAATTGATTCCCAAATATTCTTCACGTAAAACACAGCTCCCTTGAAGATAATCACGTTGCACATCAATCATATAGCCCACACCACCGTCGGAACAAAATACTGCTCTCACACTTCTTTCACCCCTGTGCTTCAACCTCTTCCCTTCTAACCACATACCTTCCAAAGTTGTAAAGTCCACTTTCACCCTGGTAGCATGAGTTAACAAATTCCATCTGTCACATCACTGGGCACCTAATAAACAGAGATGTTTGGTGAACTCATCAACATGATAGAAACTACATCACGTCCGCATTGGTGGTCCATACGTGTCTTTGTTAGCAGCTTATTTTGGTACATTAATCATGTGAAAGCTGTAAACTTTGGAGGAAACTTGAAATCTCACACATACATAGCTCTATTTTTAAAACTCACCTTTGGTTGGTTTTAAATATGAAAAAAAGTAAGGTGATGGCATGGGGTACGAAAACAAGAATGTTATAATTGTACTGGGTATAATTGATTAATTGGTGTTTCATGAAGTTTGTAGGGATCAATGATTGATGGTGGTTGTGCTGCTATTATGTTTTTGATGGTCCCCTATTCATGTTTTGGATTCTTCAACCAAGTATGATAAATGACCAAAAAGTATGTCATGTGTGATCTTTTTATACAGTCACATGCGATCTTATTTCATATCTACATGCTTCTTAGATGAAAATTTTGTACTACAGATTATATACAATTCATTAGAGTATATATTTCATTTTTATTAAAGTATATATTTCAGTCAAGCGCTGTTACAAATAAGTTGTGTTTGGAAGGGGGTTACGCCCGATTTTGCGTCGGTGGACGCTAGTGGATACAGGTGCATAAACAAACACAAAAAACAGCTTTTGCGTTTGACTCCAATGTGTGTTTTAAGTGTATTTTTTGGAAACTTATCCGACATGTTAAAACAACTACCCCAAATGCGCTCCCAAACACACTCTTAGTCCTTTTTATAGTTTTAAATGCAATCCTATATATTTCTATAGATTTTTTTTATTTTTTATAAATGATATCATTCAATTCATTAGATTTTGTATTTTATATTTTATAAAAGTACATGTCTCTTTAGATGAAAAACATGAATAAACCGTATTCTAAACTATAAATTGGAGTGTAACATTTTCCTTTCCCATGAACTTAATAAGGTTGCTATATTGTATCTAAATATTGCCAACCCAGTTACCACAGCTTCTTTTCCTTTTTTTTCCCAATCCATTGTAGAAAAATATTTGTGGAAATGATTTTTATGTAAATTGTTGGCCTTTAGAGAAGCTTCAAGTTTCATATCTCTACTAGAGATTTAGATTTTATCCAGGATAAGAAACACGACCCATTGAATCACTCAAACACAGTGCCTACCATGACCCCTTCTGTTCCCCAACTTCATCAGACCACACATAAATAAATAAAAAAAACCTTCTAAAGTGAGACAAAACAAAACTGATCAGAAGACAATCTGGGACCAAAAGAAATTCAGTATCGCATATGTTACTTTCAGGTGAATCACTGATGTCTCTCCATTTGATTCCATTAACAAAGCAAAAACATTACTATATTAAAAAGGGGGAAAAAATAAATTAAAACTAAGATATAACTATTATGATATGTGATGGTTCCCAATCTCTCCTGCTGCTGTGAAGATGTATACAGCCAATAAAGAATATTTCACCATTTCTCATCCTTCTCTATCACTCTGTGTTTCTCAGGCAATATCTCTTAGTTGGTGGTGGCGGCGGCAGTGGTTGTGGTGGCGGTGATGTGATCACCGAAGATGCGCTTGCGGAAGTCGTTGACCATGAGGGGGAGGCCCTTGTGGAGGGGCACGGTGGGCTCCCAGTTTAACAGGTCCTTGGCCTTGGTAATGTCAGGCTTCCTCTTGTGTGGGTCATCCGGTGTGTTGTCCTTGAACTCGATCCTCGCATTCGGGTCTATCGTCTCCTGCACCACCTGCACACATCCAAGCAACTCATTGTATCAGACCTACTGTTTCTTCTTGAATAAAGATACGTTCTGGCCCTAATTTTAGTCTCATTTTTACTTTATATGAAAGGCATATAATAATAGATATGAACGTATATATAACCTTAGTAGAGTTTGAATTTCATGAAAATCATTTTTAATTTTAGGAATTTTGAGTAGGTTTCTACAAAATTACCATAAAAGTGAACTTTTATGATTGGTACAAGAAAAATGTTAGACAGCCCCCATTTGCAATCCTATATGCATATTTAAGGCATATACTTGTCCAATGAAACATATACCTTTAAAAAAAAACATGTGCTCGAATGAATTGTATAAATTATTTTTGTGTTAAAAAAAACATATAGTAGATATATCAGAAAAATAAGTTTGTAAATGGGGTTGCAACTTGAAAGAAAAGATTGAGTCTAATAAAATCATTTATTGTCTCAATGAATTAGTTTAGGTCCAATAATAAAATAGTTTATTTTGGTACGAGTTCTATTGTTTTTAGGACAAAAAATATTGCAATTATTCTTGTAGTCATTTTACAATATTTTTTAATAAAGTACTTAATAAATTGAATTTTAACATTTTCTTTAATAAAGTATATATATTCTAGTATTAGCCCTTTTGGAATCATCAAATTTTTGCATAATTATGACATGATGTGAATCATTAAAGAAGAAAAAGCTATACACTAATCAATTTGGAAGATGTGAAGGACAAAAACAAAATAACAAGTATACCTGCATGTATTTATATATGTGTGTGAATATATATAACATTAAAAAATAATAAAAATAGAGAGATACCTTGGCAAGCTCAAGCATGGTCAGTGGCGGCTCCAGAAATTTTCATAGATGGGGTCATTAAAATAAATAAATTTCATTAAAAAAAATTTAAATCTACTCTCATCATATATTTATAAAAACACATAAAATTTTATTTTGAAAATATAACTTACATTAATAAAAAAATTAAATCATCAAAGAAATAAGATCAATGATTTTCAATATATAAACTTTTATAATTGTCTTCGATGAAATTTTATATTTTGAATTCATTGCATAATCATTTAATTGACAATGCTATTGAATATATCTTTTTCAATGTATATGATTAAACAATTATTCATCCATTGATCTCCTATTCTATTATGTGCTCGGCTAGATTGCCAATAAAGGAATTTTTTTTTTAAACGGAGCAGCGATCCCACTATTTTTTCATTGGAAGTGGGTGTAGGATTCTATTTTTTCATTGGAAATGGGTGTAGGATTTGTAATGGGTCTCTGAGCCGGTTTGTTTTAAAGAAAATTTGATGAGCTGTTGATTTGTTTTAAAAAAAATATAATGGGTCAATGTCAACCAAGAGGCTTGTTTGTTTTTTTTTTCAAAAAAATTTGGTGGGGTCAACTGACCCCACCACTCACAACCTGGTGCCGCCCCTGAGCATGGTGAACTCCCCAGGGTTGCCCAGGTTGAAGGGTCCCACGTGCTCTCCATCCATCAACCTCATCAGCCCCTCCACCTTTAAATTTAATAAAAAAACAAATATCAATTAATAATTTTATTATAATAAACACTGCAAAATGTCAATAACCCCCCCACAAGACATCGAAAACCCCAATAATACCAGATCAGAAACATATTGAAAGCTCCTCGTTTGCTTGCCGTCCCCGTAAACTGTCAACGGCTCCTTTCTCAACGCCTGTCATTAAATTTCTTTTAATTAAATAAAATAAACTCTTATCTCATTTAATAAAATAAAATAAAATTCTTTTAATTCATTAATAATGTTTTTAAGTTTTTCACATGTATATATACACCTCAAAAAATCTCATTTTATCAAAATATTCCTGCTGCTATTCTCAACAATACCCCTCAAGATTTAACTGTACATGAATGTCTTTTATAGATATTCCTGCAAAACATGAAATACTTATATTGTATAAAATAACCCCTTTTGCAGGGAATTGGAAGTAATAGAGTTTCAAAAACAATATATGATTTTGAAGCGAATATAAAAATCTAATTTTTTTTTAAAAAAATAAACAACTACTCTCAATTGTCTAATTCATAATATATAAAAAAAAATTGTATATATAAACCTCTAAAAAAATCCCATTTTATCAAAATACCCCTGATCAATTACTATTTTCAATAATATCCCTCTATAGGGTTTAAAATTTAAATTGTGCATGAATGTTCTTTTAATGGGGTATTTCTGCACAATTTAACCCCGTTTTGAGGGGTATGGGCAGTAATAGAGTTTCAAAAACAAGATATGATCTTTTGAGGAGAATAAATGAACAACACATGCAAAAAAAACAAATCCATTTTTAAAAAAAAAAAAATTAATTAAAAATTAAAAAAAACCTGGGCAACGAAGTTGCTGACGACGCGGCCGTCATCGATGCACATGCGCGGACCGTACGTGTTGAAGATGCGAGCGATCCGGACCTGATTCAACGTACATTTTTTTCACTTTATTTTATATGTAAAACAAACGAACAACAGATCAAGAGATGGAAAAACAATCTCGGCCGTCCGATTACAGACCTCGACTTTGGCGCCTCTGTGGTAGTCCATGGTCAAGGTCTCCGCCGTGCGCTTCCCTTCATCGTAGCAGCTCCGGACACCTGCATTCATTTTCATTCATGTTACATGTGTGTCAGATCTGACCCACTTTTCTTTTTTAATTTATATATATATATATAATTTGTTGTCGAACTATAGACCGAATCTAGTGGGTCACCTAAAAGCTTACAATTAATTACAAAATAGAAATTTACTATTCATGAATCAATCGAACTATACAATTCATAAAAACATTGAACAATGGGTCCAGATTTCGTCACGACAGGATTTCAGTCATGTCAGTATCGAATTGTAAAACCTATTAATCAAACTACAAAACCAATTTTTTAGTACATAATCTACTTTCTTATTGCATCCAGTCAGCTATTAAATAAAACATAAAAAGTGGAATATGTATTCAACAATTGATTGTGTAATTCAATTAATAGGTTGTATAGTTCGATACTAACAGGATTGACCGAAGACAGTGTTGAAGATCCGAACTCTTGAACAATGCATTGAATCAAAAGTCGGTTCATGCAAATTTTAATAAATTGAAATGCACGGTTAATGAATTGAAGTAAAATTGAACAATGTATGAACTGAATAACCATATGAATCAGAATAATCACATGAATCGAATAGAATAACCCATATTAATCAAAATGAATAAGGTGACACTGATACTTTGGACTAAATAAAGTGAACCTTGCATTGAATTGTTGTTATAAACTTCAAATAGAATTGAACAAACTAAACCACCATGGCTAGCACGCGAGGTTTGCATATGTCAGTCCTAAGGATCTAATCAATGTTAATCTTTAATTTGATGGGATTCTCATAATCTCGCGTATCAAACCTGGCCTTTTGGAAGCCATGTTTCATGATTCTTGCACTTCAAACAAAATGTGTTTGGATTGATGGTTGGGAATCTTTTATTTTCTTAGACGTAAAATCTACCCTAAACGTGAATCCAAACGCGATGGTAAGAGCGAGAGTGAAAAATTACCGATGGGGTTGACGTTGCCCCAATAGGTTTCGACCTGGGGGTGCTGGAGGGGATCGCCGTAGACCTCACTGGTGCTGGTGAGGAGGAACCTGGCCCCAACTCGCTTGGCCAGGCCCAGCATGTTCAGTGTGCCCACCACGTTTGTCTTGTAAATAAATCACATTCAAAGTCAAGGTTTTCACTGTTCACACAATCTAATCAACAATTATAAAAAAAAAGTCTATGTTTCTTGAATTTGAATTCATTTGGAGGAGAAAAACGAAAAGCCGAATTCAAAGACCCATTTAAAGCGCTACAAATGGCTCACACAGAGAAAAAGTGACCCTTTGTTCATTAACACCATTGAAGAAGGCAGAGTTAAAAAAAGAAAAGGTTGAATTCAGAGAAACCTTTTAAAAGGGTTATTGTAATCATCAACGACCATTAAATGAAAGTGAAATTCACAATCACACACTAAAAAAAATTATTCTTTAAATATTCAAAAATTAAAAAAATAAACACAAATGAATCCAAAATTCAAAAACAAAATTCAAACTCTTTAACACCTAATAATCCAAAAAAAATATTAAAGAAAAACAGAATTCAAATTAGACGAAATCACTGCTTGAAAAAACAAAACCCCCAATTAAATCAAAATCAAGAAATTTAAAACCCAATGACATAAGAACAATCAAAATCCAAAAAACCTCCCAAACAACAAATACCCAATCCCCCAAAACCTCTAATTTTCAAAAACTCCCATTTAAAAATCCAATCTTCCTCAAAAACAACAAAAAAATCCCAAAAAATAAACCAAGAATGAAAAGGATATGATTGTCTTGACAGGGTTGAACTTGTAGTGAACAGGGGAAGCCGGGCAGGCCAAATGGTAGATCTGGTCGACCTCAAGCAACAAAGGCTCAACCACATCGTGCCTGATAAGCTCGAAATTGGGCTTCCCGAAGTGATGCGCGACGTTCTCCTTCCGTCCCGTAAAGAAGTTATCGACGACGATCACGTTGTCCCCCCTCGCCATCAGACGGTCGACGAGGTGGCTCCCGACGAACCCCGCCCCGCCCGTCACGACGATCCTCAGCCCCTTCCGCTTCAGACCCAAAGGCACCTTCCCCGCCCCCGACGAAGAACCCATGAACCTCACCTCCTCGAAAGCCGACCTGTGATTGACTCGCCCGAGCAGATCCACCTCGGAAGGCCAGCTGGGGATTTGGGTCTTGTAGGGGAGGCTGTGAGGGGCGGAGGTCGATGGGAGGAGGACGAAGAAGAGGGTGGCGATGGCAGCGCCGATGAGAACGAAAAGGAGCCTCTGCTCGCGGAGGACGTAGTGGATCGGACGGGCGACGTTGAGCCAGGGCTTCTCCGGCTTCGGAGAGTACATGATTGGGTCCGATTGAGCGTGGGTCTCGTGTGCTCCTCCTCCCCTGTATTTCACCTCCGAAGAAGCCATTTTTGAGAGAGACCCAGATGAGGAAATCGGGTTGGGAGAGGCGGGTGTTGATCGGAATCGACTGGGGGTTGTTGGGGTTTTCGAGGGGGGAGGGGAGACGAGGTTTCCGGATCGGAAAAGATGGAAGCTTTGGAGGGTTTTGAAGCGAGAGAGAGAGAGAGAGAGAGAGAGACTTCACTGCGAATACAAAGACCCTCTCTTTATGCCTTTGAAAGCAAAAAAAATGAAAAAATAATCGCCAGGGAAATGGAGACCTCGGCGCGTAGGAGGCGTTCTTCTGGTTTTTTTTTCTTCGCGTATTTAATATGTGTGTCTATGGACAATGGACCCTAAAGTTTGGTTAATTTACGGGAATTGCCACTCGCCTGTTGAGCTATAACTCGGGGAGGTATCAAGTGTGGGATGTTTGAGGTTTAAAATGACATTTTTGCCCCCTCTTAGGCTTTTATTGTGTTTTTTTAAAAAATTATATTGGATTTCTATTTATATGGATAATTAATTCAAATATTGTTATTAGAATTAAACATGTATGATAATAATATGAACTATATAATACATATATATATTATTTTTTATTTGGGTGTGATTTTAATTTTTTTGGATAGCGTATACTGAAGTAGTGTCATTAGTATATAAGAATATCATATATTTTTAAGTTCTTTAGAATAGGTTTATTTAAAATGGGGAGGGTGTATTAATGTTTTTTTTAGAAAAATTAAAGGAGATGTCTTTATATATCTGAGTTTTAATAAAATTTTGTTTTTTCTAATAATAGTTGAGTTCATCTGTCAAGATCACTCATGTGTTATTATACTCTAAATCTGTATTAACTTTACATTAAACATTAATCATTTTATTTATTAATGTTTTGTTGATTGTTACTTATTATAAATTAAGCTTAAATTAGAATTTTAAATAAATTCAAATATTCTTTAATTTTATATTTTTATAAATCTAAAAATTATAAAATAATAATCAATAGGAGCTCATAAAACGAAATTAGAGATTCAAGTTATTTTTAGGAGATTTAAATCCCCAATGATTCTTTAAATAACCCAATAAAATTATATATTTAGTAGTTCCAAAAATTATAGAATGAGCATCAAAATCCAATTAAATATTAGCCTAGAAAATCATCAAAGTAATTACACTAAAATAATGATCAATAATCAGAGGGTAGTTTGGGAATTTCAGTGAAATTCAGTGACTAATCACCGGTGTTTACGGACTCTAAACACTTCTCTTCCAAAACCGGATTAATTGGTGAAAATCCGGTTTCCACCCTCCGTCTACTGTATTGGCAGTCCATCATCATTAAACCAGATTTTTCCGTCGTATTCGATTATCCGGATAAATTACTCTGTTGATCCGAATCAACCGAACCCGTATTGGTAATGTCAGGTCCCCAGCAACCGTGAAAAGCCGGAATAATAAACCCAGCTTTGGAAAATCATCAACGTAATCAAAGCCGTTGATTAAGATTCCAAATAATCCAACCGCGTAGATTTCATGATATACTAATTAGGGCACATCGAATGTACGGTCATGATGGGTGACAGCGCGACTGAGATTCGGAATCCGAGTTTTGAAAGCATTAAAAATGAATAGATTCGTTTTTATTTCACAAACCTGCTCTTATGACATGCGACATCAAGAGCCACCGTCAACTCTCCATCACAGCCGTCCATCTGTGTTCGGTGGAAATCAACAGCCGTGGATTCTCCATCTTGTGCTGTCTTTTTCATTTTTTTTTGTGCTTCATTAATTAATCACAATCAAAGACCTAGGGTAAGTGGTGTTGGACCTGGTCTTAAGAATTGATGTTCATGACATTTGTTATGAGTCAATTTAGGCAACTTAGGTGGGAAATTTGCCAAAGTCCATTTGCACATTGAAAATGAATAGATTGAAGAGGTCTATAATATGTATTATATATTAGGGAAAAATCTATATTAACAGTGAGAAAAATCGCTTTTAATTTCTGTAAAATTAAAAAATCGTCACAGATCTCCATGTTATTAGAAAAATATCTTTTCAATCTCCCAACTAACCTGGTACATGGTTAACTCTCCCTATACATTAAAATTTATTAGAATGCCCTCACCTTTTATTTTTGAAATTGATATAGCTCCCTAGAAATTTATGAAAATCGTAAAAGGTCTTTATAAAATTAGTAAATCATCTCAAGTTTCTATCTTATTAGACAATATTTATTTTAGTCATTATTATAATCGAAGTTAATCATATCTATATGGTTGACTTTAATCATACATGATAAATTACTGTGATACCCGTTTAAAATTTACTTGATAAATTATTGTAATACACTAATCAGATTTGTGATTGACTTTAAAAGAATTTACTGATTTTACAATAACATTTTTCGATTTTCATAAGTTTCCAGAGAGTTATATTATTTTTTTCCTTTTTTTTACCATTGATAAATATATGACAGCAGGAAAAAAATTTAAAAAAAATGCAGGGGCATTTTTGTCATCAAATGGATTAAATCATGTTTTTCATATTTGTAGAGACTTATTTGAATATATTTATTGGAGCAATTTAACTCGAGGATTAAATATATTTTCAATTTTATAGAGATTAAAATCGATTTAGCTAACTTTCATGGAGTTATGTTGATTTTTCCCTATATATTATTGAAATTTTAGTTTAGACTTTAAAAATTAATTAGATTTTTATTATCGTTCTCTTTTTTCTAAAATACCCAGAAATTTTTTATGTAGAATCTTCAATTCCACTGTTCATTATTGAATATCTCGATAAAAAATTCCTTCCACGTAATCTACTAAAATTGAATTCTTGAGAATGAGAAATTCTCATTCTAGATCAAAGTTATTAAAGTGACATCAGGTGCACGACATTGAGAGAGGGTTAATTGTTTTTTGATAGATAATTGTTGTTTTTTAAAAATTTTATTATTACTGATTAAATATTTTCCTATCATTAAAAGAAAAACTTCAATCAACAAGTGTGTACATCTAGTCATTCAAACAACAAGCATAACAAAATAATGTGTACTTTTTAACTCTCCTAGGAAGTGACAATGGACCTACAGTGTTCAGTTAAAGGGAAAAAAAAGAACAAAACAGATAGATAATTTTTTTTTGGAATTAATGGATATACTGAGATCATATTTATATGGTGTGATAAGGGTAGACTATGAGATATTAAATTATTATTCATGTTCAGTTGTTCACAATGCATGCATCAAATATGTTCACTTTATATCACAAAAAAAAAAAAAACCACTATGTTCACTTTATTGTTACCTAAATAAAAAAAGGCTTTCACTTTACAATATCAGTTTGGTTCTAGTAAATCACTTTATAGAACAGTAACACACATCCAAATGCCACTACACATTTTTAGTCGTTGGCCTAAAGTTAAGTGTATTCTCAATAGTCCCACACTACCCATTGAAGATCAAATCCTTCAATGCAATTATTTAAAAAATGACCAATCAAATCAACCAAGCACAAATAATTCAAAAATAATGTTGATAAAAAATCACTCAATTCCATCTTGGAAAAGCAACTGCAACCGACATTTCTCAAAGAAACCATGATAGCCTTAAAAAATAAGAAGTCACACACTATAATAGTTCTCCTGATCATGCAAAGAACAGTGAATACAATCTTCTTTGTAATTCTCATATGTTTTAATTGTTTTAAACATATATTTTATATAAATAAAACATATATATTATTATTTATATATTTTAATAAATTATATATATATCCTATCATGTGAAAAATAAAATAATTTTTATATTTCATCTAACAAAATATATAGTTTATTGTGGAACATGACTGCACATAGCTAACCCCCTCTCTCTCCTATAGGTAGATCTATTTTGAAAGAATGATGAAACCCTAACCAACTTTTGTCCACTTCACAGGGAAAACCATGTGGAAGAGAAGACCTTTCATTGTCATGTAAGCTATTCAAATATCTTTTTGTGCCTTAGATTAAGCAAACATTTTCCACCTTCTCCAACCCTTCAAATCTTCTTTAATAGGATCCTCACATTTACCACAATTGCAAGGAATCCTTCGGTTGGTCCTAACCACTCCCGGAGACCTTTCCACTCATTAAAATTAATCAAATATAATACTAATATTAAAATGACACCTACTTTTGTAATAGTTAGTTAATTAGAGGACTTTGAGGGTGTGTGTGTGTGTGTGTGTGTGTGAGTAAAATATGCACGACTCCTCATGCTATACAACTGTTTTCAGGTCTTATTTGCACATGCCCTCCATATTTATATGTATATACTCAGAGAGGATCCATAGTATTAGTTAGAAAGAGTGTTGATATACTCAGCCTCATTTGCATCCTCAGTGGTTTATACACTCTATTCTTGCATATATAGTATATGTAATGTATGCTCAAATTTTTTTCTTCAGAAAAAAAAAATACATATTGATTTATCTAAGTATATATTTCTTTTTTTTTTGTAATAGTTTATACTTCATTAGGTGAATGTATATTTTTTTAAAAATCAAAACTATTACCTCCCATTTGGGGTGGAGCATAAGTTAAGAATAAAAAAGAATACAAGAGAATAGCCTCAAAAAGCTATTTGTTTTGCAAGAATAAACATTGACAGCTATGCCTGGATAAACTAGAATAAGGCCTGATATCTATTCTCAGAAAATGCTAGAATTGTTTATCAAAGTTTATCTATGCTAATTGATAACTATATCATTCTCTATCATTTTAAAAAAATTATCTCACATAACATTCTCTACACAGATTTCAAAAACCATTATATCTATCATATCACACACACATTTCTCATACTTATTCCCAAACACAAATAGTTTATGCAATAGTACATTTGTCATTTAAAAAGTCATAAACTTTTATCTATCTCTTATCTACCACGTATCCCTCTTTTATCCATGGTGAACTAAACAATAAAAAAATTATTTTTACATTTTCGAATGAGAATAACAGAAAAGTCAACAAAACAAAAATTTAGTTATTCAGCATGGATTATTATTTATCCCAATATAGCTATCAGGGCGAATAACCCTATATCACACCTCAAACGAAGAGTTAAAAATTGCAAACAGGAGTGGGTGTATCATTTTCCTAGTTAGAAAAACACCCGTTGCTAGAGGTGTAAAACGGGCCGTGCCGTGCCGGCCCGGCCCGTTAGCCAACCGGGCCAACGGGCCAACGGCACGGCACGGCCCGTTTAATGTTACCGTGCCGTGCCGGCACGGCACGGGCCACAGGGGGCCGGCCCAGCACGGCCCTCCGTGCCAGCCCGGTGGGCCAGCGTGCCGTGCCGTGCCAGCCCGGCGGGCCAACGGGCCGGGCCCATTGACGGGCCAACGGGCCGGCCCGTTTATATACTCATTTTTTAAAAAAATTTTAAAGTTCAATATTTAATTTCATGTTTAATTTACTAGTTGATTTAAGTTGAAAAATAAAAGAAATACACATAAATTATTCATAAAAATTGAAAACTAAAAGGAATTAAGAATACAAGTATTTATTTGATTGAATATTGAATTTTTGAGTACATGAACAATTGAACATTAATTAAATAAATGATAAAATGAATAAAAAATTCACAAATAGTACATTAATGAATAAAAATGAATTATACAATTCTTAAAAAATACATTGATAAATACAAAAAATTAATATAACATAAAAGGTGAGTGATAATTGCATCACTATAGTTTTTAATACATCCCAACTAGGTTGGCACCTATTAAAACTATCAATCACTTGCAACTCACCTTCCAAAAAATAAAAAAAATACAATAATTAGAAGATTTAAATGTGAAATCTTCATTCATCATCATCTATGTTGAATTTTGTAAAATCCACCTCAAGATTATCTACAAATTCTTGTTCTCTTTCATCAGCATCACTCCAATCCTTCAGACAAATAAGAGCTTCCAGTGAACTTGCTGCCAGCCTGGTTCTCCTCTCAGATAAAATTCTCCCACTTGTACTAAAAGAAGATTCTGATGCCACTGTAGACACTGGAGGAGTTAGTAAATCTCTTGCCATTATAGAAAGCACAGGAAATGTCACTTCATGTGCTTTCCACCATTGCAAGAGATCAAAATTTTCCATCTCTTTTTCAGTTAAAAGAGACTTCCAATCATTTTCTAAATATTTAAACAATTCATTAAGATGAGAACTACCACTACTAGAATGTTCATGTGAAGTGTGTGAACCTTGTGAAACAAAATCAAAGAAATAATCTTTTTTCTTACCTTTGCCTAATAAAGTAACAGATGAAGTGGAGGAAGATGCTCGAGTTCTATTTGCATATTTATTTTCATATTTTTTATACATTTCAGTTAAAGCAAATTCTACATCTTCACCAGTTATAACCATTGGAAATCTAACATTATCGCTTATTCTTGAAATTATAGTTTTAACAGTATCTAATTTAATTGTAATATCCATTACAGCAGCTAAACAAAAAAGCATAGGAATATCTTCAAAATATTTTTTAAATTTTTGTTCCATCAAGATAATAGATTGTTGAAGTATACTATAATCTCTATATTCTTTAAATGCACAAGAAATATTAAATAATTGTCTAAGTATAAGATTTGATGTAGGATAATAAACACCTGAACAAGCAATTGAAGCGTCATAAAAAACACTTAAAAATTGTACAAAAACTTTTGAAATTTGCCAATCAATAGGAGAAATATCAACACGATTGTTAAACATTTCATTAAATTCAATAATCAAGTTTTCATAACCTACACAACTTTGCAACATTATATATGTAGAATTCCAACGAACATGCATATCAAGAGGAAATTTTCTAGGGGGAATATTGCGTGTTGCACAAAAATCACCAAATGCTTGTACTCTAGAAGGTGTACAAGTAATAAATTTTATTGCTAATCTAATATTTAGTAAAGATGCTTCAATATGAGTTAATCCATCTTGTACAATTAAATTAATAATATGACAAACACATTTACAATCATAAAATTCAAAATCATAAGGTAAACCCAAAGAAGATTTAAATTTTAAAATAGCATTATTATTATTACTAGCATTATCAAAAGTTATGGATAAAATTTTTTCAGTTATATTATATTCTCTAAAAATATCCATTATTGCTTGATAAATTACTGTGCCGGTGTGTGGATATATAAGTGGACGAAAAGCTAACATTCTTTTATTTAACATCCAATGAGAATCAATATAATGTGAAGTAACACAAATATAAGATAAATCATTCTTACCGGTCCATAAATCAGATGTGCATGCAATTTTTTGAATGTTCATGAATGATTGAATTAAATAATTTTTCATTTCATTGTAAACTCTAATTATATCTAATCTAATAGTATTTCTAGAAACACCTCTATATTGTGGATTAACATGCCTTCTTTGAAAACGTTCAAATCTTTTACTTTCAGCAAATGTAAATGGTTGTTCATCACCAGCTATATATACAGATAAACCTTCTCTCATACCAGATTGATTATAAGTGAATGTAGAAATTGTACCTTCAGTACTACCTGTTTGACCGAAACTCCCAATCTGAGACTGCGTACCGGGATTCAGTTGTTGTTGATGTCTTTTCAGACATGATTCAGCATGTCTCTTGAGATGTCCGGTACCCCCCGCACTTGCACAACTAAAATTTTTGTTACAATATTTACAAACAGCTCTATCTTCCATTCTACCTTGGTATTTAATATTCTGTATTATGTAGTGCTCCCAGACTTCAGACTTCCTACTTCTTTTTGAGGGTTTTTTTTGTTTTCCAGTTGGGGGGTGACTAGATGATGCACCAACATCACCTCCAACTGATTCATGGGGGGCTTGGGATTGGTCTTGGGGAAAATCATGTGGTTGGCTATCGATATTGTCAAATTCATCATCAGTGTGTGAATATTCTATGTTTGGGTTGGCCATTTAAAATTTGTATTTAAAATTTGAATTTAAAATTTGAATTTAAAATTTGAATTTAAAATTAGAATTTGAAATTTGAATTTAAAATTAGAATTTGAAATTTGAATTTAAAATTTAAAATTTGAATAGTTAAAATTTGAAATTTAAAATTAAAATACACTTTGGTTTTGAAATATATAATTAATTTGAATTTAAAACTTGAAATATAATTTGTAAAATTTGAAATTTCAAATGTGTAGAGTGTAGAAACTAGAGATGGAGAGTGTGAGACTAGTAGAGATTAGAGACTAAAGAGAGAGAGAGAGCTTCCCCTAGTCCCCTTTAGGCTTGGAGAGTTGGAGTCTTCAACCTTGTCACCTTTTGGAGTGAACTTCCCTTAGAAAGAGCCTTGAAGAAATGGAGATTGGAGAGAGAGAGAGAGCTTCCACCACCACTTCTATTTGATTGAAGTTTTTACTTGGAGAGAAAGAGAGCACTTGAACACTAGAGCACTTGAAATTCCAACACAAAACTAGAAAATTTTAGAGGAAGAAGAGAGTGTAGTAGTGGAGGAGTAGAGAGATTTGTAATTGAATTGATGAAGAAATGAGTGGATGGAGTGGGGTATTTATAGGTAAAGTTTGGATGAAAATTACCCCATATACCCTTGAATATAGTTGTTTTTTTGGATGTGAGTGGGGTAGTTTTGTAAATTTAAAATTTTTTTTTGTTCGAACGGGCCAACGGGCCGTGCCAACGGGCCGGCACGGCCCATTGGCCCACCAACGGCTAGTTTACTAGCCGTTGGACTAGCCGTTGGCGGGCCAACGGGCCGTGCCAACGGGCCGGCACGGCCCGTTGGCCCACCAATGGCTAGTGCCAACGGCTAGTCCAACTAGCCGTTGGCGGGCCAACGGGCCGGCACGGCCCGTCCCAACGGCTAGTTGGACTAGCCGTTGTAGGTGGGGCCCGCGGCACAAACCGTGCCGCGGGCCTAGCGGGCCGTGCCGGAAACGGCACGCGGGCCGGGGGGCAGGCCCAGCCCGCGTCGGCACTAAAACGTGCCGGCCCACGGCACGGCCCGTGCCGTGCCGTGCCGTGCCGGCACGGGCCCTTAACGGGCTGTGCCACGGGCCGTGCCGGGCCGGCCCGTCCCGTTATACACCTCTACCCGTTGCACACAATTATATTAATATACCACATGTATTCGGTAAGCATGAGAATATTCGAACGGGATATTATAGGAAGCAACTCATTGCTCTAGCCAAAACACATCACTCTAGCCAAAACAAATAACCTTGTGTGGGTTACAATTCATCTTCTTGGAAGGAAAATGTTTTACCAGTAAGCATTGAAAGTGCCGAGTGATTAGACAATAAATTGGGTTTGGATCTGGTCAGGTTTAGATATCATCAGTATCAAATTGCATAGTCTATGAATCGAACTACATAACTTATTAATCAAATTGCATAGCTTTTTATATATATTTTTATCCCCTCTTATTTGCTTTATGGATAAGTTAGCATACTAGAATAATTATCAGTATCAAAATAGCTTACTGAAATCCGAACTGCAACAAAAGGTTTCTGAAACTGTTTATGTAGACAGTGTATCATGAATCATGATACATAATTGTCTGTCTACAAACTTTGTAAAACTGATTAATTAATACGCATATTCTTCTATTATTATGTCACACAAAATCGTGTACCACTCTTTTGCTGTGTCTACATCAATCTTTCTCTTCACAAACAGACCACATTTACCATCGATGCCCAAATCTAAACAACACTTTCAGCATGACCCAAAGCTTTCATATATTTATATATTGTTTCAAAATAATAACTCAAAAAAAAAAAAACATGGATCTGTGATGACACAAAGGTGTCAATGTGTAATGACAAAACCCTTGAAAAAGCAAAGGCTCCAATCATTTTTTTTTTATCTTATTTTAGAGAGGTTTTGGCAGAGAGTCTAATCCATCTCTTCTTCACACAGGAGGACCACTTTTAAAAAAAAAAAGAAGAAGAAAGAAAAAAATGAAAGAAACGCTTAATGATGAAAACAAAGTATAACCATAAAACATGCACGTCTCTTTCTCTTACACATGACATGAAGCCGATGTAATGTAACAACAGATGGAATTTAGACTTTGGGAATCCAAATATATATAATATATATATATATAATAAGATGGATGGGGGAGAGTTGGTGGTGGTTACATATTTTTCTTGAATGGTTGTTGAGGAAGCCAACTCGTTTTTTTCGTGTTTATACCAGACAACAGTTTGAGTCGCAAGTTGCAACTGCCATTGGGACTTTTCATGCTTTCCTGTTAGTGAATACCTGTGCAAAGACATGAAAATTTTAGTTTGGTAACTCTGAATTTGAAAAAGAATTTTTCCTTCCTATACTCTATTATCCGGCAAATTATGTGTAAAGAAAAATTTTATAAAGATAAGAATGAAAGATTTCAAACACGATTTTCTTGAGTGTTTCGACAGAATGAGAATGAAAATGAACGTCCGACTTGTCATAAAATGGAATTTTATCCCTAGTACCAAATTTATGATATGAAGTTGCATATAATTATATTTTTAACAGTCAGGCCAATTTCGGGTACATGAACATGTCATGTCGATCGTGGGACATGAGACATGCATTGGGAACGCTTTGGACACATTCCATGTATCCAAAATTCAAAATATTTTTTTTTTTTAATTTCAACATGCATTGCATGCTTTGAACACCATACTTATTAGGTGCACATTGTAATTTTTTATGTTCACGTGAAAAATGATAAATTCTTGATGGAGTTGAGAGCTTACACCCATTGTAGTTATATCAATCTTTGAAAGTCTGAATGTGAGTCATCTTTTTTTTAAAAATAATACGATAATATGATATTTATTTTTTTATTCATTAATGGATCTTTACTATGTTCTGTGTCCCAATTTTTCAAGATTTGTTGCATCACCGTATCCATATCATGTCATATTAATGTCTCATGTCAGTGTCCCTACCTATTCACCCAGAAAAAGCGATAACAATGAAACAAGCAATATGAGAAGGCTGGTAGTAACATGCTAACCTTGAATCCTTGACTACCCTTCTTGCAAGTTGCGAGAGTACTTAAAATCGCAGTCTCATCTTTTTTCCACATCTTGATCGTCTTGTCAGCTTCACAGGTAATGAGCCTCGAACCACTAATATCGTAAGAGAGAGCATAGACACTAGCTTCACTGTCCAACAAGCCTGCAATGATAAATATAGAGAGGCAAAATGACAAATACAGAAGCATAAATTTGTTTGAGCTTGCTGAAAGTTATGCCCGCTCTTCCAATCCCAAAACCATAGGCTCCCACTGCCACCTTGCAAAAGGGAAAAATGTACATTTGCACTCAAATTCCTCGCAGCATCTTCTTTTTTATTTTATTTATGTTTATATTGGCAAGAGACTGGAGAACAGTGTGATTCAATGTGGTAGTACGGTTGTAAATATGGCCATGACATATAAAGGTTGCGTACAAAGTGGTTAGGCAGAAAAATATAGGAAACACGCTTTATTTCGAATGTAGATAACTTTAAGTTTTGATATGAGCCAACTCATCAGAGTGTGTCAATCAATATACTATATATTGTCCGTGCAACCTAATATATACAAAGGCTACTTCGATCTCATATATCTTACTGTGCCACTAACTTCTTCTATTTGAATTGTATGATTCACTATGATCGAGATTGATTCCATTGTTTCAAGAGTAGATTCTTCAATAATGCAACAGTTTTCAACAACTTTTATTGAAGCCTTGTTAGTTGAAAATGGTAAACAAATACAATAATAGCACATGGTCAACTGTCTTACAGTTTCCACATGCAACAGGCATATTACAATGAGCTTTAATTTATCTCAGGATACCTGCAGTTGTCATCACACCATCTACATTGACTGCCATCACATTGATATTTGTTTTCTGCTGGGAGGTGCAAAAGAAAATGTCAAAATATGCAACATTACTTGTTGCCATTTGCAGATATCCAAATTAAATAAGCACACATAATTTACTTGTGCCATTGACATCCATCATGGAATGAGTATATGACAACAAAATTATAAACTAAATGACAGGTAGAGAGAATTTAATAAGGAATCAGAAGTTAAAAAAAAAATGTATGCTATGCAGGCATAAATAATTGTACAGATTCACTCCCTCTGCAATGGTCTTAAGATGGAAGTAGTACAATTCATAACCTAAACCCTATAAATTTATATTTTGAGTTAGGACTGTATTCAACAGTAACATTAGGTGGTCGAGGCAATGCCTAGTTGCACCAGACCTGTAGGTGCCCGTTTAATCGAAAACATACCTAAGGTAATGTATCCACCAAGCTTTGTAAACCTGCCGCATCTAGGCAACTGCTTGGACAACTATGGACATCATAGATTTAAGAGATACGGATGAAACAATCTCGACAAGAATTGAAATAGAATGTCAATGTGAAATTTTTAAACAATATAATGACATCAACTTGGACACTCACAGCATATTGTGCATGAATTCACATATATTTTGAAGACTAATAATTCACAGATTTTGACATTCATGGCTGATGATATATGTCCAAACAATATAATCCACATATTTTTAAATCCACCAAGGTAAATTTCTCCACTTGAAACAGCCCCTAACAAAAATAAAATAATCATCCAGAAAAAGTTAGAATGCTAGAGCATATACTCACCAGCCATGGGATCCCATTACGACCTGAGGATCCTGAAAAAGAGAGACAAACAAAGATCAATATAAATAGGAGGTATTTGGTACTAATTGTACATGAAAACTAAAAAGTATAAATATCAGATGGCATGTGCAGTGCATTATATATGGATAATGAAATCAAATCTAGACATCATCTAGTCATGAAATGAAAAGAACTTACTGTATAGAACAAAGGCCAAGAAAGGTCAGCATAGGTCATATAAGTTTTCATATTTGCAAATATTATTAGAAGCAATAGTTTGTGGGCTTCTCTGTTAAGGAGCTAATGAAATGTGCAATGGTATGAGCTTTAACCTCATCAGACTCAGAAGAAAATTTTCCATCAGGAAGTTTGACTTTCCTTATGGAATTTGAAGCTTTCCTAGCAGCAATAGACGCGTAGAAAAATTGATTCACCCAACTGGAGCCAATTCTGATGAGATTTCTGATGGAGACAACCCTCCTCTGTGTATAGTAGCTGAGCATCGCAGCATTCTCCTCCGACATGAGGAAATGGTTGAGCTGGTCCTCGGTCCTCCATATGGTTGCATGAAAGACACTCTGGCTGATGATGATGATCTATGATTCTATGTAAGAATGTTCTTGAAGATAAAATCTGGGATGTGGTTAGAAAAATGAAGAGCTCAAGTAGCACAGGGCCTGAGTTCAATGCTTCTTCTTTGAGATTTGCTGGCCCATTATTAAAGCCAATGCCATAGAGGCAATCCATGGTGAACATGAGCATCACTAAAATCATATCCAAGAGGACGCAACTGCAGGTTAATAACCTTATCAGCTATAAACAGACTACCTTTATTCAAGGTAGGAAAACTGCCCACAGTCCTTCGATGGCCCATGAGTTGATTTCGGATGCATCAAACTTTACCTAAGCAAAGCTTTTGATTCTCTCAGTTGGCCGTTTATAATTGTGGTCCTTGAAAGTGCCCCTCCGCTAAGTCTTGGTCACCTCACCTGGACAACAAAAATCATGGTCTTTGGTTTGATAAAAAAGTGAATTTGAATATTGGATTGGGTTTCGGGAAGACTTATCAGTTGGATACAACAATGCATCCAATATTCAATCAGTGAATCAACATATCATTCTAGTGCATCAATTTATGAATCATGCTACTGGGGATAAAAAGCAACATCATAATTTATTTAAAACATTGGTAGCTGAAACATTTTAGGCTTTCCAACGATGAACCACCCTTAAAGCAATTGCATACTGAGGGGACAAAGAGAGGGAAAAAAACACGCACAGAAGTCAATATCAACAGACAATGAGAAAGTTTATGCACCTCTCAGATGACCCCTGAAGTGATATAATAGGCCCTGGAAGTCTTTTGCTTGGACCAGCAGTACCACTTCTAAAAAAAAGATTAAAAAAAACAGATTAGTGATTCATGTGATTCATGCCAAAAAAAAAAAAAAACTCATAGAAAGAACGATGCATCACACAACTAGAAAAGTGAAGAAGACATACTTTCCTTTTTGTTGGGCGAGCGGAGCAACAACAATCTCATTCTGAACCCCTTCTTTCTGAGAATTCAACAAACCTGGCCTTCCTACATTTATGACAGTGGCACATTGCACCAGAAAAACAAATGAATAAACATAAAAAAAAACTGTATAAGCTCCTTAAAAAAAAAAGGGGGGATGTCCAGATGCCCCTGACTAGGGTTTAATTTTTTTTTTGTCCGTGGATTTTTTTTTATTTTTTATTTATCTCTGAAATCTGGTCTTTTTTTTTTTTTTTTTGCTCCTGATCAGTGTCACGATTCTCATCCGTATATTAATATTACATTTCTGTAATTTATTGTTAAATATATGTAATTGGTTATTACATTTATGTAATTTGTAATTATCTGTAAATGGTAGATTATGTCGTTGGGTATTACATTTGTAGTTTTTGTTGTAGTTGTTATATAAATGTTAGTTTCTATAATTGTTTAGTACATGGATCAAGAAGTAATTCTACTAAAATATTACAATTGTTCATAAATTTATTTAGGTGTTTAACTGTTTGTTGTATTTTTTATGTTGCTTGGAAAACCCGTTTTTCGTTATGAAATACATTGAATTTCTAGTTCAATGATATTTCAGTGGGTTTCATTTAATCCAAAAGGAAATAAAGAGGATTAAGGGGAAGACTACAACTAATCATTAAGATATGAAGAAAATATCATAATTCAAACAATTAATGTATCTATTTTAATGAAATTTTAAGATTGTATCTATAACAATATTGCATATATTGAATGCACTTACATATGATATTGTAATGACATTGAAAATGTATATATAACCATTTTGTGTTTAAACATATTTGCGTATTTTAATATTTTTTGTAGACAACTATTAAATATTTATAATTATTTGTATAATTTCTGTATGTATCACATTATATTTCTATATTTATGTAACTGTCTGTAAGGGGTAGTTTGGGTATCACATATAAATCACAGAAATATAATAATCAATTACATATATTTAACAATTAATTACAGAAATGTAATATTTATGTAACTGGTCGGGGAAAAAAAGGACCAGATTTCAAGGGCAAATAAAATATAAAAAAAATCAAGGGACAAAAAAAAATTTAAACCCCTGATCAAGGGGCATATATACACACACACACACGCTCGCGATTAGGTGCGGCGAACGGCAGGTGCGGCCGCGACGTGGGCATCCGATCGCGAGTCCATTGCATCCGACGGTCAATGTGAATCGCACCCGACCGTCCGATGCGATGGACCCGTGATCGTTGCCGCACCCGCCGTTCGTCGCACCTAATCGGCTATATATATATATATATATATATATATATATATATATATATATATATATATATATATATATATATATAGGGAGCCGATTACATGCCGTCATGCGGTCGGTGCGACCGCGATCACGGATCACGGGTCCATCGCATCGGACGGTTGGGTGCGAATCACGTCGACCGTTGGATGCGATGAACCTGCGATCGGACGGCCCACATCGCGACCGCACGACCGCACCTCATCGGTCGCGTATATATATATATATATATATATATATATATATGGTCGCGATTACGTGCGGTATGCGGTCGGTGCGGTTTACGACGTGGGCCGTCCGATCGCGGGTCCATCGCATCCAACGGTCGACGTATCGCACCCGACCGTCCGATGCGATGGACCCGTATCGACGGCCCGTATCGCGCACCGACCGACCGTAAACCGCACCTATCGGCTCCCTATATATATATATATATATATATATATATATATATATATATATATATATATATATAATATATGGAGGTTATTACGTGCGGCGAACGGCGGGCGCGGCAGCGATCACGGGCCGTCGATCACGGGTCCATCGCATCGGACGATCGGGTGCGATTCACGTCGACCGTTGGATGCGATGGACCCACGATCGAACGGCCCACGTCGCGGCCGCACCTGCCGTTCGCCGCATGTAATAATTTTCATATATATATATATATATATATATATATATATATATATATATATATATATATATATATATATATATATAGTCGTGATATTATACGGTCGTGCGGTCGTGCGGTCGCGATTCACGGGCCGTCGATCACGGGTCCATCGCATCGGACGGTCGGGTGCGATTCACGTCGACCGTTGGATGCGATGGACCCGCGATCGAACGACGCACGTCGAATCCGCACGACCGCACCGACCGCATATTATCGAAAATCTATATATATATATATATATATATATATATATATATATATATAGGGGACTGATATGCTACGGTGAGCATATCAGCCCTTATCATGCGGTCAGTTAGATTTCATCCGTTGGATCTGAGTTCACCGAATCGGATGGACAGCAACTAAAAGAAAAAAAAATCGATGGACACTCATCCACTCACCCAATCACCTCTTCTCTCTCCCCATTTTCTTCTCCCTCTGACTTCTTCTCCCTCTTTTCACTCAGCCCCACCAAAACCTGAAGAAAACAAAAAACCAATCAAATTTGTAGATCCACCGTCGACGTTGACGTGCTCTCCCGACCTGACGCCGACGATAGGATTTATAAGGTCTGTAATTTTTTCTCAAATTGTTTTTGATTTGTTATAGGGTTTTGTTATTTGGGATTATCAAAATCATTTTGTTCTTGGGTTTCTAGAATTTTTAAGGCTTTTGTGTTTCCTTTTCTAGCCTTTTGTTTTTTAATGGATTTTGTGCCCTTATAATTTTTTATATTTTTTCTGTTTATGCTTTTTTTTGTGCTGTTTTTTTTTATGAAAGGTTTTTTTTATGAATGCTGCTTTTATCATTCTAGATAGTTTTTTATGTGTTTTATTATCAATTAGATAATTATGTTTTGCAGTTTTTTTATATTACAGATGGATACTAATGAGGGGGAGAATGTGGAAGATATTGAACAAATATTTGTAGAGAAAGGGGTTTGGATTCCAGATGTTGATGACAGTATTAAACCGGTTATTGGAATGTGTTTTGATACACTTGATGAAGCAGAGAATTTTTACATCTGTTATGCAAGATTCGGAGGATTTGGTGTTCGAAAATCATCAACAAGATATCGTGTTGGTTCAAAAGAAATCTATAGAAAAGAGCTTGTATGTGCAAAAGAAGGATTCAAAAACACATCAGAAGATAAAAACAAAATCCGGATAAGAAAGCGAGGACATGTAAGGGTGGGGTGTAAGGCTAGAATAAAGGTTTTAAAAGAAGAAGATGGAAAATGGAAAATAGATGATTTCAGTGAGGGTCATATTCATGTATTGGCCACTCCTCGGAAAACCCATTTGTTGAGGTCCCATAGGGAGGTAACATGTGCACAAAAGTCTTTAATTGACACATTTCAAGATGCAAATGTTGGCTCTTCACAAACAATGACCATACTAGCTATGGATTCGGGAGGATATGACAAAGTTGGATGCACTGAAAGAGATATTCGAAACTACCGAGGAAAAATTCACAATGAAATGAGGGATTATGATGCTCAAATGTTTATTACTTCTTTCAAAGAAAAAGCTTCAATGAATCCCTCATTTTACTTTGCATATGAGATGGATGAAGACAACAGGTTAACACATTGTTTTTGGGCAGATGGAAGTGCAAGAAAAGCTTATGCTCTCTTTGGTGATGTTGTTGTATTTGACACGACTTATGACACCAACCAATATTCATTAATTTTTGCACCCTTTACTGGAGTGAATCACCATTTCCAGTCCATTTCCTTTGGCTGTGGGATATTGAAGGATGAAAAAATAGAATCCTTTGTATGGTTGTTTACAAAATGGCAAGATGCAATGTCTAAATGTCCACCAAAGGCTATTATTACTGATGAGGATCCTGCTATGGGAGCTGCGATTGCAAGAATGCTACCACAAACCCATCATCGGTTCTGCATCTGGCACATAATGAAGAAATTGTCTGAAAAGGTGGGTGTATTAGCTTGTAGATCTGAATTTTTGGTATCTTTTAAGCAATGCATATATGGTTCAGAAACTCCAGAAGAATTTGAGGAGAGATGGGACAAAATAATGATGAATTTTATGTTAGAACAAAATGAGTGGTTGTCCAAACAGTACAGGAACCGTCACAAGTGGATTCCAGCATATCTGAATGATATTTTCATGGCAGGCATGAAGAGTACACAGCGTAGTGAAAGTCAAAATTCAGTCTTCGATAAATTCTTGAATAAAAAGCATAGTTTGGTTGAATTTGCTCATCATTTTGAAAGGGCTCTAGAACGACAACGATACAATGAATTAGTTGCCGATCATGAGACACTTTATACAAGCCCTGATCTTGTTACTTCTTATGCAATTGAAGTACAAATGTCAAAGAGATATACAAAAGAAGTTTTCTATATTTTTCAAAAAGAAGTCCAAGCCTCTCTACATTATGGATCGGTGATCAAAATGTTGGGACCTCCAGATGTGCATATGGTTAGAAGGTTGGGAGAGCCAAATAAATTGCGTGAAGTTATATATGATCCATCAAATTGTCAAATTACTTGTACATGTAAAAAATTTGAAACCGAGGGAATCCCATGTGCACACATGCTTGTCGTGTTGAGAAATCATTGTTTTGATGAGTTGCCCGAATATCTTGTTCTTCAAAGGTGGACAGTCACAGCGAAAGAGAAGAATGTATTTGATTTTGATGGGGTGGAACTTCGAGAAACCCAAGACACAATGTTAAGTAGAAAGAGCATTGAACTTGTACGTGCATTTGCAAATTGTCTAGATAATGCCCCTCTTGAGGTCTATGACAAAGCCAAGGAGTTCATATCTTCTCTACAAAAAGAAAAACAATCACGCAGTGCATGTGGTAGCAATAATCAAGGAAGGATGAATACGATGTCAATCCCTTCCACCATAGAAATCCGACCTCCAAACATTTCAAACACAAAAGGAAGCGGAAAACGATTGAAAGGAGGAAAAGAAATAGCAATGAAAGAGAAGGAAAAAGTCAGAAGAACATGTAGCATGTGTGGAAAGAAAGAGAAGCATAACAAAAGGAGTTGCCCGCTATTAAAAGAAATGTAAGATTTCAATTTTTGTTCTTAGCATTATTTGTTATCTCAATATAATTTAATATGATGTATTTATATATGATGTTGTATTTCAGGTTTGCACGTGACATGCAAGATACGAATGAAACATTCAATGAGACACAAAATTCCGTAGACCTTTGAAGATGTTGATGATCTGAAGTGTATTCAATTTGTGTGATGTGTAGTTTGAATTTTTTTGTGTGATGTGGTTTTTGAACAGGTTTAATTTGTGTGATGTGGTGTTGTGATTGTTAGATTTTTTGGGTGTAATGTGGTTTTTAACAGGTTCTCTTTTTTAGCAAGTGTTAGATTTTTTGGGTGTAATGTGGTTTTCAACATGTTCTTTTTTTCAGCAAGCCAGCCTGTTTAAATGTATGTTTTTTTGGTGTTGTGTGACCAATGCATGCTTGCTTGCAGATTGTTTGTCATTCTGAATATATTAAAATGATTTGTGGCATATGGATGTGATTTTTGGTAGCCATTGAATATATTAAATCTCGGACATGTTCATTTGTATTAATCTGGTTGTATTTTTTGGTGTAATGTAATTTTGAATAGGTTTATGTCATGTTTGAGCAATGTGGTATTGAACAGATTTAGTTTGTGTAAGCTGCTGTTGAATTTATTGGAATAAGTGGTTCTTTTGCCACCAAGCCAACCTTGTCAAGCTATACTGTTATGAAAATTCTATACTTTCTTTTTACAGATTAGGACATTTTGCTTGCCAACTTCAGCAGCTATTCCATTTCATGATCACCCAGGGATAACTAGAAATTAATGTATGTTTAATCTCTTTAGATGTTTTCTTGATTTCATCTTTTAATTATATATGCATGCATACACACTGTTCTGTCATTCTAAATTTATTAAATGATACATGACATATACATACTAGCATATAACACACATAGCCCTTGTTTAATGTTTGGGACAGCATATAAATAAAATAAAAAGTGAACCTTCAAAGTCCAATATCAACAAGAAGAAGTTTTCATTTATTTTTTACATAACAGCAACAAGTTTCATTCATTTATTTACATGAACAATAGCAACTACAACCAGCCATGACAAATATAAATAGCAATGAACATCATCATCAACAGACAAACATCAGCTACAACATTTCATGTCTTGTTAAATGCCCCATTCACAACCATCTCGTGTTAACCTGAAGAATAACATTGTTATATTAATATACATCAAAACTAATACAATTAGCAGGGAAAAGAAACAATTCTAATTTTACATGAAAGGAACTTTAATAACACTTGAGAAACCCTTTCAAAATAAGAAAAAAAAAAGCACAAAAGCCTTAAAAATTCAAAAAACCCTAGAACAAAATGGGTTTTGACAATCCCAAATCAAGAAACCCTATAACAAATCAAAATAAAATTGAAAAAAAAATTATAAACCCTATGCATCCCGTTGTCGGCGTCCAGTCGGGAGAGCGTGTCATCGTCGGCGGTGGATCCACTGATTCGGTTGATTTTTTTGTATTCTTCAAGTTTTGGTGGGGCTGAGTGAAAAGGGGGAGAAGATATCAGAGAGGGAGAAGCAAATGAGGAGAGAGAAGAGGTGATTGGGTGAGTGAATGAGTGTCCATCGAATTTTTTTTCTTTTAGTTGCTGTCCATCCGATCCGGTGAACCCAGATCCAACGGATTAAAATTGACTGACCGCATTATAAACGCTGATATGCTCACCGTAACCTATCAGTCCTCTATATATATATATATATATAGACTCGTGATATGGTGCGGTCGTGCGGATCCGACGTGCGTCGTCCGATCGCATCAGACGGTCGGGGGCGATTCACATCACTTTATATATATATATATATATATATATATATATATATATATATATATATATATATATATATATATATACGACCGCGATGAGGTGCGGTGGCCGCACCGTGCGGCAGCCGTCCGATCGCGGGTCCATCGCATCCAACGGTCGACGTGAATCGCACCCGACCGTCCGATGCGATGGACCCGTGATCGACGCCGCACGGTGCGGCCGCCGCACCTAATCGGTGCTCTATATATATATATATATATATATATAGAGCACCGATTAGGTGCGGCGGCCGCACCGTGCGGCGTCGACCACGGGCCGTCGATCACGGGTCCATCGCATCGGACGGTCGGGTGCGATTCACGTCGACCGTTGGATGCGATGGACCCGCGATCGGACGGCTGCCGCACGGTGCGGCCGCCGCACCGACCGCATATTATCGAAAATCTATATATATATATATATATATATATATATATATATATATATATATCTTTTCCCAAATTCATTGAAGCAGTAAAATAACGTAACAGAGATTTCAATCACCATCCAAGTTTGAATAAAACATAGAAGAGCGCTGATACACTATGGGTCTAGACATATCATTTTCCAACATAGAAAGGCCTGGATTTTTTAAATAATGTAGCACCTGGTAGAGCCAGCTGAGAAGAAATGGAGGCCTGATCCTCTGCACCGGGATTGGCACGACCCAACACAATCTTTACCAATCCTAACTGGTGTGCATCTTCAACAGTGAAATATGTATAAATCAAACGGAGAACTAACACGATGTGAAGAGTAAAAAAAAAAACCCAAATTTCGAAACAAAACAATCAAAAAAATATATCGTTGATCATGAATAATTTCTCATTGGCCATGACAGACTTCCAATAACATTTTAATTAATAAATTTTTAAAAAAAAGCATTGGCCCTCTAATAGATTCAAAGTCCAGGCATTTGTGATATCTTTTTATACTAAAACACGTTCAAAATTCAAGATTTCAGAAAAACAAAATTTATCAAGGAAGAAGCCCAACCTGCCTGACCTTGTAGACGTTCTTCTAGTGGCAGACACGCGAGATATGAAAGAAAAAAATGTGAAACAAGTACTTCATTAATGTGAATTTATGGCGCTAACGAAGTACATGTGATTAGAGCTGGGGCTGAAAAATAAAATGTATAACAACGCTAAAAAAATCACCAAAATCCTCGTTCATTTACACTGTGTGCGTGAGAGATGATGAAGAGGATGAGTACAGTGACGGAGCCAAGGAATTTATATTAGTGGGGGTGATATTTGACTACAACTTTTTATTTTTTCTTAATTGAGAATCAGTTTTCACTTTTTCATAATTAAGATTAATTTCTGTAATTATAATTAAACACAAAAGATGATCAAAACCTAATATTACAATGGGCATACAAATAAGTAAATATAAATAGTTAATTTCACCTTTCACAAGTATTAAAATAATAATCTATAAGCATAATAATATTAATTTTGTATTCTACATAATAGATGAGAAAGAGAGTGAATTTTTTTTCTTATTTACTATATATACAGAAAGAGGGAGCTAGAGAGGGAAAGAGAGAGGTGGGGGGGGGGGGGGGGGGGGATCAGGGAGAAACATAATCTAAAATCAAATATTGTTATTAGATAGGATAAATTTGAAGTCAGCATAATTAACATTTAAATCAATTAGGATGAAACCTAATTTAAATGAGAAATTTATGAAATTCTATAGGTTGGTTTGTGTTTGGTAAAGGAATAACTTGTGAGATAATTAAGGGGCTAAGTGAGGGAATAAATGGTTAGACAATTTTATCATGCTTGTTATTAAAAAAAATCAAGATAAAGTGATCATAATTATCCAATTTTAAAATAAAAATAAAGATATTTGTTCCGTCTAAACGTTATAGATGTGAAAATTAATATTTTTTTAATAAATCTTTTTAATCCTAATTTTAATATTGTGAAAAATGACATAATTGATAGACTTTTATCCCCTAAATAAGGATAATTTGTTATCAAAATTTTATTCCCTTACCAAACTACCACTATATGTATAAATTAAATAAATAATAAAAATCTTTTTTTATTAAAATAGTAATTATCAAATTAAACAAATGATTGGGCACCCTTCTAAATTATGAAAAAAACTAAAATAAAATATACATTAAATATCATTTTATTTTGCTTTTCCAATCACCATCTTATTGAAGTTTAACGGATGCCTATGTGATAATGTGTGAACAATTATTTACCATGTCAAATGAAAAACAGTATGTGCTTAAAATTGCTTCACATATACATGTATGCATGTTGTAGGTGTGTAAATTGAATTAAAGAAAGTCATTATCTCAACCAATTAACCACTCATCATTAATTAAATCATACATTAATCAAAAGTGAGTAGGACAATCAATTGAATTAAAGAAAGTCACTGTCCCAACCAATTAACCACCACCTAACATTAATTAAACCATACATTAATTTAAAGTGAGTGGGGGCAGATCGCCCCTATATAGCTCCGCCCATGGATGAGTAGTAGGCAGACGGCCGACGGATAGTAACAGACCAACAAAGAAGAGATCCGGTGAGAAGAAGCCGTATTCCACAAATGGGTGTGCAAATTAAAAGGATGTGCGAGCATATTTACTTAAATTGAAAGGTGTGCAAATTGAAGGTGTGTGCATATTCCAAGGGTGCAAATAAAGACACCTTGAGTCATGACAGGGTCGTGTGTGTCAGTTCAGGTGAGGGAGGGTCGTGTGTGTCAGTTCAGGTGAGGGATCCTCCACCCTCATCTTCCCTTTCTCTCCCTTCCCCCCACCCCTAATGTTTTTTGGGGTGGTAAATTAAAAGGATGTGCGAACATATTCACTTAAATTGAAGGGTGTGCATATTGAAGGGGTATGCAACCATATTCCAGGGGTGCAAATAAAGACACCTTGAGTCGTGGTAGGGTCGTGTAGGTCGGTTCAGGTGAGGGATCCTCCACCCTCGTCAGCCCCTTTCTCTCCCTTCCCCCCACCCCCTAATGTTTTTTGTGGTGGTGGGGGCAGAAAAAATGTGGTAGGAGTATTTATTCCCTTCTCAAAATCTCCCTATTTTTTTTTTTATCTAAGTGTTGTTGGACAATACCCCGGATACAATTGTCCTTCAACAGCTCTGTATAATTAGATGTTTGAGTGCGTCTAGCAAATTTTACTAAAGCCTCCAGTGCCTTGACGAACTGTCTATCAACTTTAACTACAAACATATTGGACTCCTGGCTTATAACCCGAATATCCCTTAAAAACTCTTGGAACTGAGGCAGACCCGGGCCTGGATGCTGTAGCAATCTAATAATTGACTCCGCAACAGAACAAATAAAAACAAAGCCCTGTGTTTACCCCTCACCAATCTCACTCCCTGACTACCTCGCTTTCCGCACGTGCCAGAGAAACCCATAACCAGCTCAAAAAATCAACCCCAATCACTGTAAAAGGTTGATCTTGTACGATTACAAAACCCGCACCAGCTGCTCTACTAGAACAATCCACACTACCATCTGTGATGATAAAAGTGTTCTAGCTAGCTCTGATCAAATTCATCAAACAGAGATCAACATCAGATGGCTTACACACATGAATTTCCTGCAATTGAAACACATGAGAAGGGTCTGTGAGCTATCAGTCGACTGCATTCATCCACCACACTCAATGCCCTACCAGCAGTTAACCCAAGGGTCTCCATAACGCCCTTTAAAAATTCTATTGTTCCTTGCTTTCCACATCTGCCAAGCCATTGCAGCAAACATTAGCTGAGATTACTCTGTGTCAACAGTTATGGAAGAAACAAATTATTCCATCTAGAGGGTTGCCATATGATCCTAGGAGGATCTCAAAGTCTCATTAGTTGATTCCACCAAAATTTACCATTTGAATGGATTTTAAATCAATTGGGGACCCACAATTCCTCTTTAAATTATCAACAACCAAACATGTGAATTTTGATATTTTTTATGGGATGAAATCCACCCTAGAATACCACCAACCACAGAAGGCCTTAGCTTTATACCAAGTCATGTGCCACTATAAAGGGGAGACTAAAAGGCTTCAAATTGCACCTGAACCTACTTTTGACAAAGCTGTGGTAAGCGCGTTTAACATCAAACCAGAACACAGCTTTTGTCAATGCTTAAACCACCTTACTTTCTCCACCAACACCAGAATTCTGAACCACAAATGATAATTCATTCTCCTGTCTGTGTGTCTTTCTGCATTATCCAATGCATAATACAATTCAATAACAATCAACAAAGGGAGAACAATCATGACATATAAAAAATAAAAATAAAAAACATATTCCAGTTTCTGTTATTTGTTGTTGATCAATAATACAGCTTAAGTTACCATGTCCTTGTATCAAGATTGTTTGCTAAACATTACTGAATACCCAAAACGCACCATAATCCCTGAACCATGGGAATCTGATGATATCTCAAGTGCCAAACACAGCCAAAGATCAATTGTTCACACACACACATATCCAATTTGAGCCATAATTCAATTTGGAAAAAATTGACATGGCAAGTGTTTCCTTCCTCGTATCTCTTTAGTCCTTCTGCGGATGAGCATCAATGGTGAAGTACTGTTTGGCATATTTGTCTGCTTTCACGCCCGAACGATGATCATAGTATTCAACAACTGCAGCTCCAGCCAATGCAGCCAGCGTGAGTGCTTGAGCATGCAACCTAAACATAAGCACAGTGTAACAAGCTGTAAGAACCTAGGCATCTGAACTCTTGCCATCATAATTACATGCTAAAACATTAAGATGATATCTTAAAATTACAATGTGAAAAAGAAAAGTAGAAGAATAAACATGCTGAAACGTAATACGAAAAATGACGATATCTTGATATTACACTTCCTAAAACATGATGATATCTTGATATTGGCCAGTGACATTAAGAGCTGCTTTTTTTTTGGGTTGCAATATCCAATTATTACATTTATTGGTAGAGGTTATGGTAAATTTCCCAGATTTAACACTTCCTAAGTTGTGCACTGTACGACATGCAAATTGATCCACCATTTTAGAGGTATAATGTGCCATGTGCAAATTGATCCATTGTTTTAGAGGTATTTATTAGACACGCACTCAGGCAATGAACAAAAGGTTTTCAACTTATCATTCTGTTATGTTAATGACATTGTAGTACGGGGGGCATAAAATCAGGGTGAAAACAGGAAAACAAAATGAGATGGAACGTGTGGAGAGTGCTTCATGTCCTTAGAGGTTTCCAAGGGATCCCCTCTTTATCCTTGGTCTCTGTGATTCTCTAAGAGCTGATATAATTACATCTGTTTCCTTTCTTTTGATGAAAAGATGGGATACTACCCAAAAGTTTATTATTTAGTTGAAAACATACAAGGATATATCCGTTTCTCTTAAATTCATCTACCCTACAAACATGGACTAGACATTATTTATTGTTAGAAAATAAGACTACTGGAGAGAAAAATAACCCAAGCCATAAACACATGCATGCTTTTTCAAAATAAATAAATACGAGTATCGGATTATGCATGCTGGCTCATGATAGTGTGTTTCTGGGAGATTGTTGACTTAGAAAAGCCTACATGGAGCCAAACAAGTATAAATCATAGTTTTCCGAGTGATTCCTAGGCGTCACCTAAGCAACACCATGGGGACTAGGTGACCTATATGAGTCTAGGCAATTATCCACCTAACCAGTGTGTTCGTTAAGCGACTTATATATACGCCTAGGCGTAATAAATGGGTCAGGGACACTTATTGGACTTGATAAATTTATTATAAATGATTGAGATTAGAACAAATGAATAGCTGAGTATAAACCACTAACCTAATTGTTTTGAGTTGATAAAGTTAGCTAGTTATAATTTATTTATTTGCTTTGTTGTTTGGAAATTTTGACATTTTCTACATTGTATTTTGGTTTGTTGACTGATGACTTTGGACCTATGGTTTTTTGTTGTCGTAATGAGTTATCTCTTCTTCATATTTGGTTGTTTACCTTCGGCTGAATTTTTGTCGTTATTTTTATAATGATATCATTTTGTTAGATTATTACTTAACCAAGCAGGATGTGTTTGTGAATTTTCATAACCATGTGACTGTGTGAATTATGATAACCATATAAATATAACATTATTATCTCAAATTCAATTATAGAAAAAAAAGCATGAATAATTAGAGAACTACTATGAAAAAAATCACTAGCTTAAAAAACATGTATAATTACGCGAGCCTAGGCGGGTATGGTTGCTAGCCTAGGCGCACAACCACTGTATAGGCTCACCTGACCGCTCAAACAACTATAATATATATTCCATCCTTGGAAACAGATAAAACGTGAAAAGGGACAGGGAATGATATAATATTGTGAGCATTCATCAAAAGATAGCTATAAACCCTAGTCTCTTGCACTTTAACTACCAGCATTAAGAAGAGCTCCTTAACCCACGTTGCACGCAGACATAGTGACATTCTTAGATGAGACAATGTTTGCTGAGGGCACTACCACATTTATGAAAGAATACATTGATGGCTACAGGATTGAATGTCATGGAACCAAAGCGGAGAACCTAATGTGTAATTTAGGGATTGCATAGTTTTATGCGCATAAAGTTCAGTCATCATCTTTAGTTGAATTCCAAAGATATATAATATGCGAGTATGAATAAAGCCATAAAGGTCAAGTCCCACCAAAATCAGGCGCTCAATCACTTTTCAATAAGCCCGAACCAAACTAGTATAGTACCATTTCCCCATCTCTTGCTATAACTAAATCTCATATATATTCACGCATTTGACAATTTTGAACCCCCCCCCCCCCCCCTCTCCCACACACATGCCTTAACAAACAATCTTTAGGGTGTAGAAGCTCCATCTTGTACATTCAATTTTCTAAAAAAATAGAAACTCTTCATAAAGATCAATTCAAATTCCTATAATATAATGTGGGTTATGTAAAAACTAAATCTCATATATTCATGTATTCAGCAATTTTGAAACCCCCCCCCCCCCCCCCTCCCACACACATGCCTCAACAAAAAATCTTTAGAGAGTAGAAGCTTCATCTTGTACATGCAATTTCTGACAGCATAGAAACTCTTCATAAAGATCAAATCAGGGTTCCTATAACATAGTGTGGGATATGTTAAAACTAAATCTCATATATATGTATTCATGTACTCTTGACAATTTTGAAACCCAACCCCCAACACACACACACACAACATCGTGTACCAAAGAATGGTCTCGGTTATCAAAATGCCTCAACAAACAACCTTTAAAGGGTAATAGCTCCATCTTGTACATGCAATGTTCTGAGAGAGAAAAAAAAAACTCTTCATAAATCACCCCAGGGCTCCTATAAATAATGTGGGATTTTAAATATGCACCCCTATAAAAATGCTGCCACAGAAAGCATTTACAAAGAATCTTATAAAAAATTAATGCAGTCAATGATCCCAAAATAAAAAAATTTGATATGACCCTCTTCAATAATTCAGATCCACAAATCAAAAAGAAAAATCTCTGAATCCCAAAAATGATTATAATTACATCAATATGACTTTGAATCCAGATCCTCTATATAAAATAAAATTAAAAAATTCGACTCCCTCCTCCGCCCAAAAGTCCGTCCCTTTGTTTATCCAAAGCCCATCATCGATTTGAACAACCAATGCCCATTCTACACATGGACCCGGAGAAACCAAAAGCACATTCAAAATCCAAGCATCATCGAAGACGCCAAAATAACATCTCCCCAATTTCAACAGCGCATCAAATAAAAGGCATGAAACAGAGTTTCAAAAAAAAAAAAAAAAAGAGATCTTCAAAACCCTAAGATCATCTCAACATCTCACAAAATCACGATTGAAAAAGAAAAAAAGAACAAGATCAGAACCTGGCGTGGATGATTTTGACGCTGGTTTTCATGTTGGGCTGGGTCCAGTTGTACGCGAACGAGCTCGCGAGACCTCCCAACCAAAGACACCCTTCCGTGAGAGATTTCTTAATCTAGGAATTGCACGCTGGTGGAGTAGCCGGTCATTTTGGGAGGGATAAGACCACTTCTTTAGTTGAGGATCGTTTTTATTGGCCTTCTCTCAAACGCGATGTAGGACGTATTATGGCCCAGTGTCGTACTTGTCAATTAGCGAAAGCACATAAGAAAAATACAGGTTTGTACACTCCATTACCAGTCCCTCACACCCCATGGAAAGACCTTAGCATGGATTTCGTTCTTGGTTTACCCAAAACAGCAAGAGGACATGATTCTATTTTTGTGGTAGTTGACAGATTTTCTAAAATGGCTCACTTCATTCCATGTAGTAAAACCACCGACGCTTCACGGGTAGCTAAGTTGTTCTTTAATGAAATTGTACGTTTACATGGGTTACCATTATCCATAGTGTCTGACCGTGATGTTAGGTTTGTCAGCTATTTTTGGAAGACATTGTGGAAATTGTTCAACAATCAGTTAAAGTTCTCTTCTGCTTTTCATCCTCAGACTGATGGTCAAACTGAGGTTGTCAACAAAGGTTTGGGAAATCTATTGAGATGTCTAGTGAGTGAGCGAGTAACCACTTGGGATTTAATTTTACCTACTGCTGAATTTGCCTACAATAGCTCAGTTGATTTAGTTAATAGATCAACTGGAAAGAGCCCTTTTGAGATTGTACATGGTTTCTCACCTCGAAAACCCATTGACTTAATTCCATTATCCATTGACATTCGCTCCTCTGAGTCTGCTGAATCTTTTGCCCAACACATTCGTGACTTACATGCTGATATACGACGCAAAATTACACTGAGTAATGAAAATTATAAGTTGTCTGCAGATATTCACCGTAGGTTTCAGGAGTTCAAGGAAGAAGATCAAGTAATGGCACGTGTGCGACCGGAGTGTTTCCCCAAAAATTCTTTCAAGAAACTTCACTCCAGATCATTCGGACCTTTTCGTATCATTAGTAAACAAGGACCTAATGCTTATGTACTTGATTTGCCTCTTGATATGAATATTAATCCAGTGTTCAATGTGGCGGATTTATTTCCTTACCGAGGCACCTTTGAGCCTCCTGCACTGCCTACAGGTACATCTTCTGATCGAGATGCACAGACCATAACGCCTTCACCGATTTTTCCACCACTACCACAACTTGTTGACAAAATTGAAGATGTGATCGAGGATCAAACTATCCTTACCCAAGATGGTACTTTTCAAAGATATCTTATCAAGTGGAGGAATAAACCAGTTACAGATGCCACGTGGATCACTGAAGATGATTTTCGCCAGATCGATTCGAACCTTCTGGAGCAGTATCGTCACCTTCACTCGCCAGAGACGAGTTCTTCTCAGCCGGGGAGAATTGATGTGGATCTCCCAATTCGCACATACACAAGACGTAATCGCCACCATTAGATGGATGATTTAAGATAATCTTTTACTAGATTAAATTTGAAGATTTGTTTAGATTTGATTTGTTAGGATATGGTTGGATTTGATTGGTTAGGATAAGATCTGTTTTGGTCAGTTAAGTTTGATTTGTTTTGGTTAGTATCAATTAGTTTGTTTTATTATTTAAACACATGGTTTACCCGGAATGGGGAATTATTGATGAATTTGAAGAATTATTATTTTCTCCTTCTTTACCTTTCTCTCTCTTCTTCCTCTGTCCGGCATCACCCAACACACACACACACAACATCGTGTACCAAAGAATGATCTCGGTTATCAAAATGCCTCAACAAACAACCTTTAGAGGGTAATAGCTCCATCTTGTACATGCAATGTTCTGAGAGAAAAAAAAAACCTTCATAAATCACCCCAGGGCTCCTATAAATAATGTGGGATTTTAAATATGCACCCCTATAAAAATGCTGCCACAGAAAGCATTTACAAAGAATCTTATAAAAAATTAATGCAATCAATGATCCCAAAATAAAAAGATTTGATATGACCCTCTTCAATAATTCAGATCCACAAATCAAAAAGAAAAATCTCTGAATCCCAAAAATGATTGTAATTACATCAATATGAACTTTGAATCCAGATCCTCTATATAAAATAAAAAAAATCCGACTCCCTCCTCCGCCCAAAAGTCCGTCCCTTTGTTTATCCCAAGCCCCATCATCAAATTGAACAACCAATGCCCATTCTACACATGGACCCGGAGAAACCAAAAGCACATTCAAAATCCAAACATCACCGAAGACGCCAAAATAACATCTCCCCAATTTCAACAGCGCATCAAATAAAAGGCATGAAACAGATTTTCAAAAAAAAAAAAAAAGAGATCTTCAAAACCCTAATATCATCTCAACATCTCACAAAATCACGATTGAAAAAGAAAAAAAGAACAAGATCCGAACCTGGCGTGGATGATTTTGACGCTGGTTTTCATGTTGGGCTGGGTCCAGTTGTACGCGAACGAGCTCGCGAGACCTCCCAACCAAAGACACCCTTTTTTTGTCCGAACATAGATCCATGAAAACATCGAATAAGATTCTATAAAACAAAATCGAAAAAAAAAAACACCAAATCTAGAGATAAAGAGACGGAGAGGGTACCAACTGTTCGGAGCTTGTGATCGACGACCCACTCCCTCATCGATTCGACCGAGCTCTTCTTGTTCTCCGCCATTTCTGACACCTTTTTTTTTCAACGAAGAGAGACGAAATGAATGAAAAAAAAACCGGAGGATATCTATATGTAGGTGGAAGAGGGAAAGTCGAAGTTTTGTTTGTAGGGTCAAACACGGGTTAATGGACTGAACGGTCGTGATTTGATGAGAGCGGGGGATGGACGGATGTTTTTTAATTTTCTTTTTGGCTCCACGTGTAGGACACGCGCCTTGTAGAGAGTTCCGGTCCCCGCCACTGCATATTTTAATCGGGCTTATGTTAATTTAAAAAACGTTCATACACTTTTCATCATCGTGTTTCATTTAAAAAAAAATTATTTTCTAAAATAAAAAAATATATTAACATATCTTAATATATATTTTATATTATATAACCAACGTATATATTTCAATAGACGTGAATTGCATTTGAGATTAAATGTATCATTGTTTTTAATTTAAAGAGAATCATAATTTCAGTCTAAAATTGTGTTAACAAAGTATATATTGTTAAATGATTTTTGTTTTTTTAAAAGTTATAATCAGTATTTTTCACTGTATAATATTTAAAAATTGAGTGTAGTATATTTTTATTTATAATTAGATTCATCCGATTTCCATCGGAATATATATAATCAAATACTATATTAGATAAGAGATTTTATTTATTTATTTTGTAAAAATTAAAACACGTGGAAATTAAAAAAGATGCTGTATATATATATATATATATATATATATATATATATATATAGACGGTCGGGTGCGATTCACGTCGACCGTTGGATGCGATGGACCCGCGATCGGACGACGCACGTCGAATCCGCACGACCGCACCGACCGCATATTATCGGAAATCTATATATATATATATAATTATAATATCCTATTGTTTTTTCTTAAGTATATATAATATATATATATAATAAATATTTAAGAATATATAATCAATGCTGGACTGGTTTTACACCATGTTTCCTGAAACAGTGGGCAGGTTTTTTCCGTAGTAATACCGTGTGCGTAACTTAAAGTCCGGGGCAGAGATGAGATCGTGGTTTCCTTTCCATCATCATAAGCTTTGGGCACGTCTAACCCTACACACCGTTCCCCTATTATCACCAACCAAAACAATAAAAAAATTAATTAAATTAAATTTGAGCATCATTATTCTCACCAACCATTCGACGGTCGATCTATCAACCTTATCTTACAACCTTCGACAGTCTCTCTGTCAACCTTTCTTTACAAACTTCGACAATAGCTCTGTCAACTTTCATTTACAACATTCGACAGTTGGTCTGTCGACCTGGGAGAGTGTGCTCGACCGTAGCAGTGTCGAACTGAATATTTTTTCAAATGAAAACTTTAGACACATTCGATCACATTTAACATTCAATGTACATTAAAATGTCAACACATTTGCGTTACATTCAATACTTACGTTACAATCATCACATTCCAATAGAAACACTCGAACTAGAAGCAATAGTTAATTCTTTTAACCTCATTGCATCTGTATACAAAGCTATTGAAGAAAATCAAAACCAATTAATTTAATATGTATGCTCTAATTTAAAACAAAATCTCACATTAAATAAACATTTTTTAAAAACTATATCTATCTTAAAATCCTCACATTTTTTAAACAATTCGACACTGCTAAGGACGAAGGTCATAAAGAAAGGTTGACAGAGATTATGTCGAATGTTGTAAAGGAAGGTTGACAGGGATTTTGTTGAATGTCGTAAAGAAATGTTGACAGAAAGACTATCGAATGTTGTAAAGGAAAGTTGACAGATCAGATCGACCGTCGAATGGTTGGTGAGAATAGTGATGTTCAAATTAAATTTAAATATATATATTTTTATGTTTTAGTTGGTGTGAATAGGTAAATGGTTGGTGGGTGTAGACGTGCCCTAAGCTTTTCTTTCTCACAATTTTCTTTTGGGAAGGGGCTAATACCATCCCATAACATATTCAACCCACCCCCTTAACTAATTCATCCCATCCAAAATTGATGAAAACTAACATAACCCCTCTTTATATATGTCCCACTATTGAGATCACAACCCCACCCCCTCATATTTTCTCATCCCCTCTCTCCATCGGTTGAATCTCCTCCTCCCCTCTCTCTCCATCGATGTCGATTTTTCTCATCCCGCCAGCGTCCGTTCTCTCCCCGATGGTGCCTCATCTCCCGGTGACACCACTCCGGTTCCACATCACGATCATCACTTCCGGCATCCACCATTCCGACACTCCATATGAATAGAAGAAGGTTATGTCTTTTTTTCTATTTTTGTTTTTCTACATGTTATATTATATGCTTAGATTATATCTGTGCTAGATTTGTTTGTATAAATTCTATATAAGAAATCCTAGATTTGTTGTTTGAAGCATAACCCTATTTTTAGGGTTGTTGGTGAAATGCTTGATTGGAAATTGTTTGTTGTAAGTGATTTTATGTGTATAGAAATGTGTATGAAAGTGTGTTTATTTTTATGGAAATGTGTATGGAAATGAAGCATAACCCTAGAATTTTTTTTGAAACATAACCCTGTTTTATGTGTATGAAAAAGATTTGATAGGATAAGGAAAAAAAATTTCTATTTAGAGGAATGTCAAGCAGAGAAGTAATTAAGGTCTAATTTCACAATTCCATGACAAATCAAGTAGTAATGTGCCCTAGCAACTAGTGACCCTCATCACACATAATGACTTCATCACACATAATGAATGACCTTTTCTCAATCTTAGTGTGAATGTTGTGTTGTTATCTAATAGTTGTTTTGTCTAATTCCTAGTTTTAGGTTAATTTTTGACACAAATGTGGAATGTCCAATAAATGATATTCATTAGTTACATTTGAAGTACTTCAATAGTTTGTGGTGTTTGGTTGTGTATTATGTGAAACAAGCCACTTTACATGGATTTTTTTTGGATTTGATGAGCTCCATATGCATGAGTACTAACGATTTTTTTCGATGCGGTATGGATCTGAAAAAACATGTTCGACCTACAAGTTGCAATTGGAAGAGTAAATCAAAATATGCACCTTCAAGTTCTCAAAATGTTGTTGATGACCCACAAGAAGAGGAAATGGTGGTGGAAGATGTAGATGAAGATTAAGAGATCGATGAGGCTAGCTGAGCACTAATTACATTCATGTATCAAAGGAAAAAATAAAAATGATAAATGTTGTATGTACTTGTTTTGGATATGATGACTACCAGATTCGAACTTAAAAAATTATGAGTTTATGAATTTTAAATGTTACCATGGCTATTAGGTTGTGAGTGATTCCTTAGCTGAGGAATTCATTAATGTGCAATGTTTTCGAATCTTATTCAAAGTTAGTAAATGTAATGCTTTTATTTGAAAACATGTAAATTTGGTATCAATGAGTTTGAAATGCACTGGTTGAATAGGTAGGTTTTGAGAAATTGTTGGCCCAAGCCTGAATTAACTAACAGTTTTCCTTGTCTGCTTGGTTTGACACAAATAATGTCGACAATATTAGATTCTGTCGACAGTTGGATTGTCGAATCAAGCAGAATCAAGACAGTAGGTCCAGTACATACATCGACAATAGTAATGTCGATAATATCAACATTTGTCGACATTTAGATTGTCAAATGAAGCAGAACAAAGACAATATGTGCAGTACATTCATCGACAATAGTAGTGTCGATAATATCAATTTCTGTCGACATTGGGATTGTCGAGTCAAGCAAAAACAAGGCAGTAAGTATAATACATATATCGACAGTATTAATGTCGAGAATATCAATGTCTGTCGACATCTTAATTGTCGATTCAATGAGTGGGATGGGTTAGATTCACATGGGGTGGGTTGTGAAGGGGTGGGTTGGTTACATTAAAAAACTAATCATGATATTATTTTAATATTTAAAGTGGGGTGGGGTGAATATGTTATGGGGTGGTATTAGCCCCCCCCCCCCTTCTTTTTAGGGGTACCTCAATATATAGGGCTGCAACTTGGGTCGGGTTGAACCCGAACCCGACGGGTTGAACCTGATTTTTACATGAGTTGGGTTGATCAGATCGGGTTCGGGTTCAGGTTCGCCAATTCGGGTTGACTCACAAATCGGGTTGGGTTCGGGTTGGCCTCCGACCCAACCCGACCCAACCCGAACCCGTAAATTAATAGTTAAAAAAAGATCATGGCCGTTTATTTTGTAACTTCTAATATGGGTAGTCCAAATTTTAGGTAAACCTAGCTAATCTTATGGGTTGGGTGGGGTTGATTTATTTAATTTACACATCATGTTAGAAATTCGGGTTGGGTCGAGTTGGTCCAATTCGGGTTGAAAATCGGGTTGGGGTCGGGTTGGTCCAATTCGGGTTAAGTCGGGTTGGGTCGGGTTGGTTTATTTAATTTCGGGTTGGGTTCGGGTTGGTTCAATTCGGGTTGAAAATCGGGTTGGGTCGGGTTAGGGTTGACTAGTTTGGAATTCGGGTTGGGTTCGGGTTGGGGTCAACCCGAACCCAACCCACCCGAGTTGCAGCCCTATCAATATACCTCAAATTTGAGGTACGTTCATGGGGGTCCAAGAGAAGCCAAAGAAAGTTAAATGTCTTTTTCCATTTCTACAAGAAAGCCAAGAGTCAACAACAAGATTTAATACTGGATCCTACAAACCACATAGGAAGGATACCCAACAAATCCAAATGTTTGGGTTTGAAACTTTTGGTTGCATTTGATTGTACGGTTACAAAATTGAGGGTTTAAAATTGATTTTATATAAAATTAGCTTTCTAAAGCTTCTATAAATCTCAGGTTTTGGAGATTTTTTCATGTAAATCTACCTACAGCTTTTATATTTCTAAATTTTATATGAACTGAATTTTTGTGTTACAAAATACTTTTTAGATATTTTTTAATTTTATAAATTTTGTTAGCCACTTATATTTATATGTTTTATATAAAAAAAATCCTTATGCAGAACATTTATAATGTATATACAAATTTTTTTTTGAAAAAACTCTAAAAAGTTCATGTAAATTTAAATATGACAATATTAACATTTTTTATAGCATATTCTTAAAAAAATTTAAAACAATTAAAACTACATTTTGATCAAAATCATTTTTTTATATTTGTAAAAGACATGATCCACCTTGAACAAATAAGGAATAACTACACCAAGATAAGTCAATAATAGGGAGAGAATCATACCAGGTAATGTTCGTCTTGAGGTTTGCAACCTACCTTGGGACCAAGCCTCTAACGGACTACAAACATCCGAGGAAGAGAGCCCGACCTCTTCAAGTCTGTCAATGTCCAAGATGTATGGACATGCACCCAAGAACTAAGGGTCCGTTTCGTTGCGCGTTTGGGCGGATTCCACTTTTTGAAAAGCTGAAAATCCTCAAACGCGCAACCAAACGGGTCGGATTCCGGCAGAATCAAAAGCTGGATTCCTTTTCATTTCTCTCTCGAAATCCGTGTTTTTAAAATCTAAAAAAGAACGATTTTTTGTCGGAATTGATTTTTTGAATTGAAAATCAACTTTTTCTACCAAACATTAAATTCCTTCCAAATATTGATTCCTGAATTAAAAAAAAACATCCCAAAAAAGTCAAGGTCTAAAATCATCTTAAAAAGCAGCTTTATTCCAAAATCTACTTTTTAATATGTGTTTTCAAACGGAGCCTAAATGTGCCTGATGAAGGGCAAGCCTAGATCCACCCATGTTCAAACAACTCCAAAAATATTACAAATAAGTACATTAATAAAATACATTAAACATCCCTGTAAGGACATGCTAGTTGTATCCAGGTTATTCTAGCTCGAATCAGGTCATCTAGTTGACTCGGTCAAAAAGAGAGAAGAAGACATACATGTCATTCAATTGTTAGACCATGTGAAAAATTCTTCCACGTCAGCCAAGCATGCTCGACATGCAACTATCATTTATAAATAGAAGGGTACCCCCTCTGAAAGGTACGCGCACATTTTTTATGCAAACTCTGATTCACTTGAATTTCTAGATTCTCTAGGTCTTCATATCCTCTCTCTCTCTCACACACATCTTGAACTCATACTAACTTGTTCATCAGAGGTTATTTGGTCGACACCATACTGGTGTGAGATCATATAAGGCCATCTCCAACCCTTACTCAAATTTATACTCAAATTTCACTTAAAATTCGATTAAAAGCTTGATTTGATATGATGTATCTACAACCATCACTTTGTGTTTTACTCAAATCTTTTAAAAATTTCACATCTTCTTCTAATTATTTCCTATAAACATTTTCAAAGTCTTTTTCCCAAACATTTTTACTACTCAATTTTTCTTTCCATCAAAATATTTATATTTAAAAATTATTATTATTCAATTTTTTTAAAAGGTAAAATTAATATTTTTTTTACTCGAGTAAAAATAAGAAATTAAAAAAGAAAGATGAAGACTTAAGGAAGAATACTACTTTTTTTTTTGTATTTCAAGAGATGGTGAAAATTGGGGGGGGGGGGTGAGAAAACATTAATATAATTAAATTAAAAGTGGAGTTGAAGGTCACATTGGAAGAAAATGTAGAGATAAAGAAAAAAAAAGTTAAAAATTTGGGTAAAGATTTGAGTCTCCCTTGATTTGGAAAAGATTTGAGTAAAAACTTGATTTGGTATGAATATAGGTAAATAGTTAGAGAGGGTTTTGGGTAATTTTTACTCAAATTTAAATTTAAGTAAAAGTTTGGGTATAGAATTGGAGATGCTCTAATTGAACTGAAGATCACCATCTACAAAGTTACATTGCCAACTCTTCTTGGATTTACTTCATACCAGGCTGAAACGAGTTCAATTCGGCTCATACAAGAAGAAGAAAATTCACTCTTAATAATATTGATATTATTTTTCAATTAGATGACTATTTTAACATTTTAAATATGTTGGGAGAGTTTAAAAATTATACAAGAGAAAGTCATTTGCGTCATTTTAAGTTTTTAGATTGTCAAAGGAGATTTTTTTCAATAGAATTATTAAAAGTAGCCGTTTTGGGTATTTTTTATCTTTAGAAGAAAAAAATTTGTATTTCAATCATAAATATATTTTAAGAATTTAAAATTAGATTTGAGTAAATCATATTAATAAATTCAAAATAAAAAATATACCCTGAATCTATTTGAATTGAATTTTATAAATATTACGTAATTTTGAATTTGATAAATATTACGTAATTTTTATAATAATATGGAAAAAATATGTTACATATTCTACAAATCTATTACATTATTTGTTAAACAAAACGTGCTTTATGAATGGTTCAATTTTCTATAAATATTTCATCTATGTTATGTTATCAATATCAATATTATAGTCACGTCTTGTATATTTTCATTCACGTGCAATTGGAACATGTATATTGTAGAGGGAAAATCTCACACTCTTCCGGAGAAGGCCATGTGTCTCGGCTAATCGGGCAAACGGGTGATGTGTTCCAACCTAGGTTATAACAAAGTATCATTCAGTCGGAGAGGCATGATAACTCACCAAGGGAATTCTACTCACAAAGTCCTAATTGGGAACCACCTAACCCGAGTATGACACTTCAGATCGTGTCTCTTCCGCCAAAGGCATTATGATGAGGAGACCACAGTTGCAAACAGACAACACCTTTCCAAAGATGATTGAGGCCGATCAACCAGACTGGCCACTCATACCCAACAATACCGTTGGGGTGTCCCCAGGCTAATCATCCTGACCTGGGTTCAAACCTGGTCTTAATCAAATGAAGAAAGGGATCGCTAATACCACAAGGCGTGGCCAAGGCTACTCTGTCTCGTCGAATTGGCAGAGACATGATCTAACCCCAACAAGCCATCTACCACTGTTCGTTGCAGTCGCAGTTAGGGTCAATGAGAGGGCTACACGTGGCCACGATATCATAACAGACCCTCAGTCTCAAATCCCATGCAATCTTCCGTGTCAAAACATTCCAATTGGGACAAAGGGATGTCTGGGCCAGAAATGACGTAACCACTCACTAGGCTACAAGAGCGGAGAAATTCACAAGTAAGCAATTCTAACTCGAGAGTTTTCTTCTTCTTCTTCTTCACTTCATCTTCTCTACTCATTCACTCTACTAACTTAAGCGTCAGAGTTCATTTGACCTGCACCACACCGGTATCCCCCAATGACAGGATGCCAAGCGCGACCATTCGAATCTTCATCCGGAGGCGAACTTTTGACCGGACAATTCTTATTGGAGGAAAACACCCCCTTCATATATATAACTAGTATTATATTATATTATAGATCATTTTATGAGTTTCACAGAGCAATTTTTAAGGAAAATGACAATCAGTTAAGACAGTTTCTATTCTTATTTTTTTAGAATTTTAAATTTTAATTTTAAATTATTTAATTTATTTTTAGAAACTTGTTCATTTTTTTATCTTTTCATTTTGTTTGTTTCTATTTTATTGGGATTTGATATCATTTATTATTTGATTTATTATTTTATTAGATTGTGTATTAATTTCATATTTTTATGCATTTATTATTTATTTGTTTTTATTTTATGTTTTTTAAACACAAATAAGGATATGTTCGTCAATGTGAGTTGTGTAAAATAATTTAATTTAATTTAAATTTAAAAAAGTATTCAAAATTTTTGTCCATTTTCTGATTTTTTCGTCTTGTTTCTATTATAGAAATTTATTAGGACTAACACTTGTTCTTTCTATTTTGCAATATCACTTTATATTGATTCAGAATTCTTTTTTTTTGGTAGATCTATTCAAAAAAGGGATACAAAACATAGCTAAGCCATTTGGACGCCTCTGCCTCTGCCTACACCTCCGAAGCACTCCGCTATAAAAGCACTTCTCCATGGCCAACCTGCACGTCCCGCACCCAAGAAAACAAAAGGATCCGGTCTACAGAACCAGCTATTATTGTAATTGGATTTCGGTGAATAACCATACCCATTCTTGGGCTCAAGGCTTACATACCTGATTTTGCCTATTCTGAAGAGATATAAATGTACACCATGTAATTATTTGATGAAATTAAATTGAATTGAACATATTAATTATTTGTAAACATATTTTTAAGTTTTTTTATTTTTTAATCCTTATCAGTGTTTTTTTTCGCGACCGATATATCGATATATCGATCGATATATCGGTTTCGCCGGAGATTTCGCGATATATCGGACGTATATCGAAATTTTATCGAATATCGCTGACGTCAGCATGACGTCAGCGATATATCGATCGATATATCGCCGATATATCGAAATCCATCGATATATCGGCGATATATCGCCCGAACGGTCGATTTTTCGACCGTTCGAAATTTTTTTTTTTTATTTTTTTTTTAAAAAAATCGGGCCGTTGGGGCCCAACGGCTATATAGCCGTTTGGGCCCCAACGGCAGTATAGCCGTTTGGGGGGGGTTAATTTGTAAAACCCCCCTTCATTTTTATTTATTTATAATGCAACCCTTTTTATTCCCAATCCTATAAATAGTCCCCCAAAACTCTCCATTCTCATCACAACAACTCAACGATCATCTTCTTCACCATCATCACTCTCACACAATCTCTAGTTCTCTACTCTCTTATATAGCAATCATTTTTTTTTCCAAAATCCCTCAATCCCAAAAGAAGCCAAAATTCCACAAAAAAAATTCCAAAAAATCCATCAAAAATCCTAAAATTCCCTTTCTTGGAGGAGATATTGGTGGACTAGTTGGAGGAGTTTGGTGTAGTTCTTGGAGGCTTTGGGTGGAGACTTTGGAGGCTTTTGGAAGAAGTTTCAATTTGTCTCCTATTTTTAGAGGTATTTATTCTTAGCATTTAGTAAAATATTTTTAGAAAGTAATTATAGTAGCATCATCCACTTTTAAAAAGAATCAAAATTTAATTTTTTGAAAACAAAAAACTCATTTTTGAAAGAAATGTCTTCTTCTGGAGCTAGTTCATCTAATCTAAGACCGGCTAATACAAAAGACCCTGCATGGAAATACGGAGAATATAAAAGTATTACTGAAAAAAATATTGTGAAATGTTTACTTTGCAATCATCTATGTAGTGGTGGCATAACCAGACTCAAAGAACACATATTGCATTCATCAGGAGCTAATGCTAAACCTTGTCCTAAAACAACACCAGAAATTAAAAAAGAAATAGAACTATTCATGAATAAAAAATCTGAAAATAAATGTAGAAGAGAAACATTTTATTCTGAAGATTTTGCTAGAGACATAGGAGATGAACAACCACATATAGGTGATGATGATGTAATAGAAATTGGTGGTCCTAGTTCAAGGCCTCCTCCATCTTTAAAAAGAAAGAAAAACACTAGGGGACCTATGGATTTATTTTGTAGAGGTAATATTGAAGATGTAGTTGATCAAAGATTAAGAGGAGGCCCTAGACAAACAACTTTAGAAGGCAAATTAAAAAAAGAAGAAAGGAAAAATGCAATTCAGAAGATAGCTAAATGGGCAATCACTGCAGGTGTATCTTTTCATGCATTAACTTCACGTTCTTTTCATGTTGCATTAGAAGCAGTAGGTAGGTTTGGGTCTGGTTTAGCCCCACCATCGATGCATGAGTTAGGTGAAACATGTTTGCAAGAAGAGGTAAGAGAAACTCATAAGATTTTAGAGACACATAAAGGACATTGGAAAACCTATGGTTGTACATTAATGTGTGATGGATGGACAGACAGGAGACAAGATCATTAATTAACTTTTTAGCTAATTCTCCCAAAGGAACCATGTTTTTGAAATCCATTGATGCATCTGCATATTCACACACTGCAATATATTTGTTTAACGAAATAAGTGATGTTATAGAAAATATTATTGGAAAAGAAAATGTTGTTCAAATTGTAACTGATAATGCTGCTAATTATAAAGCTGCATGTGAATTAGTGATAGAAAAGCACCCCACAATATTTTGGACACCATGTGCTGCACATTGTATTGATTTAATTTTGGAAGACATTGGTAAGATGCATATTAGAACTATTAGTTTAGCTAGAAGAATCACTGTTTTTATTTATGCACACACACAATTATTGCATGTAATGAGAATGTTTTGCAATGGAGATATTGTTAGGCCAGGACCCACTAGATTTGCCACATCATTCTTAACTTTGCAATCACTTTGGGAACATAAGAATGCACTTAGGACACTCATGGTAGCAGATGAATGGACGAAGAGCAAGTGGTGTAACCTTAGAACCGGAAAACAAACAGAAAGAACTATTCTTTCTGTTCAATTCTGGAAAGGTGTACAACGAGCCCTTCACGCCGGAATTCCTCTTGTCCATGTCTTAAGATTAGTTGATGGAGATGAGAAACCCTCTATGGGCTACTTGTACAATGCAATGGATAGGGCTAAAGAAAAAATTAAGGAAAACTATCAATATAGACCGCTACAATATAGCCCTGTTCTTGAGGTAATAGAAGGAAGATGGAATCGTCAGATGTCGTCTGACCTTTACCATGCAGGATTTGTCCTTAACCCCGGGGTATGGTTTAAGACCGCGGACCGGGACGCGGCAGTCCAAACACATATGCTTCGTTGTGTGCAGGCAATGGCGAAAATGGAGCCAGATCCGGAGGTGCAAGACAGACTACAAAGACAACTGGATTATTATTTACAGGAAAGTGGACCGTTCAGTTGGGGAACCATCGTGAGAGCAAGGGACAACACAATCCCAGTCAATTGGTGGGATAAATACGGAGGTGAGGTACCGGAGTTGAGAAAGGTCGCCATCAAAATTCTTGGACTCACTTGTTCATCTTCCGGTTGTGAAAGAAACTGGAGCGCATTTGAAAATGTGAGTTGTCCTTATAAAATTTACAAAATTTTCTTTAATTTTCTTGTTTTAAAACTGATATACTTTACAAAATTTAACTTTAATTTTCTTGTTTTTAACAGTTACACACCAAGAAGAGGAATCGGTTGAAGCAAAAAAAGTTGAATGATTTAGTGTTTGTGCAATATAATCAAAAATTGCATGAGCGTTTCCTAAATCTTCAACGTAATCCAGCTCATGAAGATCCAATCAATTTGGATTCATTGGAAGACGACAACGAGTGGATTATGGACGTCGACGGCCCAGTTTTTCAAGGTGAAGACTTGACATGGACTCAAGTGGAGCATGAAGCATACGGCGACACCGTAGAACATCAACGCCCGAGAAGATCGACGCAGCAAACTCATCAATCTCAAGGTGCACGACGACGTGGAAAACGGCCGATCATTGAGGAGCCTGAAGATGAAGACGACGATGATGATGAAGAAGATGAAATCATCCCTGCAACACAATTTCAGGGTCAAGAAGGAGTTGGATCATCTGATGAAACAAGAGCTGCAGATAATGAAATTCAGGAAGAAAACACAGATTCAGATGATAACAACGGTGGACACGGCGGCAATGATGGTGGTGACACCTCTTATGGTTATGGTACACCATTAGGTGGAACCCAGGGAGGGGATTTTGTAAATAATGCAATGGATTATTTATTTAAATAAATTCAATTTTATTTATGTTGTAGACTACATAAACCATTGTAAAATTTTTTTCATACCAAAACCCTTGTAAAATTATTATTATCTTCATATCAAATTATTCTTATTCATTTTTATTATTTTCACAATTTTTAATGTTTTTTTTAACTGTTTTTTTCAATTTTTTTCGAATTTATTTAAAAAAAAAAAAAATTCGCCGGCCAATCGATATATCGATCGATATATCGATATATCGATCGGCCCCCATTTCGATATATCGAAATGTTCGATATTTCGAACATTGATCCTTATAAACTATATGATTTAGTGATGGATCTCCCACTTCTTTATATTATAGTTTAAGTCATCAGGTTTAAAATATCAGGTTTAAAATGTATGTTCATTATCAGTCTCTGTGAGAGATATCTTTTAAATCTAAAGACTTAAACTGATATGAAGAAGTAAGAGATCATTCACTAAATCATATAATTTATAAGGATTTAAAAATAAAAAACCTTAAAAAGGTACATGATGGAAGAACATTAGATATTATTGAATTAGTAGAAAGTTTTTGAAGATACTTAAGATTTTGAGTTACTAATTCACTTTCACCTTTAAATAGTATATTTTATTTTCTACTTAAAAATATAATTGAAAGATTATAATTTTACTTTTCTAATTTCATAATGTAAAGTAAAGAAAACATAAAATAAAATAATAAGTTTCAAAGAAAACAACATTCTAGGTACAAAAAATCAACTCATAAAATTATAACATTCATCAATACTTAATCTTACTTGTGTAGTTCAATTTCCTCCCATATCTCATAGATCAATAAAAACAATCATTTTTTTTTTCACCAAATGATCATGAGCGTTAACAATTACTTTTTTAAGCCTAAAAACCATTACACAATTCGAGAAATCACAACCAAAGAATGAGTGGAGATTATTCACATTTCTTTGGCATGAATGGAACCACATGTTCATAACATATGATATCTCATATCATAATTTTGGTATTTAGGATTATTTAGTTCCTAAAATTGGGTGTGTGAGAGAAATAAATATATCATGTATGCAACAAATAAGTCATCAAAAAATCATTTCCATTGTCATTAGAACAAATATGCAAGAGTATGTGTGGCTAAAATGACCTGGAGCTCTAATATAAGTAACTCTTGTCACAAGGTCATTAAGAAATAATTGGTAATTTGGTGGTAAAAATTCATCCAACCACATGTCACAAGGGGGCAGCAAAAATAGGCCACATGTCGTTTGGTACCCTGCCCAAATCCAAATCCAACCCAAAATTAAAAGTATTCAACCTGAATCCAACCAACTCGATTTTTAACCTGATAATCCGAACCCAAACCCAACCCACAGTGAAAATCTCCAACCCGAACCCAACCCGAGAAACCCAAAAACAACCAATGACTTGTTCAAACATTTTTAAAGGTTATATATATATTAAATAATTGGAATCACCACCTAAAATTTCTCAAGAGATAGACATAGCAATAAAAAAAATCTAAATCTCAACTTGCTTAACAAATAAAATCCAATGTATTTGCAGGAGCCCTTGCTATGAAAAGAAGCAGAGAGAGAGATGTGTGTATGTGTGAGAGAGAGAGGGCCTCCTCGGTCTCCTCTATGTGCGAGGACCAATGATCGACCAGGTGTGCGGCTAGGGTTTATAGTTTTGTCTCATTTATGAAGGAAGTTGGTGGAAAAGAATGTATAGTAGAGATTAAAAGATATAGATATCAAGTATCGACTAATCAGATTTCACTATATCTATTGTTATTGATTGGTTTCGGGTTGGGTCGGGTTCACTATAACATCAACCCGAACCCAACACGTATTAAACCCATACTTGTCAATCGGAACCCATATTTTTCAACCCAACCCATCTAAAAAACAGTTTCAACCCATCAGGTTCAAGTTAGACCCAACCTAAGTTGCAGCCATCCAAAAGCGTTTGCTCAATGTCTCGTGGAGCTTTGATCAAAGCATTAGGCAACTAAAGCTTCCAAATCCAGTTGGTTGCTTGAAGAAAAAAATCTGTATTATTGTCCCCCTCATTTAGCCAAATTTCACACTGATGAATTGTATCATATGACTATCAAATCTAGCTTGTGCACCAACATCTCTATTTTCTTTGTGGTGGGATGAAATGCATGCTTCAGTAACCATGAAGACATCTAATAAGGACCTACCCTTAATAACCTCATATAATTTCTCAACCTAGTGGACAAGACTCTTGCTATCAACTTATAAACTCCATCCAATAAGGTCATAGGTCTCAAGTCATTCACTTGCCCATCCCCCTCTTTGGGAACCAAAGCAAAAAAAGTAGCATTTAAACTCACAAGATCGTCTTTGACAATAGACCAGAACATTGGGAAACATCTGAGAGGAAACCATCACGTCCCGAACATTATCACCATTTGAGCCAAAAATGCTGCTACGACCTTCTCATCAATATAAGACTACAAGATATATATTAAATGAATCATATGGAATTTCATTTTTTATATCAGGCAGTGAATCGGTGGTCTTCCTTCAATCGTACTAAAGTGTTGTAAGGTTTCTTCAATTTCTGTTCCTATCAGTAATCCAACTTCTATTAACCAAGATCTTGGCAATCCCTGTTGTATCATCTTCTTCAATTTGTCATCCATAATAGAAGAATAGCATTGATGTTTCTCTCCTTTAATCAAAGATCACAAGATCTATGGCTCCCATGAATTTCTTCCATTTTGAGAAGGCCAATTATTTCCTCCTCAGCCCAGCCTCCTCACAGATTTCTCCTCATAAGACAGAAAATTTCCTCTTTTAATGCAATTTATCTAGATTGTCCAGACAAAAGAAGGCAGACACTTTGGTGCTTACCACAAAACTCTAAAGCAAATGAAGAATATGAAATGCGCAACCAAAATACATCAAATGCTTTAAAAAATTGAACAAAAACCAAAGATAGGCCACCATGTATCTCACGATTCTCACCCGTGCTAATTATCATTATATTTAGAAAAAAAAGAGTTTTGTGCCAAATACAATTACAACCCAATAGATTATATTAGCGACAAACCTCCACAAAGAAATACATGGACAATGAACCCAATAAAAGCACATGCAAAAAGAAATAATCCTTTTACACACAAGCTCGAAGAGATCATAAATTGGGTTCCCAACAAATGAGCATGAATAAATCTCTCTACGACAGAGAAGATATTCAAATATGCTAGACAACTTAAGCAAAGACCCACATTTGAATATGCGTACACAATCCTACATCAATAAACCACTAATTTTTAGCCTTTCTGTTGGAACTGAATTCATAAATAACTAAAATAGAAATTCAATTGTTACTCTATTAGGATGTGGGTTTGGTAAGATTATGCGTTTGCAGGAATCTGATTTTCCCAAACAAAAGAAGAAAAAAATTGCAGCTCAGATTAAAGCTACACACACATTTTTACAAATAAGTGCCCAAAAGCTAGCTTTTTCATAATCCGTGGAGAGACAACTTCCTGTAAACTCAGTTTTACACTCAGCTTTTGAGGAAAAGCTAATTCCCAAATCCATCTCCAAACACCCCCTAAATCAAATAGATCATTAAGCATAAGCCTAAGCAACCAGTTGGATCAATTGAACGATGAAAGAAAATCAAACAACCCAATAACCACAACCAGTAGCATCAAATTACACAAATAAGAAGCGCATTAAACTACATACACCATAACAGAGTTTTCAGAGAAATCACATATAACCCATGCTATAAAAAAAAAAAACAAAAACAAAGTTAGAATCAAACCATCAAGTCGCCTCTGGCGCAGGCTGCGTCACCCCGGACGAGACAAGCAACCTCCCGAGCACCTCCGCCGAGCAAACCCGGTACTTCACTTCCCCATCCGACCCGATCAACACCTCCGCAAGCTCCAGCTTCTCGGAAGTCAGGCTCGTGCTGTCCATCGTCTTGGACAGAACCTTGAGCGCGAGATTCACGGCCTCCTCCCTCGACATCCCCTCCTTGTACTCTTGCTTGAGCATCGACTGCGCCGCCTGGTTGTTGGCCCCGATCGCAGCCGCCTTCCACCCGCTGTAGTTCCCACTCGGATCGCTCATGTAGAGCTGGAACCCCAAGTGTTTGTCCCACCCGGCGAACAAGAACGAGACCCCGAAGGGCCGGAGCCCGCCGAACTGGGTGTAACCCTGCTTGGTGTCGCAGAGGGACTGGACGAGCTGCTCGACCGGCATCGGCTCCTGGTACGCGAACGAGTAACGCTGGGCCTGGACCCGGGCGGTGCTGATGAGGATGTTCGCGTCGGACATGATTCCGGCGACGGCGCAGGCCACGTGGCCGTCGATCTTGTACATCTTCTCGGTGGATCGGGAGGTCTGGAGGAGCTTCGAAGTGACCTTCTTTTCGCCGACGAGAACCACTCCGTCGGAGGAGAGGATGCCGATGGCGGTGCCGGCGTTGCCGATCGCCTCCATCGCGTACTCCACCTGGTAGAGACGGCCTTCCGGGGAGAAGATCGTGGTGCGGCTGTCGTAACGGCGAGACATCTCGGGAAGATTTCGGAATCACGGATTCGTTTTTTTTATTTATTTTTAATTTAGGGTTTCGTTGGATCGAAACTGTCTTCTTCTCCAAGTGACTCACGTCATGTTTTGTTCGAGAATAAACCGGAATATGTTAGAGTTGGTTGAAATAGTCTGATAAAATTAGGGGTGATAAACGAGCCAAACGAGTCGAGTTGAGTCAAACTCACGAGTTTCAACGAGCTTAGCATTCTTCTTCATTTTAGGGTTTTAGGGATTGAAAATAAAATTTTAACCTAAATGAGTCAAGTTCATAAGCTTAAACGAGCATAACTTTGTATTAATTTAATATTCTGATTTTATAAAGGAGTTTAGTCAAGCTTCAACGAAGTTTTAATAACACAAACGAGTCGAATTTGAACATAAAATGAAGCTCGATACAGGTCCCGAGCCTAACCGAGCTTTAAAACTTGTTCAAGCTCGCTCATTTGTCTAAATGAACGAGCCTGAATGAGCTCAAACCAAGCCGAGCCCGAGCAACTTGATTCGTTTACCAGTCCTAGTTGGAATTGATGAGAATGTGTATATATATTTTTCTATCATATAAATTAGTAGGTGAATTTTTAGTCAACACTTAAAATTAAGTTATTTTAAATTATTCAAAAAAAAAGAGTTTAAGAATAATTTAAAATACAATCGAACACAAAATAATTTTATCTTTATTTATATTAGAATAGTCATAAACGTTAGAAAGACTTAATTTTCAAACCAAAATTATGTGCTACATATGTGAATTTTAGATGGATTCACAGTCTGCCATTGGAATTTGACTTGGTAGATAAAAAAAAATATTTTAAAAAATTTGTCTTGAACCAACATTTTCAATTTCTTTTAACTCCATATAACATAATATATCATGTTATATATATATATATATATATATATATATATATATATATATATGCCGACGATTAGGTGCGGTTTGCGATCGGTGCGGTTTGCGACGTGGGCCGTCCGATCGCGGGTCCATCGCATCCAACGGTCGACGTGAATCGCACCTGACCGTCCGATGCGATGGACCCGTGATCGACGGCCCGTGATCGCGCACCGCACCGACCGCACACCGCACGTAATCGCATCCCATATACACAAGATTACTTATCAATCTATTACTTATTAAAAGGACTATGATCCAACTTTTTCATTTTTTTTTTATCTTTTAAATTATTGATTATTTACCGGTATACAATTTATTTAAATTCTAAAATTATTTAATGATACACAAGATTTAAATAATATTTGAATCGGACATGCTTTTTCCATATAATCTAACAAAGACAATCAAATATTAATTCGATTTAAATTTTAATATTAGATGATAGAATTTCGATAAGTTTTTATATTAAATAGGTTATATTAAAATAAAGTAAAGAAAAGATAAAATAAAATAAAATAAATTAAGTTTCAAAGAAAACAACACTCTAGATACAAAAAATCAACTCATAAAATTACAATATTCATAAAAAAATCATTTTTTCACCAAATTATTATTCGTGTTAAACAATTACTTTTTAAGCCTAAAATCCATGACACAATTCGAGATATGCTTGATTATCCAAAAACAATCTGCATCTAATCTGAATCAGTATCTTGAAAATCAGAAATATTCGATATTTAAAGATCCGGAGTGCGAATATGATATCAGTGTATCCAATCCTAAAAATATCTGTATCTGACTTATATTATAAACCTATATATTGTAATAATATATATATTGTCCATATTGTTATCTTATATGTTTAATCATAATGATAATATATTTTAATACTATTAAATTTTCAGTTTATAATATCTAAAAGAGAGAATAAGCTTTAAAATCTTAATTTTAATTTTCATCTCTCTATAAATATCAGTTAATTATTCAAATTAAAATTAATATTTAAATATTTCAATTATCCAAAAGATATATGTATTCAATCCATATTCTAAGGGATCTGAATCCAAAGATTAATATTTATATTTGAATTCAAAAGTTAGAATATGAATATTAATATTTGATTCCGTCCAATTTACATGCTTAATTTGAAGATTCACAACCAAAGAATGAGGGGAGATAATTCACATTTCTTTGGCATGAATCGAACCACATGTTCATAACATGTTAGTGGACTGAATTGCATGATGTCTCATATCATAAATGTGGTATTTAGGATTATTTAGTTCCTAAAATTGGTTGTGAGTCTCGAGTCTACGTTGAGTTGAGTACATGTGAAAGTCGACTACCTCCCCTCATGACTACCTCCCCTCATGACTACCTCCCCCCAATGTTTTGAAATGCGGTATGCGGTTTGCGTGCGGGTAGGGTACCGCACAGAGTATATGCGGCATACGAGAGTATATGCGGGAGTATATACGGTTATGTAATTTTTTAGTAATAAAAAATAATTATATAGTCTTGATCTATAAACAAGAGATAACAAAGTAAATTTGAAGAAATGTAATCATATTAAACCATTAAAATTTCAGACACAGCCACACAGGGGCATAGATGCAATTTCAGACAGACACAAAGATATAAATATAATTTTTAAGGGGTATAAATGTAATTAACTTTTTCAGGGGGGTATAAATGCAAAATTTCCATTTTTTTTCTAAACCATGCGTCCGCTTAAGCGGGCGCATATGCCGCATATGCGGGCCTTGTCCGCACCGCATTTCTGAACAGAGCCTCCCCCTTAATCGCGAATGGGGGCATTTTATTGTGGGGGTGCGGAGCATCTCGATCGCAGGTGGGACCATTGAGGTCATGGTTTGAGCGGGAACAGTGGTAACCAGGAGGCTCAGTTGATACCCCATCTACCACATTTTTCAGCTCCCGCAGCATATCATCCTTGTTTATGCTTGCCTTTTATTAGCCGTTTGTACTCACGTTAACAATACATATGCTTAATTAGAATTTTTTTATATTTTCTTTTATGGAAAAGCCTCATCCACAGAAACCCACCTTTGATATCTTCTACTTTTTTTTCTTGTAAATGTAAATATCTCAACAACTGAAAAATTGGAGGTTGTCCCACAAATACAATTTAGTGGTGATCTTTCACATTTCATATTTAAAAAGCATAAAAACCAGTTCATACAGGGATAAAATACAGAAGTCACTTTACAATTTACAATTACTCACAGAGCAGAGAGGTTCAACTTAAATGAACAGATCCTGACGACTAAACACAGAGCAAAGAAAGACTAGCCACTTTATGTTGATTTTATTCTGCTTTTATGAAGCAATGATCCTCCAGTCGTGCTTCTTACGCCTGCATCTGTGGTGGGATTTTTGCTCTGCAAATGTATTCTCAGCTACCATTTCCAAACCTTCTGACTCTGAAGAAAAAAAGAAAAACAAAGTAATGTCAGCAAGAGATGGGTGGGTGCCTGGCAGAGAATCTGGGATGAAATGTTGCATTATATGGGAAATAAAATTTAATTTTCAAAGAAATGAATTCATAAGATAATGTTGGTACTGCACTTTGGACATCAAGAATCTCCAAAGATATTTTGTAACTTAGCCAAACAGATGGTTTTTTTATATGTGTGATATTACAGGTGGTGAGCTTGACTACTAAAAATTAAAGGTCGCGGGCTTCCATATTTCATAAAAAAGGACCTCTGCTATGGGAACTTTATTGGTCATACTGCTCATTGGTCCAATTTAGTGTGAGCACAACCAGCTAAAACTGATTTTTTTACTCCATGCAGAAGATACCCTACTTTATTTAATCTAAAACAAGGCCACCCATTACCAAATTGGAAAGATTAGAAACTAAAATCCTTCAACCATTGAAGGAGCTGATTATGAACTATGAAGCATGGAGTACCATACCAGAAACTGTGTTGCATTCCCCTACTGTAATGCTACATCAACGCAACACTCTTTTAAACATGATTTGCATTGATTTTTATATTCCTGTCCTTTGGGTGCCACTGAAGCTCAGGTTCAATGAAATAAAATGACAGATCAAACTCCAATTGAGTAACAAGGGAATACCATTGATACAAACTCTATAGGTAAATCATTCAGTTCAGATAGGCCAATGTTTTGTACATTAAGCCATCTGAAAATATATAATCCCTAAAACAAGGCTGGTCAGATTCTTTCAGAAGATCAAATGCAGCTCCAAAGAGAGTGTGAATAACTGAATCCATCAGAATCAGGTCCCACCAATTATAATCATATGGGCTGAATTAAACCACATATGTTCCAGTGGTACAAGACCTTCTGATTATTGGATGAATAATTGAAGTGGCATGGAAATCCACATATATCAGTAAATGTCCATGTGGCTGTCTGAATAAATACAACACATCATAACTAGCCCAGACCAGTTGCACAGGATTGATCAACTTCTTAAAACTTCTCAGATGTTATTATAAACCAACAAACTTGAAATATGGCTAGCCAACTAATCTGAACCAACCTAACAGAGAAATGAAATGGAACTAAATGTCCAGCTAGTGGAACTAATCAAACTACAAAGCTATAAATGAGGACTCTTAGCAACTGCTTTGCCCGAAGGGGAGAACAAATGCTCTTTATTTCAGCTTTATTTCTTGGTTTTGATTGGTCCACCATGATCAATTACATTTTTTTCATGTGGTAACAAAGAATTTCTACTATCTTATAAAGTACATGCACCTACTGATAAAAAATGATTATGAACCCAACAAAGGCAAACATTTCTATAACCGATGCAATATCTAATCTGGATTTCAATCAGCATGGGCATTTATGTCAGGTTATTCTACATCAAAGTTTTCCTATCTTTATAAATTGCAGAACTACAGAATCACATAGCCAAAACCACGCCAAAAAATATGGAATAATAGTCATGGCCATGATAGTCTTAGCTGTAACAAACATATCCAAGAATTTCTTGTATCAAAATGATGAGCGGATCTCGTTGTTCTTTGTAACAGCTCAAAACATCTTGGTGTTAACCGTTTTTAAGGTCACTCTGAGGGAACTGACCCTAGACATATACTCAAGGGCATGGTTATGTTCCAACTCAGACCAGAACACTCACATAGAAACATGTACTTCCATTGCAACTTGCAAGCCTTAAGGAGACATGGCTACATTTCCAATGGTGATCATAGCAACATTGCAAAGTTCCAATGGTTCATACCTCATGCGATTTGGAACATTTGGATCACCCGATACGAACTCCTATTTCAAAGGAGAAAGCCTTATGTTGGGAACATGTGAAAGAATATTATGCGACACTTCAATCTTGGGTTCCATTCTATTTGGAGTTTATCCACCTTCTATTATAATGGGCAGCAGTTGGTTTAGGCCGCAATCGTGATCATGGTAATCATTTTCGGGGTGTGAAGTGTCTCCTACAATATGAGGGCTTTTTATCTTCATTTTGAAGATCACTAGTCTCCTTTACCTTGTTCGAACACAAACACTTAATAATCAAATAACCAAACTGCATTGATCCCAATATATGTCATGATAAAAATTATAAATTGACCTCCAAAGCCCCCACCGCCGCCCCAAAACAAGACGCGCCCGTCCTCCTCCTCCTCGTCGAACTCGTCCCCGTACCCAAACTCCGCATCGCCTCGGTATCCGGGCTCACTCCCGTACCCGGACTCGTTCCCCTGAGACTCCACCGCCTGCTGGTGGTGCTGCCACCCCCCAACACTCGACGCCTCCATCGCCACCCCATCAACGTTCCCATCCCTTTTCGTGCTCCGCGCCTCGCTAACGTCGGACCCCCAATTCCCATCCCCGCCGCATTCACGAACATCTCCCCACTCGAGTCCGTCCCCCCCGCCGCGATCGGGAAGTCCGAGCAGGTCGCGTACGCGGCGGAGGCACCCCCGCCGCCGCCGATGGACCGGCACCTCCCCGTCCGGCTGCGATCGCTGCTCCGCCCCGACACCGACCGGGACCCCCGGCGCCTCCGCTTGCGCGCGATCCACTGGTACCCCTCCCCCCTCTTCGGGTGAAGGTGGTGGTGGTGGTCGAAGAGGTTGAGCTTGGAGAGGTGGTCGAGGAGATCGTCGTGGGAGGCGGCGGCGGCGGCGGCGGTGGAGGAGGCGGTGGCGCCGCGGTCGGCGAGGCAGGGCTTCTTGTTGTGGAAGGAAGAGGCGGAGGAGTGTTCGAGATCTAGGGTTTTGGGCTGGAAGGGCTTCCAGATCTGGAGGTGGTGCGTGCAAGACTCGATGAGGGCGTGACGTGACGAATTCAGGGTTTTCTGTGTCATCTCTCGTTAGAGATCCGCAAAAACCCTAATTTTGGGACTTCTCTGAAGGTTTTGATTTTTTGAGAGATTTTGAGAGAGCTGGAGCTGACGGAGAGGATCGAAAGCACGTGAGTTCCCCCCTCGAAAACGATGGGTCTCCTTCACGGGCGTTTCCGGACCCTCTGTTTCGTGACGGGCGTCAGTGATCGACTGATTGAGATTCTGTGGACTTGGGCTATCATCACGATCTGACCGTCCATCTTTCTGGTTGGTGGGATGTTGACAGTCATGATTCATCAATCACCGCTGGCGAATTGTCTGTCAATGAGTATCTGAATACGGAACAAAAAATCTGTGCATGGAATATTAATTCCAGAAGAAAATCCAGCACAGCTAATGCAATCAAAATGCGAGCATTGGATATCCATATGTAATGAGAAATCCATATCTACTGTCCACGTCAGATCCTCCCACCATTGGTTGTAAGTACGCCTGTAAACGGTCGGGTCTGGACCCAAACCCGACCTTATCTGGACCCGATCACACGTGTAATATATCCGATCTGATTTGAACCTGACTCGGTGGACCCGAACATACAAACGGGTCGGGTCCTGGTCCACCCCGCCCTGACCCGTCGGACCTGGGACCTAATTGTTTTATTAGTACATGTTCATATATTACAAGACTATTAGAATTAGTTGACCCATAATTTTATTTTTTATTTATCAAATTACAAGTATAAGTTTCAACTCATTTTTGTATCATAAGTCCATAACCAAGCTCATAAATCATAACTCATGACCAACCAAACTCACATGTTGACAAGCCTTATTAGTTTATTAGCTTTTAAATTTGTATAATTAATTGGTTTGTTACATGATTTATGTTCATTGTCTAGGTTAATATGTTAGTAGATATTGTTTTAAATGTTGTGTTAGATTAATATGTAGTATCTATTGTCTTGAACGTTTACTTTGTGACACAAAGAACCATCAGCTCTCCCTTTTAATTTATTGTTATATTGTTTAAATTTTTGTTTACTTTGAATGTTATATGTTAGTGTTTATTGTTTTGAATTGTACAAAAATATGTTCAAACATAATGTCAGGACACCAATTTAGAAAACTCAAAACTAATGTTTTATAAAAAATTTCTTAATAGAATGATAAGGCAAACAAATTCATGAGCTATCCTTTTTTTTATTAACCATATTCGAGTCGGGTCGGATCCGGACCCGACCCGTCGGATCTTGCCACGGGTCGGGTCTGAGTCGACCCGGACCCATTGACAAACCTAGTTGTAAGGGTTAGACTAGCTTCGGTCAATGTCGAACTGCACACCTTATAAATCGAACTACGCAGCTAATTATTGGGTACAAGTGTCACCCTCCCATTAGATACTGACGGTATTGAGTATTGACCAAACTCAGGTTTGACACTTATACCTAGTATCCAATTAGATATTGACACTTGTACCTAACAAATAGATTTGCAGTTCGATTCATAGGGTGTGTAATTCGATTCATGAGTTGTGTAGTTCGATACTGATCGAAACTAGTCATGACTAGATTTGAACTCTAGTTTTAATAAGTATTGTTGCACGTTGCTCCACGGCTAGTCCATATCGAGAATCCTTGATAGCGCTATGAAAGGCTATCGAGGTGTAGATCTCTGTATATGAAATATATATCTTATTAAAAATTATTGTTATTATTATTATTATTATTATTATTATATTATAATTATTGTATATATGCCCCTGTTAAATTTTAATTTTGTCAAAATACCCTAAAAAATCCGTAGCGCAAAAATGCCCCTAAAAAACTTTAAATTAATGCAATCGTGCCCTATGGTCAAATTTTGTCTCATATTATTAATATTCTCTATTTTCATTTTCGTTAGAGAGGCCCAAATGAACCATATACTCTCAGGTTACTCGATTTCAGCAACTCAAACCCCTCTCTCTGAACCATCTCATCTTCTTCTTCCTCTATCAATTCTAGGGCATTTCATCTTTTTGAAACCCACATTTTACGTGGTTTTTAGCTCATCGTATCTCTCTCAAACCCACCGTTATCAGAATTAATGAGGCTTATTCGACCACCCCTCATCACAATATGTTCAAACTAATGATTTAGGGTTTGAGTTGGGGTTTCTAATGAATAAAGGGTGATTAGGGATTGATCTACAATAAAATGGAAGGGGGGGACGGGGCTGTTGTTTCAGGAGTAACTGAGAACTTAGATTGAATGAGGGGCTAGGATTTCAGGGGAAGAAATCAGATTTTTTTCTAGAATAAGTAAGGGCATTTAGGTCAATGTACCTGTGGGGTTAGACTTTTTAACCATAATTATTCCAGGATACTTCATAGCATGTGATATATAGGGGTATTGTCTTGTGGATTTTTTTAGGGGTATTTTGATCAAATTAAAATTTAACAGGAGTATATATGCAAAAATCCTATTATTTTTTTTTAAATTGACTCTACAACTATTACTTTTATTGATAAAATATGATTACAAATCCGAATTGAATATGATAGCAAATAGAAATATGCTAAGGTGTCGGCCGAGAGGGGTGGATCATGCATCCTTAAATGAGAGATCCTACTAAAGCCATTCTCACCCCTATCTGATCCCTTATTCTACAACTTCAATGAGGCCGCCTTTAAAATTTTTAATAACATTTAACTATATTCAATTAAACAATAAAAAATTTATTATTACAAACATAATCAAACATAAAACAACTTATACCACTGTTATAATTATTCATGTTAGAAGAATTGCTGTTAAAATGGGGTGCTAAAAATTTTCTTTCTAAAAATTTATAATATGACCCATTGATAAACTTATATTTATAAAATGATCCGAAGGGGCAAAGTTATTCCCACTACCCGAGTTACTATTTCTCACTACCCAAAATTATGAAAATATCATTATCTATTTTATTTTTTCGTCTCTCTTTCCCACTACTTAGTTCGATAGCATCCAGTCGAAGTGTTCTTCATTGGGACGACAGACAGGGGCGGGCCCATGGGTTGGCTGGGCCGGACTGCAGCCCAGTCCAAATTTTGTGGAAAAAACCTTAAATAGCAGTCCAACTCAGTTTTATTGAAAAACCTCCAATAAAGCCCAGCCCATATTTTGTTAAAAAAAAGGGAGCTGCTATCTGGGCCCCAGAAATTAAGTCTCATTTGTAAGCCCCAATAGATGACACTCTCCTATTGGTTCCCTATTTGACTTTTTCTAACCACCAAAATGAAATTGACATGACTACCCTTCTTATAATTTTAAAAATTGGTTACAACTAATTAATATCCCCATTAAATCTCGTAACTAAATCCCATAAAAAGTGACATAATTAAATCATCTCCCCGACTTAACATATTTTTTAAAAATTTGAATTAAAAAGAACATCAACTACATATTATCAATTAAGATACAGTAATGTATCTGAAAATTCAAATGAACAAATATGGTATGCATGCTACTGAGAACTCCACAGAAAATTCATAAAAGGTCTTCAAAATGCCAACAATAAGCAAATAATATTAATAAGTTATATAATCAAATCCCTAAAAATAAAAATAACAACATTCAAAAAGTAGGAATTCAAATTCAGATACATGTGTATCTGAAATTTGAATGAATAAATAACGTGAAAAAATGAACTGGAATTCAAATTTAGATACAGGTGTATCTAGAATTTGAATTAACAAATACACATTCTATACAAGAGAATGTGCATTGTATTTGAAATCTTGAATATGAATGAGTTGAATAATGTTGATACAAATCTAAAAATATGATGAATGACACATTATGCATAATTATACACAAATACAAAATCATAAACGATTGTACAAATCATATATGGTATACAACAATGCATGTAAATCAAGATACAGGTCATGTATCTTAATTTAAAATAAAATTTAGATTCAATACATGTATATGATGATTCAAATGAATGACGAAAAATCAAAATAATGTATTCAGATCGAAAAATGACAATCTTGAATGGATCGTCATTATTTACACCACAAATTGGTCAAAAAAAAATTAAATGAATCAAAATTCTTCTCTTCTCCACAGATTGAATTGAAACAAAAATAAAATTCAATGTTTGTTTTCAAATCCACCAATCCATCTGAATTTAAAAATTAAAATATCCCAAAATCTAGTAATTTTTTGGATCTGAAAACAAGAAAGAAATCACAGATCACAAATCTGCTTGGATCCAAAACAGAAAAATTGAAATACCTCTCAAGAAATGGAATCGGATCGTTGTTTATGTTTATGGTCATTAAAAAATCAATGAGAAGTATAAAATGGGCTGCTGATGGGTGATAAACAATTGATTTCGATTATTTTTTTATTCTTCAATTGAATTTGACTGGTTTTTTTTTTTTTAAAAAAAAGATAGAAGGAACAAAGAATCCCAACAAATCATAATCGCCTAGGCAGTTATGGATCAGTTACCCAAAATTCAAAAAAAAACTCAATGAAGGGTAAAAAAGGAATTATACGTGTGTCAGCTCATGGGGCTTGTAATGGGATCTACAAGTTGAGGCCCAAAAATCATTATTGTAAAAAAAACCCCAAAACATTGGTTCAACCCAGTTTTTTTTCGAAAAACCCCAAAACAATTTGTTATATAAACTTCAATTTTACCCTAATTGAACATTTTTTTAAAAAAAACATATTTTGCGGCCGTCAATGAATAAATCACCCCCTTCACCAAACACCAAATAGTATGTAATGAATTTGATTTTATTTGTAAATTCTTTAATTTTTTTTATTTATTATATATTTTGTAGATGCATTTAAATATTTAATATTTTGACAATATTTGGATAATTGAATAAATCACCATCACCTATGCTGGTCGTTTGGATAATTGGAGTTCTCTATTTCAATCTTTCATTAAGTTTTAAATTTATTAGAATTTTTTGTTAGGGTTTGTCTTGTTGTTCACTTTTATGTTTTATTGACATTTATTTTATTCCAAATAAATGAGGAATTATTCTTGATTATCTTGGTGTCTAATAAGAAAACTACATTAAAACTTTTTAAACCGAGTTTGTATTTGTGATTTTTTTTAAATATCTTTTTTATGTATGTTATAATTTTAAACGGATTTCACTAAAAGAAAATAAGAAAATAAGGGAGAGAAGTTGATTTTTTTTATATAACATTTGAATTTTTGTATTAATGAACTTGTTTTGTTTTACTTAATCTTTTGATGAATTTATTTTATTTCAAGTGCATCATATGACTACTAAAAAAAATGATATTTTTATCAAGAAAATTTTTTTTTATATGAAAAGATTAATTCAGCCCACCATGAAAAAATGTTCTGGATCCGTCTCTGACGACAGAGGTCTGTCGAACTGTCTGAATAAGTGTCGATAGAGACTCAGTCGAAATGTGTTTCACTAGGACGACAGAGATCCGTCGATCTATCTGAGCAAATATCGACATGGATGTGTCGAACCCTTCAAAACAACAACTTTCTTCTAAGAGCTAATCACTTATACAATCATTTAAGTCCTTATGAAAAAAATGTCATTTAAGTTATTTAAGTCTTTTTGAAAATCATTCATATATATATAATGTCTTTTGAAAATAATGTTTTTGTCTATATGAAATGTTTACTGTTTATTTGATCTAAATAACTATTTGTTTGATATATATATATGAAGGGTGCTGCTACCTAGGCCCTATAAATTAAGCCCCATTTGTGAGCCCCAATAGGTGGCACTCTCCTATTGGTTCCCTATTTGACTTTTTCTAACTATCAAAATGACAATGACAAGATTACCCTTCTTATAATTTTAAAAATAAATTCTAACTAACTAATATTTAAATTAAACCTCATAACCGAATCTCACAAAAGGTGCCACCATGAAATCCTCTCTTTGACCTAACATATTTCTAAAAACTTTGAATTTTAGGGTTTTAATTTGGGTGAAACCATATGAACGAAAAATGACAGATTTCTTCCCATAAAAATAGAATCGGAATTCAAATTTAAATACAGGATTTGAATTAACAAATACCTTCAAAAAAATGGGCTGGAATTCAAATTCAGATACAACTTGTTAAGACTGTGTCACTTTTAAAGGTCAAATATCGCGTTTTATTTATTTTAATAGTTCGGGCATTCAGTTTCAAATCAAATTGCATATTTGTGGTTCTGGTGTTCACTTGGGCTTACATGGAAGTTTTTGTAGCATTTTGAGGTCTTTTAGAAATTATGCAGTTTCGATTGGTATTTGGATTTAATTTTGTTAATGACCAAGATGAAGTAGTAAAAATCTAGTTTTATCATGAGATGTTCAGTATTAAGTTAGCTTTCATACAAAAGTGGAATTAGATCAACTGGATTCATGTATCAAAAGTTATGGGTGTTTTTCCAATTATACCCTGGGGATATGAAATCCAGGCAGCAGCCCTGTATGATGTTTAGCCTAGATTTTGAAATAGCTGAAGAGGTTATTTGATCTGGGTGTAAACATGAAAGCTGTAGATAATCTTCTTAGCTTTCCAATGCCACTGGAATCATGCAATTCCGAGCTGTATTGAGGAAGTTATGGCCTTTTAAGTGAAGGCTGTACAGAGGTTTTAGTCCGAGGACAGCTCGGACATTCAGTCCGACCTTGCCCATTAAATCCCCTCTATATGTTACGACTTCAGCCCTCTCTCACCCTCTCATAGAGCTCTCTCTCCCTCTATTTGGTCTCTCTTTTTCCCCCCTTTGTGTGTGTAAAGGAGGAGAGGAAGTTGAAGGAGATCAAGGTGAAGAGGAAAATCAAGGGAAGGAGCCTTGTGTTTGCTTGATCTCTATCTTTCAAGCTCTCTCTTTGATCCCTCTTTGTGTTGGGTCAGCTAGGGATGGTGGTGAAGATGAGGTGCTTGTGTTTATGCAACAACAAGAAGAAGTGGAAGAGAGAAAGGTGTGTGAGCTTGTGTTTATTGTTGGTTGTTGTTGTTGTTTCTCTCCCTCTCTAAATCAGCCCCCCCCCCATGTGTTTGGTTTTATGCATCTATGAAGGGTGTATGTGAGATGGCTGATTTGGTGGTGGTTGTGGCTGTGCTATGTGGCATGTGTGATGGTGGTTGTTTGTGGTGATGGTGGTGGAACTCCTTATGTGCACCATCTCCTCTTCTTCCCAAGGTATATTCACTTCCCCTTTGTGCCTTGTATGTGTTTGTGTTTATGCTTGTATGAGTGTGTATTATTGAATTTTGGTGCTGTTGGAAGAGTGTAATGTGTAATTGCTACTGCACATGAGATGGTTGCATTAATGCATGAATGGGGTGGTTTTATGTTGTAAGGCAGATTTTCTGTCTCTTTAAGATCCTTGTGTTTGAGGTATTTGGAGGCATATTTTGAGGCTTGTGTCTTCATTTCATATGATCATCTATGTGTCTAGATGCTATATATCAAATTTGGTGTCATTTGGTTACCTGTATTGAAAGATATAGCCTAATGTTCATGGTCTGTCCGGATTCGCGCAGAAATTAACCAGTTTCGGAAAATAATTTATTTCGGGCATTTAGGGATCTTATCAAGTTATTATGTCTTCATGGAATATGATCCTAACATATCATAGAATGTGTGTGATTTATTTCAGTATTTTTGGATGTGTATTTTGTGCTGTGGAGACTAATGTTTGGGGCTGGTTGTAGTAGATGGTCTAATCTTGTATAAATATGTGTCAAAGAGTTATTATGCATGGTGTGGGCAATACCAGGAGTTGATGTCTTCATGAAAAAGGCTTGTATATGTGTCGAGATGATTTATATTTAATGGAGCATCATTGGTTGTTCTTGCAGATCTCGTAGACCGGACGCGAGGCGATCCAAGTACTAGTGAGTGGTTCGATCCACCCCTTTTGGGAAGCGCTCGATGCATGTAGTCATGCATCGCGTATCCCTGGGGCCTTATAACTATATTCAATCTTTATTTCTAAAAGAGTATTGCTATACTAAATCGATATTGTGCTAGTTAACCTGTATATTTAGTTTATATGTGATATTATCTCGATGCGTAGTCATACTTAGCACTATTGATCACTAATTGATTCGTATGCTTCATTTATTACTGTCTTGTGGAATGCAGGCTAGTCTATGACTTGTGTTGTTTGACTTCCATTCTATTCATTAGTTCTATGTGAGAGGTTTGGAAGCCTAGAGTGAACTGTATTTTTGCTTGTATATTCAATTAATTGAACTCGTATATGTGTATATGTGAATGCACATGGTTTAATCACAGGTTATTTGGACATGTGGTCCATATATCTCTTTTATGACAGAATTCTTCTTGTTGGATTGTATAAAGTGTGCATATATGTGTATATATATGGTTTAATCACAGGTTATTTGGACATGTGGTCCATATACCTCTTTTATGATAGAGTTTCTCTTGTAATAATTGTGTGTGTGTTTAATTAGTCAGGCATAACTGTGATAGACATATGTGCGATCCATGGTTAGGATCATATTTTATTTTACTATGCAAATGTAGCAGGTTATCTACCCTGCATCCATGCGATGCTCTCATATAAGAATTCAGAAGAATTCATTTATTGTATTCGTTAACCGATATCTATGATAGTATGTTTGGTCTATCTGTAATAGGCGTGTGGATGACCCATCTTTAGGGTCTTGCCATCGTATTGTTAAGTGCGAGAACTTAACTGTTTTTCCTCACGTCCGAGTGATGCATCTGTATAGCAATTCAAGAGAATTCATTAGCATTGTTATTTGCTAGATGATTATAGTTGATCCTTGAGGATCGTATTGTGAGCATGGAATGCTTCTCCCTTACCTCGTATCCGCGTTGAAGCTACCCGGCGTTGGAGCTATCCTGGATTCTGCTCCTACATCATAGGAGGCCCAATGTGTATTTCGATACCCTTGTGGCTTCGTACCTATCTTGGAAGGCCGTCAGGAAGAGGGCTACCCGGGAGAGGGCTACCGGAAGGTTAAGGGAGTTAGCGGGTTGATTTCCTTTCTAATAGTCCCATGTCACCCTAGGGGTGAAGATGGGGACGAGGTTGGAGTGCTTCCTCCCGCATCGTCGTGCGTCGAAGTTTCCGAGCGTTGAATGCTTCTCCCCTACCTCGTATCCGCGTTGAAGCTACCCGGTGTTGAAGCTATCCTGGACTATGCCTCCACATCGTAGGATGCCCAAGGTGTATTTTAACACTGTTTTGGCATCGGACCTACCATGGATGGTTGCTAGGAAGAGGGCTACCCGGGAGAGGGCTACCGGAAGGTTAAAGGAGTTAGCGAGTTGGCTTCTGATTTCAATAGTCCCATTTCACCCCCTAGAGGTGAGGGTTAGGGTAAGTTTGGGTCACGTTGTCGCGTGACATTTATATTGGGAATGCCCAAAGTATAATACATCTGCTGAATGGTGTGAGGCATTGCGATTAGACTTAAGGTACTATGTTATCTAATAATGATATTCATTATGGTTAACCGTTTGGTTCCTCTCCAAGAGTTCTAAGAGATTCCCCCCTACGGGTCGAGGGTTAGGGTGAGGTGAGATCGCGCCTTCACGTGACATTTATATATGTTGAGTTTCATCCCATATTCTTTTTTCTTAGAAAGAAAAACAAAGATGATGAACTAATATCATATGATTATTATAGAGCTTGGATCCTTGCCACTCACTGAGCTTGTAGCTCACCCCTCGTGTGTTATTTTTTTCACCAGGGATTGGGTTGGCGTGGAGCTAGAGCATCTATCTGGCGTGGTTCGTGCGTGGAGTGTCCCATCTTTCAGTTGGCGAGTGCGAGGCTGTCAGCAATCCTATTTTCTTGTATATGTATTAGTAATCGTGCGTGTTGCACATATGGCTGTATTGGACTAGACTTGGACTCTCACAGGACAGTGTTTGTGTATTCAGGTCTGTAATAATGTTTTTGATTTACAGACTTATTTATACTTTATACTTCCGCATTTTCTTTTATTGGCTATCGCTTCCATGTAGCCTTGTTACCTTATTCGATCCTTGTCAGTTTTTGTGTGATTGGTATGTTCTCGGGGCGTAACACAACTGTATCTGGATTTGAATGAACAAATACATTCAAAAATTGAGTTGGAATTCAAATTCAGATACATGTCTCTGGATTTAAATTAACAAATACCTTCGGAGAATGGGCTGGGATTCAAATTCAGATACAGGTGTATCTGGTTTTGAATTAACAAATACCTTCAAAGAATGGGTTAGGATTCAAATTCAGATACAGGTGTATCTGAATTTGAATTAACAAATACCTTCAAAGAATGGGTTGTGATTCAAATTCAGATACAGGTGTATCTGGATTTAAATTAATAAATACCTTCAAAGAATGGGTTGTGATTCAAATTCAGATACAGGTGTATTTGGATTTGAATTAACAAATACATTCAAAAAATGGGTTAAATACAGTTTTATCTGGATTTGAATTAACAGATACAGATTCAAGATACCTGAATGGATTGCCAATTTTTGCTCCCCGAACCGAACACAAGATAAAAAAGGTTGCAATCCAAATCAAAATCGAAATCCTCGCAAAAACTGCAATCGGATTGAATTTTCTATTTTTGTAAAATTGATGAATCAATATGTGTTTCGTGATCACAATCTCTTTCGATTGATATGATTGTTTTCGAAAAAAGAGAAGAAACAACAGATCATGGAAAAAACAATATGTATAGACGAAACAGATCGTAAGGGTTTTCTGTTTGTTTCTTTAAATTGAATTGTTTATTTTCAAAAAAGAAAGAAAAGCATATAATAACCACATCCCATTGATTGTGGGCCATTAATTATGGGATCGGTTACAATATGAAAATACAATTTGAAAATGAAGGGTAATTTAGATATTTCATCTTTGCCACCTCATGGGGCTTTAGATGGGGCATATGAATTGGGGCTTTAGATGGGGCATATGAATTGGGGCCCAAAAATCATTATTGATATATGAATGATTTTCAAAAAGACTTAAATAACTTAAATGACATTTTTGTTTTTAATAAGGATTTAAATGATTGTATAAGTGATTGATTCTTAGAAGAAAATTGTTGTTTTGAAGGGTTCGACACATTCATGTCGACATCTGCTCAGACAGATTGATAGATCTCTGTCGTCCTAGTGAAACACACTTCGATTCGACAGACCTCTGTCATTCTAGTGATGAACACTTCGACTGGACGCTGTCGAACTGAGTAGTGGAAAAAAGATTAAAATAAATAAATAAACAATGACATTTTTGTAATTTTAAGTAGTGAGAAAATTAAGTTGGGTGGTGGTCTATCACTACCCAGACTAAAATTGTTTCAAATCAACCCTAATTGACGAAAACAAGGTCGAGAGAGAGAAAGAGAGATGGCGTCTGGGTGGGGGGTAACGGGGAGCAAGGGGAGGTGCTACGATTTCTGGATGGATTTCAGCGAATGCATGTCCAAGTGTAGGGAACCCAAGGACTGTACCCTCGTCCGCGAGGACTATTTCGAGTGCCTCCACCACTCAAAGGAGGTATTCATTCAATCCATCAATTATGTTCAGTTTCTCTTGAATCTCAAGTTCTTGATCTTGGATCGGTCCATCCCCTTCGGAAACCTTAACAGACCAAGAAATTTTTAAGCTTTTTGTGGTGAATCGTTGATTTGTTTCGTTATACATCGTGGATTGATGTACTTTTTGTAAAGACTCGTTTGTGTTGGGGTTATCTGTGTTTTGGGCATAACATATTTTGGTATATTTGATTTGATGTTAGGGATCTTGTGAACTTTTTTATTTGTAAGTTTGGGATATTTTAGGTTTTAGTGTTCTGGAATTCAAATCGTTTCGGTGCATTTCTTGGAGGAGGATTTGACGAACTTTCTTAGCGGATTGAGTTTGTGTGAGTGGGCAGGGATAAATGTGGGGGTGATTTTGGACGTGCTTGATCCAATTGTGGACATAAAGGTTGAATTTTCTGATTAAACTTTTGGTTTCTTGCAAGTAAGAAGAGTGAATTCGACAGACTTTAACCAAATTTGTACGTGGTTTCATCAGAACGAGTAATTATTGATGGTTGATCCAATTAGGCATTGATATGGACACAGAGGTTGAATGCTCGGATATCAATGATTCCATCAAGTAATTGGTCCTTTTGTGACTTTAGATTTTGGTTGGATCATAACAGAAGTTTACTGGAATCCATTGTGTTCGAGTGGCATCATGTACCATTAATAAAGATCTTACCTTTCCCTAAAAAAAATAAAAATAAAAGCTCACTTTTGGCTGGTATTGGGACTTCATTGGTTTTGGAAGATGTAAACCTTTTCGAATTGAGCATATACATATTAATGCAAGAGATATTAGAGAAAAAGAAAGGTGAATTTGACAGATATATTGGATGTGATTGATATGGATGTAAATGTTGAATGCTCTGATTACACATTTCTTGGATAGCAGAAGTGAGCACATATATATATTATATGCAAGAGATATTAGAGAAAAAGAAAGGTGAATTTGACAGACTTATTGCTTGTCATCCATGTTCTACAGTAGTTTCAATAGCTTTTTATGCATTTGAAGTGTCATATAGTTTTTATAGTTGATTGCAACTGTATATTTAGTTGATTGAATCAGTATTATTTCATAATTTTCCTCTCTTGTTCCATCTTTTCTCAGTTATCCTTTTCAGTGTACTAATGTATCCCCCTGTCTACATTTTATGAGGTTAGGAGTCACGCGCTTGAGGAAATTGAATCTTGACACCCCTCTTATGTCAAGAAAATATTTGCTCAACAAAAATCTTGGTTGCTTGGGGAATTAATTTAATATAAGTTGGAAGGTCCTGTGTAGTTGGATCTTTTATATTCCATGGATTAAGCTGATCATTATAGTGGAAGAATTTTGTTGGGCTGACTATAAGGTGGATCAAAAGGAAAAAAAAAACAGAAAATTAGTGTCTCAGCAAGAAGAAAAAGGTGGGGTAGAAATAGATTTCCTCTTCTTTTTGAACCATAGTTCAAAACCATGTGCGGTGGGGTCCGCACATGACATATGCGGCCGCATGTACCGAACATGCGGTCGCACATAGGGTAAGGCAACCGTTCGAACCTCCGTTCAAACCCCCGTTCAAGTTGATCTGACGTTCGAATTGCGTTCGAACGGCTTTCGAACGGTATGTTGCCGTTCGAATTACCGTTCGAATGGCAATCCAAACCCAGAGGTAGAGTTTACTGTTCGAAATCCGTTCGAACTGAACTTCGAACGCTCTCTTACCGTTCGAAGTCTGTTCGAACGGAATTTGAACGTGCACCGCATATTGGAGATAATGTGCGCCCGGGGGCGCACATCAACATGTGTGGCCGCACGTACCGGTACGTGCGGCCGCATTTCAAACTATGTTTTGAACTAAAGGTGGTGTCCACCAATTTGACTGAAAGTGATAAACTACTTGGTAAAAAGAGGACAGGAAAAACGCGTAAGATATAAGAGAAGAAGGAGTGGTTCATAAGCAATGGATCACTCGTAAACAGCACAGATTATCCTTCACCAGGAAGCACTCCTCTGTAATTGTTATCTGAGTCTCTGCTTTCAAAATGTATTTGCACCAATCCTCATATACAATGTTGTACCTGGTGATCTCCATGTAACACAATTTATTAAACAGTTTATCGTTCCTTGTCTTCCATATTGCCCAACATACTGCCTGTGGGATTAGAAGGGGAAGGCATTCTTTTTGCTTCTGCCGGCATTCTTTTTGCTTCTGCCAACTTTCTTTCTTAGCTTCTCGAAACAATTTTACTCTTCTTGGTGCTCGAAATATGTGTAGCATGCTATAACAAGGTTTATTAGGACCATCTATAGAGCTATACCTATGATGCATTGTCTTTGAGGTATACTAAGACTGAATCTCACAAATTTGGTCTCATCAAAGGTGAGGTTAATAGGACTGTAGGATATCACTGACTAAGCTGGACAGCGTACCTTGATTGCTAGCCTGAACTGGGCAGGCTATCCTATAGGACCCACTTGAATTCTACGAGTTAATGGTCCCAAGAGATAAGAACAAATGGATCGTCCAACTGAACATTTTTAACCCCTTTATCAGGCTTTTTCTACTTGCTGATGGTAGTACGCTTGTTATGGATGAATGTATATGGTCTTTATGGATTTTTGTATAACAGTTTTAAATCTGTGCAAGTAATTATCACTGGCATTACTTTTGCCGATTCACCATGCTCATCACCTTTTCTTGCTTTAAAGGAGGACTAAATTATTGATCATTTTTTCTCGATGACTCCCACTTACATTTTAAATAATTAGTGTAATTAGATTTGCACCTGCTACTCATCAGTCGAATTTGTATGCAATGATAAATGTCTAAAGACTTGCAACTTGATTTGTGTGAAGATACGGTAAAAAAAAGATACGGTGAGTCAGTGCAGGTAGTTATCTTGAAGATTAGACCTTTTTGTTGTGACCTACTGTTGATGTGTTGATGGTGAAACCTTAAAGTCTAATAAACTGCCCATGTAGTGAGGACTGCGATGGTTGGTGGCTATAATAAATTATAAACATAGCTTAAAAGAATGGTATTGCATTTGTGAAACCATAAATCCATTGCCAATGAACATGCTTTAGCAAATTTTTGGTGATGCTTGACAACGTATTACCTTAATTATTATTTTGTATCACCCAGTTTTCCCTTGAGTAAATGTTTCTTGAATCTCATTTGTTAATCACACTTCACTAGGGTCAATTACAAAGTCAGTCATGTCTTTGCATGTTCTTTTCATGGCCAATGTTGAATAGATTGTAATATGTTGGGGTCTTTTGGAATAGTTCCACATTGGAAGTGAGAAAATAATTTTTCACTTTATATAATGGCTCACTTATAGAGTGGTGTCTAGAAAAGACAAAAAGAAAAGTAGTCCATACACGCGAGTGCGCTTACGCGCGCGCGCGATGTGTGCGCATAAGGTGCATTTCGATGCACTATTAGGCGCACTTAGCACTTTACGCATGCGCGCGTGTGAGTAATAAATAATCAGATGTTATTTTTTACTGGATTTCCTTTTTTGAAATTTGAATTGTTAGCTAATAGTCTTTTCTTCTAAAGACTACAGCTTTTCAAAACCAATAGACATCCCTTACCAATAACAGATTTTCTGAAATGATGCAAAGGCATCCCATCTCCAATAACAAATTTTTTGAAAGGATGCAAATGAATCCCTTCCCCAATAACAAAATTTTTGAAAGGATGCAAATGCATCCCTTTCCCAATAACAAATTTTTTGAAAGGATGCAAATGCATCCCTTCCCCAATAACAAATTTTTTGAAAGGATGCAAAGGCATCCCTTGAAACTCTATATTAGTTTGTTCCTTGGACAAATTTATAATCATCAATTCAAACAATTTTGGAGAGCGAATTGGAAAATCTTCAGAGTTGCTATCTGTAGATTTTCATAGTTTTGTTGTATCTTGGAAGTGTTTTGTTTGAATCCTCTAGCAAACTCAATTTATTGAGTGGGGATAGATAACACTTTAAGGAAAGCGATCATCCGTGCCTCAAAACTCCAATCATCTTTTGTGTTCCCTAAATTTATTTTTTACAGCCAAGTGGGTTGCAAATTAGGAATACAATGTTTCCTTCCAATTGTAAAAGGATAATGCCAATTGCGTGTTATTAGAAATCCTCATTAGTAAAACTGCTTTAGCGAGTGATGTTGATAGAACACTAATTATATCAGTTTTCTTATGCCTGTTTAGATTTAATGATGGAACATTTGGTTACATCTAAATATCTAATATGAAAATGTAATCGTAAGAGTGTTTTTTTTTATCAGCTTGTTTTCCCAAGATAAAAGGGTTGAACATTGTGTACATGAAGAAATGATTTGTTAAGAGAACCTAGACATGTTTTCCTTCTTGCATAGAAAACACAACCCATGCAATACTCTTTTAACCTTCGTTGATATAGTTTGTTCTGTTTCTTAAATTACATAGTGCATTATGAACAGCATTCTCACCTGTTTGTGATTGACTTATTTTCCATGGTGATTTTTAAATTCATCATGTACAGCCTCCATATTGGCGTTGTTTTGCATGTGAGCTGTAAGTTAGCTGTCTTCCCATACAGTTACCTTAATCTTGAATTTTCTGACAGTAGCGGGAGCGTGCCTCCTTTCAAATCATCTATTTTAGATGGAGATTAAGTTTCAAGGGGACCTTCTGTCATTTCACAGAACTTTTGCTTTCTTCATGGCTCTGACTCAGTGATTGAGGAATTGGTTGATAGGATGACGCATATCTTATTTTCTTATACTATACAACTTTCCTATTGAATTAATGTTGCAGCAGTTCTTAAAAGCTTTTTAACCCTTTGGTCCAAGTGTTTGTCTGGCATGTGAGATCTTATTTTCAACCTGCATGTGTAGTTTCATTTCTTACAATGATAAACGTGGATGCAATCTGTCATTGCAGTTTCAACGGAGGAACAGAATTTATAAAGAGGAGCAGCGCCAATTGAGAGAAGCTGCACAGGAGGAGGTCGGAGGAGGTGGTGGCGCCCATCACTAGCAATACCTCTGCATACACTGACGTCATGTGGACACCAAAGAATAATATTGGAGTTGCCAAAGTTGTGTTTGGATGGGATTAGATGTCATTGTTTGGTCTAGCATCTTGGTCCACACAACTGTTGAACTGTTTCTGTGTTTCTGGAAATTCCGAAAAGATTTTTCTGTTGGATTGATGAGAACTTTGAATCATTTTTATTTGAAATGTTATGTATCTTCAGTTGGTAAGCCAATGAAGAAAAACTTCACATATACTTCCGTGCCCTTTTTTTTAATATGGAGGTGTGAGCATTAGTTTTTGGTTGGCCTGAAACGTGGCATGTCAGTTTAATTTGTTTGATGTTTTGGTGGAAGTGATGATGACATGCTATGAAACAATAGTCAACAAAAGATGGTGTTTGTCTTGTTATCTGATCAAACACTTCTTTCCTGCTACATAAAATAAATAAACAGTGGTTGATTCAAAACCTATTTTTGTGACTGATATCAAGCCAGCTCTAGTTAGTTTATTCTAACCATTAGTTGCTTCAATATATTTGAATTGGATTTTTATCTAATGTTATGGTTGCGTTTGGTAGGCGTTTGATTAGATTTTTTGAGACTGAAAATGTTTCCAGAAGCATTGATTTCATATTTTGCATTTATACAAAAGCAAAATTTTCATTTTGTATCATTTGAAAAAAAAACTATGCTCAAAATCAAGCTTTTAAAAGCTTGTGTATAATATTGATTTATTAAGAGAAAATTATTTTCTAAATTGTGTTTTGAAACCCAACCTAAATGACATATTCATGACATGACAATCCCAAACAAAAGGATTGCGAAACAAAAACAAGGATCAACAAATTAATAAGAAAAAAAAAACAGAGCAGTTAGAAAAGATTCCCCCATGGTTGACCTACAATGATAGATGATTGATTTGTCTAAATATACATATTTATTTTAATTATAATAAGATCCTCTTAAGCCATGCATCCATTCCATCTAAACCCCCCCATTCACCATGCATGAAACATTGAAACACCCAACTTTCCGAGCACGCTTTACGATGCACCCATGCCCGGCGTCGGTGCTCACCTCCTCCTCCTCCTCCTCCTCCTATTGACCATCCCACCCCTCCATGGCTCACCCCACCCCCCGACCCACTCGGCCTTCCTCCGAGCCGCCCTTCGAAGTCGGCGCGCGCAACAACCCCCTCTATGCGCAAGCAACCCAAGCGCGTGCGACGTCGGCGGCCGCACGTGCTGCTTCGGGAGATTCTGCAAAGATACGGACAGCGATCCCGACCATTGCGGACGGTGCGGGCACAAGTGCGCGCATGCGCACGTGTGCTGCGCGGGGAGGTGCGTGGACCTGCACAACGATCGAAGTCATTGCGGCGCGTGCGGGAACGCTTGCTCTGCGCGGGTCGAGTGCAGCTTCGCGATGTGCGACTATGGTGGGGGTGGTGGTGATTCTTGATGTCTTAGGCCCTGTCCGGACGGATCCAAACATTTTTTTTCAAATGTCGTGTTCGTGGAAACAATGTTTTTATAAAAGTCAGTCGGCTTTTTAAAATCTCTGCTTCTCAACGTATTTTCAAATGGTGCGTTAAATTTGTCTGCTTGTGTTTGTGTGTTCTGAATAAGTTGCACAAAGGAAATTATCACTTGATGCATAAAAGTTTTTGTTTTTCAATATTAATGTGTGCTCATGTGGTTGATTAAATGATACTGACAGGAGTGAGAGAACAATTTGGGATCAGTCAATCCATGGCAAGTCTACATTGGATATAATGTTTATTAGTTGATTTTTATTTTTCTGTGATTTATGTCTAGTTTTGGTAACCTAATAACAACTGCGATGACAAAGACAACATAACTCATATATGTGCCTCAAACTATAATGCAAGTATTACATTTGAAAAGTGCAACCATTATTTTCTATGGGGCAGGGCTATATCTTCATATCTTGTAATTGATGACAATCTAATATTTACTAATTCAAAATTTCTTTTTTTAAACATCGTGTCCGCCAAGTTTTTAATGTTCACCATGTATTATATATTGCGTTTGAGAATGCGTGAAAACAATGTTTTTTTTTAAATCAGTCAGGTCTTCAAAATCTCTTCCTCCCCAACGCACTTCTAAACAGTGTATTAGATGTCTATGTAACATTTGCCTGTGTTTGTGTGTCCTGAATAAGTTGCACAAAAAAACTATCACTTGATGCATAATAGTTTTTCGTTTTTCAAGATTAATGTGTGCCCGATTGGTTGATTAAATGATGATGAGAGAAGTTTTGGATCAGTCAGTCCATGGCCATTTTTGAATTTTTTTTCTTATAAGTCAAAATTGGATATAATGTTTATTGGTTGATTTTTATTTTTATGTGATTTATGTTTAGTTTTGGTAACCTAACAACAACTACAATGACAAAGACAATGTAACTCATACAAAGTGCCTCCAACTGTTATGCAAATATTACACTCTGTTATTGCAACCATCAGATTTTGGGGTAGGGCTATATCTTCATATCTTGTAATTGATCACAATCTAGCATTTACTAATTCAAAATTTCTATAGATACATGGAATGCATTAACTTCAAAATTTATATAGAAGAAATTATACTCGATATATATTGTGTTGGGTATTTTCAAAAGTAATTTAAAACATTTGGGTTTTAGTGGTCCCCCCCTTTAGAAGATGATGTGGTCCTATTCTTTAGTCCCATATCGGTTGTTTGTAAAATGTTTTGAGTGTTTATAAGGAGAGCCCCATGTACTATAGTGAAGTCCTTTTGATGGACACCTTATGATGGACCTTTGATGCGGGGTGGTGCGAAGCACCACCACGCGCGTCGCGCGCAGCGCGCGCGCGTGTGTGCGTATTGGGCGTTTTAGGGCGCACTTGGCATCGTCGCTAGGAGCTAGAGCCTTTTCTTTTTTGTTAATTGGATGGTGGAGATCGTTTTGATCAGATGCAATCTGGACCGTCCGATGATGAAACGTTCAGATGCAATGTGCACCGTTGGATTGACAGTTGATGGTTATATTCACCAAGGGGTGCCATTGGAAGAGGTGCATCTCGTGATGGACGATCTGGACCGCACGATCGCGTGGAAACGGTGGACCACCGATCGGACGGTTATTGTAACTCCCCATTCATGAAGGGGTGCTTCATTTGAATCAAAAGGCACTTTGATACCTATAAATTCAGAACTTTATATCAAAACAAAGGACAACTCATCTTCTTCGTATCAATTACAAGTTAGCATCATCAGCCCCTAAAAATAGAGAGTTCTAAGAGGTTGAGACAGAGAGTACACACTCTGTTCTCAACACCAAGAGAGGGTTTCATTGTATCCTGAAGGCAGCACTTCATCAATCCCAGGTGTACTCGCGGTTCATACCGGAACGGAAGAAGTTTGTCTAAAAGCATTCAACACCTGTTGATCCTTGAAGCATTCATACTGGTTCTGTCTCCTTCCATTGTCCCGAATTCCAACATATTGATCCTAATAGAAGAAATTATAATGATTGTAGTAATGACTACTATATCAACAACTCTTTTCAAACTTATTTCACATGCTATTTTAAGTGCTAATATGACAAGGGAATAAATTTATTAGGATAATTTCATAAAGCATATTTAAAAATCTTTCTATGAGGTTCATTTCCGGACATAGAAAACAAAAAAGATTTAAAAAAATGGTTCAAACCACATCCTAGAGGACTCTTTACATTTTTTTCACAGAACAATACATGTGTGGAGTTATAACAAAAGAAACTTTTTGCTAGCAAGACTGCCCCTTCCTAGATCAATCTCATCTTCCTCTCCCTACAAACCCTAGAAATACAACGAAGCCAAAATCCTTGATTTCTGTTTCGTTTCTCTGTCCGTGTCTTTTTAAACCCCTCTAATCATGTGCTCATTCCCTCCCATGAAGAGCCAACATTTTTATAAAAAAGGGTTCTAAAGACATCCCAAAGGAATATTAATGCACTGGATAAAAATATCAACCATTTCAATAATAAAACAAACATTTTTTTCATGCTAAAATGCAAGACATCTCACAACAAATCAAAATTATAACAAAAGGAGAATAAATAATATCATTCAAATTAATAGACAATCCTAATTTTTATTATGACATTCACACTTTAGAGCATCTCCAATCATGTATCTAAATGTGTACCTAAATTTAAATTCGAGTAAAAATCATTCAAAAATCTCTTTAAACATTTATTCACTCAATTTTTTTTACCCAAATGAAGGGTAATTCAAACTTTTACCCACATTTAGTATGCCTATTTTTATTCTTCTAATTCCATATTTTTTAAGTAAAACACAGAATGGAGACACACAGTAAGCTTTTATTTAAAATTTTAATGAAATTTAGTTATAAGTTTGAACAAGGGCAGATGATACTAAAACTCTCAAAAACTCTGTTATGGCATCCAAAAACCACAAACATAGAAACCACAAACATAGCCTCATCACCCCTCCATCTTCCTCTTTTCATTTCCTTTGCCCGAACAAACACCAACAGGCCCCTTCCATCCCGCGCACACGATCCATGACAAAAGATCTTCTGAAACCTACACTTCATCTCCACGGGTTCCTTTGATTCATGTTTTTCTCCGTTGTTTTTTCAGTTTTCGATCATGGAGAACAACGACACGGACTCTAAAGAGAAGTGGGTTCCTCTCTCTCTCTCTCTCTCTCTCTCTACATATATTACGCACACATATGTAGTCATTGATCATGGTTTGAAGTTCCTCAGTTATTTTTTTTTATTTCAATTTGTTTTTGTCTTTGTTCGGTCATCTGTGTGTTCTATATCATGGGTTTTGCTTTATATTAGATGTTGAGTGAAGAAAGATGTGAAAATGTTGAAACATGTTGCCTTTTGAGATGTTCTTTCTTTCTGTTTTTGTGATTTTTCACATTAGTGGGAGGTGCAGTGAAATCCTCTTTGGTCATGCAAGAAGTGGAACCAAGATATTTTTTACTGGGGGGGGAAGTGAATGGGTTGAGGAATCAGTGAAATGGGGATGGAAGATTCAAGATAGTTGCAAATGAATGTTGTGTCAGGATTCGGGATAGTTTATCTGCTTTATCCCCTGAATGGTTCACGACTTTAAAATGTGTTTTAGTGTGTAAGAACTGTAATCATATTTAAGCACATACTATCCGATTTGATGTGGGACTAATTTGGTGAAGTCATGTTGATCACTTGACAACTTATTACATTTGTTTCATTATGAACTAATTTGGTTGTCTTGAGATAGATGAAGGGGACACAAAATATCATATTACCTTCATTCAAGGTGGATTTTGGAAGAAAGCGAAAGTTGACCTTATTTATTCTAGGTCTTCCTAAGATTGTTCGGCCTAGAGGATGACTGAAGAAAAGAGGATTCGTGACCCCAACGAGAACAAAAGGAGAATGCATAGATGTACAAGGTGTAAAGAATTTGGGCATCATAGGAATTCTTGTAAAAATCCTATGGCAGAGTCAAGTGATCAACATGACTTCACAGAAAGGTGATATATCCACTTTGTTCACACTTTATATTACTTGATATATTTCAATTATAATTTTCGACCTTAACAATATATATAGAGGAAATGTTTATCATAATGACATTGGTGAATTCAGTGATCAACACAATCCTATTGGAGATAGAGGAGATACAAAAAATGAGGAAGGACAGAGCAGTATCTTTAGAGAACCTCAAATTACTCCTGTAGGAGCACAAAATCCAGGGGCAAGAATTAACCTAATCAACGTTACTGTAAACAAAGGGGATTTCAGTTCTCCAGCAAGTATTGATGGATGCAGTGGTACTTCAGTTAGGATGGAAGGAATCAATCTACAAACACATATGGGAGGACTGAGGTATATGACTAATACTTTGCACTTGTACATTCTAATTAGCATGGTTAGTAAATTTATAAAATTAATGATTTTATTTTGGGTATTTTGGGTTTGTGTAGTATGCATGTGGATTGTATAAGTGCACAGACTTGTCCTGAACAATCTACTTCACAACATGTCACAAATAGGTATATATATGAGTTCTTTACTTCATTTTATTTTTTGGTTTTCATAACAACCAATATGTGTGTGGTTGTAGTACAAGGGAAAGAGAAAAGAGAGGACGTTCCTTGGGAGTGGAAAAAAGATTACCTGGAGGAAGGAGTGGTGGAGCTATAGTGAAAAAATCTTCCAAGACAAGATGAGTGAAGCAAATCAAGGGAGGTGGCTCAGGAGGGTGCAATAGACTGGCACTAATCTAGTCATATTTAGATTAGATGCAAGTACATTCATATATCTAAACAACCTTTTGAAATCATCTTAAAATGTTCACATTGTCTCATGCATTTATGTTTGTTCTTGCTCAGGATATATTTTTTTGGACTGATATTTTGTGGACAATACTGTTTCTTGTTTGCCTGGTGAATATAATATGTATTATGCTAGGTTGTTAGATGTTATGGCGAATAGACTGCTCAGGAACAGGAGGGTAGTATTTATGTTGTTCAATTTGTGATATATCAGCTTGTGATATTCAATACAAGTTGTCATATAACTATTGAATATGAAAATTTCATAGATTGTAATTATTTATACTTTTTGTTTGACAGGTATTTGATTTTGGGGGGTCTGCTTTTGCATTTCTGTTGACAGGCACTGGATTTTTTTTTTTATGCTTCTGATTATTATGAAGGTTATGATGACTTTATGGCATCATATATGTCTTCAGACAATCTGCTGAGTCAGTGTTCATTCACCAGACAATCTTTAGTATGGGCACTCTTTTTTTTCATGCTGTATATTGAGTTTCCAAAGGAAGCTACAACTGAAAACTCTCTCTCTCTCTCTCTCTCTCTCTCTCTCATGAACACACACACCAAGACAAGATGACACAAATAAAGCACACAATATTAATATGAAAAACACATTCACAAACATAAGATGAGCTGACAACAGAACAAACAACAGCAAAAATGAAAGAGACTACCCGCACCGGATTCAATCATCGTCGAGATCCTTCTTGATTTCCTCCACAGCAACCTCCAACTCCTCTCTCTCTCTCTCTCTCTCTCTCATGAACACACACACCAAGTCTCTCTCTCTCTCTCTCTCTCTCTCTCATGAACACACACACCAAGTCTCTCTCTCCTGCTGGTTTTAATTTGCAAGTATATAAAAAAAATGTTACAAATGACATTCAAGTCCATGGAGTACTCTAAGCGCCCAAACTTTGATCCAAAATGAGAATTCATCTTTTTCAGAAATTCAGTTTTGATAAATTCTGTAAAATTTAAAAAAATTGTCTAGATGTCTAGAAATGAACACAAAAAATGGATGATTTCAAATAATATTATTCAGTGTGTTCCAATAAATGAGGGTTAGAAGTGTCAGTCGCTTGTCACAACAGAAAACCCTATGTGATAGGCTTGGTGGTGCATCACGTAAGCAAATACACCACCACTAAGTGTTGTTGATGCGCCCGCCTATCACCAGATTGGTCACGTGAAAAACTTTCATGTGATCAGTCACAACAAATTAAATCCTGAAGAAAATGAGAATGAACATCAAATTGGCCCTAAGGCAATGTCAGAGTCAAGCGTCAATTCCTCTTGTAAGATTTTAAACAAGTTTTATTGGATGTTCACAAAAAAGAAATAAAAATTATGAATTTGAATTTTGTGTATCCCAATTGAATGTTCCCACTCAATGGAACTGAAATTTGTTAGATGAATGTGCAGATTTTGTTATTGTGTTCATATTCAGTTGAGTAGTTTCAAAATCTTCAAATGTGTATACTTGTAGCAGTAACAACAGAGGATCAACAACAGGAGACACAGACATTGCTCAAAGAAAAAGACAGCATTGTTAAGAGAGACTGATATAGTTCACATTGTTAATCATGCAAGGAGAATTCATTATTTCAATATTGTATACAAAATAAAATAATAGATACAACAATCATTTTGCAATAGATAATGAAACCCATATTTATGTCAATGTTAAGTAACTCGTCTCATTTGAATCAATCGTACAACTCATAATATGTGAAAGTCTGTATTTCAAAAGCAAATGATATCAACCATATTTGAAGGATTTTGTAAAACAAATAAATAAATATTAATATCACTTCTATTTAAGAGACATGAATAGATACTAGACTATGTTAGGGTTAACCCTGCGTGCAAGTCTCACATGTTTTGATTTTTTCTTTTTCTTTTTAAAAACATATGTGAGTATGTGTGTGTGTATATAAGAATGAAATATATATTTCAATAAATTATATGAACTTGTTTACCTAGCTCCTGATTCACTTATTGTGAGGCATAGCCCCTCACCAACCATTGAATTTCAGGTTTCCTCTGTGTCCTAGATTTTTAATTCTTTTATAATCCAGTTTTCTTGACGTCGTGGAAGGTAAAATGTGTGATGCAATTTTCACAATCTTATTTGACTCTTATTTTTTTGGTTGAAATTGTACTGTGACATGAACTAAATGATTGATATGTGGAGGGAAGCTCCTTTGATAAAATTGCAAAGTAGGTATGTAAAATGATCCACGTCACAGCCGGACCGGCCCGTCTATACCAATACGGCTATATCTGTGCCACTGGGCCCATCTAAGAAAGTATATATCTGGCTAGATGGTTAAATAAAATTCGCATCTTTCATTTAATGAAGATTCTCGTTAGAAATATTAGACCACGTGTGTGAATATAAATAAAGATTGCATGTAACAATGCTCATAAATATGTTATCATTTCCTCCATTCTTAGCTAGGATTTTAGGGCTCTCACATCTTTTCAGAATTTTAAAAAGAGAATGCATTTGTTATTTAATAGTTACTAGTTGTATTGCTTATACACGATTTGATTTATGTCAAGAATGAATGTCATACTTTAATAGTTTGATTTAAAAAATAAGAAGGGGAATACTCAGAAAATCAGAAAAACAAGGATAGGATTGTCAGATACGTACAAAAGAATATACAACTACAATGTATTTTATGGATCAGTCAATGGCATAATGAACCATTTGACTTAGCTGTTTGAAATTCAACAAAAGGTCAATTGCGATGAGATTAACCATACTTTTCATGTAATAATGAGAACTGGGCATGGGTGATGCCAAAGGAAACATGTGTACATATAAAAGGGAATTCCAGAGAAATATTAGCTTTTCAATTGCATGATAGTGGTACATGGTGAGTGGAAACAAGTCTAAATGTACAGGAAATACCTGCAACACGAGTAGTCAACTCCCATTGTGATAATGTACGAAGAACACGCGTGCAAGTTTGCTGTACAATGTTAGTTTTCCTTGTCAGAGTCAAACGAATGCCTTTTCCTTAACGATTCCAATACATCCGACTTCTTGTCTTTAACGACTCCTCGATCTGCCACTGACTTGATCTTTGGCACACTCATCGAACGAAGTGGTGGTGTCGCAGAGTCTCTGTTCACTTCTTTAAGTACCGATCGAACAGTGGCTGATATCTTGTCAGCTTCTGTTCCTGTTTTCCTTTGCAATTTAACTTGCACCCCATTAGAGCACCCACTGATGGTCTCTGCAGCATTCGATCTGGTCTTCGCTGCCGCCTCATACTTGTGCATATCATAAATAAGCTCCTTCTGGAGCTGCTTGTCTGCTACAAGTATGTCTTCAATTTCATTCTTGTAGTCCTTTAGCAGAGTGCGGAGGCACTCCATGAGACATCCTGTGAGTGGGCTTTTCTTGCTTTCGAGCAATCTCTTCAGCTCAATGAAGATGGGAACTGCATTTTGTATCAGGTTCTTCTTGGCCACCTGAGAGACCACCCTCCCCCGAGCAGCTGCGAGAGCTCTGGCCCCAGAACTGTCTCCACCCTCCTCTTCCATATCGGCAGATGAGTCAGCACCACGGGAAGAATGGATGCGCATCTCCTTGCATGCAAGTACTTGCAGAGCATCCTGTCAGATCAAATGTTGTTAAACATACATCAACCCAAGTCTTTTTTTTTTTTTAATGGGCGTCATCAATTTTGAAACCATGTATAAACTTCACTGCATACTCTAATTTGGTGACCTTTTCTCAATTATATTTGTGAAGAAACTATAGTGCCATCTCCATTTTGATAATCCAATTGCATCATAACAAATCAAAAGTTCTTCAAAAGAAGAATGTGTGTTTTTAATTTGTGTGAAATTCTTTCTCATTAACCAGCCAAAACAAGACAATATCAGTAAAAGATGATTATAAAACATTGGGATGGCATTCCAGAAAGACTTATAAAATATGAGTGAGTAGGTTTCTGGAACAATTATACTCCACAACTATAGAGCTGGTCCTTGAACTGCAGAACATCTCTTGCGCATAACAAATAGTAAATGACAATTTAAGAGGTCCTCGACCCACCTTGGAGGCTATCAAGCAAATTATTTAAGTTTAAAAAGATGTATTCATGCTTGTGCTTTGAGCCCATTGAAACTGAGTTCACCAATCAAGAAGCAATAGTCAAGGGGGTGGCTGATGATTGACAATTCAAATTGAGGTTTGTGAATTGCCACTGGAAGTAGGATTACCTTTAAACCAATGTTTTCAGTTTCACTACAGGTCATTAAGTGCCCTGCAGCCGGTATAAGACACTGAAATTTTAGCTAATTATCGGCCAAATGGTGAAGTTAGGAATTTTGGTGATTTTTTTAAACTTTTTTTTTTAAGAAAAAAATGACTAATGCCAGGTAACTTGGGGGGAAACAGAATTTCTTTTTGTCTGCAACATGTCATCCAGGCATTCTTTAACATGCGCAGCAACATAGACATATAAAAACCTTGTGTTGGACTTGCATGGTTCAAGTGAATAGAACTGTTACATTATTGCTCAACCAAGCTCTATGATAGCTTGTTAGAATGGGCCATGCAATTTGTACCTGCAGTACAGACTGTCCTGTGACATCATCAAGATTGAGCAAGCCATCAGTGGCAGAAGCCAAGATCTCAGCACAGAGCTTTGCAGAAGTGGCCAGCAAATGTTCTGGTGCCATTTGTTTCAACAAAGAAACATATATTTGCATTCTTCGTGATCGTGACTTCTCATCATTGCCTCTACAACAGACAATGTTTGTGATAAATATAAACCTGGTAGCTACAACATGGCCCTGAATCTGTATGGAATTACCTGATTGTGAAAAGCCGGGAACCACCGTGCAAACCACCTTGAGCCTCACTGTGCCCCGCATGAGCATGGCAGTCATTCAAAACAAAAATAGCTTCCACGAAACTGTTATACGCCAAAAGTGGTGCCTTAACTGCCAACACCATTACCAAAAGTGAAGAAAAAATTTTACATCAAAATTGCATTAAATTTGACTCGTAATGCAGAAGAAAAACATACCTCTTAAGATGTTCCCAAAGAGGTACTCAGCCAGGTGCCTGATCTTCTCAGACTCGTCAACAAGAGACAAGAGGAATCGAAGAAACAGCACACCTCTCCACTTCACATAATCTCTCTGGATAGAGAAGAAATATAATGGTAAGTTGAATGACGATGAACATAACTCAAGAGCAACAGTCAATTAGAACTACATCACCATCCTCTGTAACATGTGCTTCTCATAAGAGCACTCTACAACATCAGACATGCCTACATACCTGTAATAATCTTGAGAGTAGGATGAACGTCTGTCTTCTCACAACTTCACATGGATCGCACAATAAATTGGTGATCTTTGGTATGTAACTGTAGGATGATAAATTATTAAAATCAAAGGTATCCAAAACCAATGAGAAAGGTGGTTCATGTGTTCTGATAACAAGATCCATACCAATCAACCAAGGCAGTATATCGAACACAAAAATCTACCATCACCACCACAATATTGTTGCGGAGTGCGGCACAATCACTCTTCTCTAGCTCCTGAAGACAATAACGGTGATTTTTTTATCTGAATAATCAAAGGCTAGCATTGGTGCTATAAGAATTTAAGAGACAAACCTGCACAAAAAGGGGGATATAACGCTTGGCTATCTTGCCATCCACAAGGCAAATCTTGCCCAATGTCACCCAAGATTGTATATATAAAGAAGGAGCAATCTGTTTCATAGACACTGTCATACCAGACAGTTTTTTGGTTTTTGATTCAGAATTTCCAGATGTGATAATTGTGTGTAGCAACGGAATAATACCCTTCAAATCAGCAGAAGGGCTGACCAGAATTAATGAACCTATAGTAAAAACAGCAGTCAATGCCTGTAAAGGTGATTGGGATGCCCCCACATCCTTCTTCCCAGTCCCAGGAGGTGTTAAAAAGCTCCTAATCTTGTTATCTTCTGAAATCTTCGACATAAAATCATCAATGATCTTCAGAGCTTTAGAGAGCAACTGATGCACCCATTTCGAAATAAGTGTTTCTCCCTCATCTTTGTTCACAGTTTTCCGTGTGCATAAAGTTCTCAGTGCCTTTACATGAGCATCAACCTGTCATCCCAATAGGAAAGTGCAAAAGCCCGTTTACCAAGTTACCACAAAAAAAAAGTATGATTTCAGTATTTTTCTAGCCCTATGGATAATATTATATTTCAAAAAGCAAACAACAGAAAATAAAAAACCACAATATATCAAACAGTTAAGTTGAGGGTAAGACATAGCCATTCATCATTTCTCTCAGAAATATCAATACAATCCAAATATACATTTGAGCAATTCAACAGCACCAGAAATAAATGCCCCTAGAATCCACCATCTCATGGATCAATCAGCATGGAATGAGGATTCCCAGTAGCTATCAAGTTCCTCTAGATCACTGACACTGGTACCTACTGAAGTGCATCAACATGAAGAGCACCATTTTATGTGGCAGTACTACTAGTAGAAAATAGACTACATTCAGTGCCAAATGATGTAAGTTACAAATGAGAAAAAAACTAAACATTTGGTTAAAAATCTAAAACTTAGATATTCTACTATATACATGTGCTACAAATGAACTCAATGATACAGTAATGACCAGTAATTGTGCAGTGACCAAGAACCACTTGAACGGCCCAGAACAATAGTAAGGGATTTCAATTATAGATCTAAGAGACTGCTATAGCTTGGTGACATGGAAACTCATGTTAAAGAAAATAAAGAGAATATAGGCTTCAAACCATGTCAGAGAAATGTCATAAGAGCAACTGCTCGAGGTGCCAAAGATGAAAAAATGTTGTTTTTTTTTTTTTGGGGGGGGGGGGGGTAGACTTTCTATCCAGACATAGATTTGATTTGGGATTGGGGGAGCGTGGGCTGTGGGTAGATATCTCTTCTACCTAGTCTCCGGTTCCATCTTTTTTTGCTTTTATCTTTGCATTTTCTTTGTATGCTTTGGGCATTCCCCTTTTTTTAGCAATAAAATGAGGCCAAATGCCTACCATTTCTTCAAAAAAGAAAAAAAATAGTCAGTAGACTCCAACTTATAATATAAAAAAAATCCCGAATAACAGGTGCACTTCCTCAGTTCACAACTGAGAAGGGATCAATGCAAATATGCATCTGGCGGTAGTACCTCAGCTGAGTGGAAAAAAAAACTAAAAATTCAAGATGGACAACAATGAACATAGAATAATATCCAGAGATCAAATATCTTATTTCAATTTAAAAAAGATAGTTATAATTAATCAAATTGCACATGACAGCTGTATTTCCAGCGGTCCAGCCCAAGTAATTAAGGAAAGAAAGTATGCTTAAATGCACCTAAAGATAATTGATTGCATTCACGTGATATTTAGTGGATTATGAACAATGCATGCCAACAGTGATGGTCAGCTGTTGAGATCACGTAGTTACCACTAGCTCAAAGGCCTCAAATCAGGCAGTACAGTCATTCATAACAAACAGGGAAATATGATATGAACAAGTTCACTCTGCAACAGTAGAAACTCATCAAATGCTAATGGGAGGACAATCTAATATATTCTCAACTCAAACAAGAATATGGTTCACAAAGAAATTTTTTATTCATATGGCCAAGTTCAGCTGATAAGTCTCTAAAATCATATGAACCATGACATCATCAGCAACCATGCAGTGCTGTGAAAAAGACCCTTTTAGAAGGGCATTTGTATCTAATTTCTGATACTTTTCTCAGGAGTTATGTTATTCAACTGATTCACGTGATATCATTAACTAACCCAGGCAGAAGACTGATTATTCTTTTTTTCAAAAATATGTAAATCAAATAATCGGTTATCTCTAGGAAAAAAACAAATACAGTCTACATTTTGGTGGAAATGCAATGGAGGTATCTAACATTGTCATATATGCATAACTTTCGCCAAGACTCTTTCATTATTTTAACCCTCACAAAGTCACAATAAATGAACAAACATTATCAAATATTAATGAGAAACAAAAATGAATTAATGCAAGTATGTAACATAGGCAAGATAAAGGTTTTCAAAAAACTGAGATGACAGATACCTCAGTCGAGTGCATATTGAAATCCCCAATCCGTTTAAGCAACTTGTGAGCCAGATCTGCAGCAGGCTCTGGAGGCAACTCAATGGAAATACTGGCAATCGTCTGCAGGAGGAGGACACGATCTCCAGCCCACGCAACAGAGTTTGGAACAGTACTACCAATCCTTTCACACACGTCTTCCTGGATTGGAGTGCGGCAGGGCTTGCTTTCCCAGCGGGTTTGGTCAAGGAGCTCCCAATGATGATAAAGGAACTCCCAACCCACTGCTTTTGGAACAAATGCCGAAATCTCTGACAGAAGAAGCCAGGCACCAGGTGGGGCAGTCCAATTTTTTATCGACCTCCCATCCCTCAACCATAAAGACTCCGAAGCAGTTATGATGTTCTGAAGCGCAGTTGCCACAGTGGGCCTTAGCCGTTTCTTCTTCCCCAGGCTCAAGCAAATCTTCTTAACAGAAGGAGCCACCTCTCCATCACAAATACCTTCTAGCAAAGCCAGCACATTTTTTGGTAAAACCAACTCCAAATCATCTTTGGAATCCACATTTGGGTTACATCTGACTTCAGAGATACGATCTAAAACCAATTCGACGAACAAATTCTCACATTCCTCTTGAACACTCGACTCATTATCCATTATTAAACGGGGAACAGCATGGAGCCATTCAGAAATTACCCTACTCTCTGGGAATTTCCTATAAACCTACAATAATATCCAAGAACACATCTAAAATTGGCTGCGTGTAGCAAAATCTGATAAAAACAAATAGAACCCACAAAGAGAGGAAAAGGAAAACCAAATAGTGGTACCTCCGAAAGAGCAATGAGAGCTGTCTTGCGGATGCTAACAAGAGGATCAGAACAAGCAGCGCCGATCACCTTGAGAAAAACATCATCAACCACCCCACCCAAAAGGGAGGTCGATTTCATAATGAGAACAAGAGCAGCCTTTTTGACTGCAGCCTTCTCATCCAAACACCGCTGCTTCAACAGCTCATCCAACCCTCCCCATTTATCCAACAACCACGCCCGGCCCTCCTCCACCCCACACAGAGACCCCACCACCTGAGCCAAATTCATCAGAGCCCGAGCTCGGATCCCCGCCATTGAATCCGAGCACCTCTCGATCAACACCTCCAAACACTGCAACCCCCACGGATTATCCACCCCAAACGGGCCCGGCAACGATGTCAACATTGCCAAAATCAAATCAACGGTCAACAATCTCATATTCGGCTTCCCCCGGCTCATCTTGACTGTGTAATCCACAAACCCCACCCAGTCCTCCCCCTCCATCGCCTGCACAATCTCCACAGTGGCCTCCACCGCCGCAGCCCGCGGCTCCGCCCTCTCTGGCGCCTTGTTCACCAAAAACCTCGGGAGATAAACAACGGCCGCCTTGACTTCCGCGCACTCCCTAGCGAGACCAATCAAATCCCTTTTAACAAACCTCAGCACGGACTCCTGCACCAGAGTCTTGTGGAGTAGGATAGCCGGGGTGAGGGAGCGGAGGACCTCCACCGTCGCGGCTGTCCGATCACCACACTCCATCCGGAGGACGTGAATCAATATCCGGAAGCAGAGATTGGAGACACACTCTAATGCATTCAAATTTTCAAATACCCCAACCGCCATCAATGGAACCCCTGCGATAGTCTCCACCAGGGATTTGAGGCTGTCGGGGAACCTGTCAAGGCCGATCTTTTCAAGCAAAAGATCCAATCTTTCGAGCACCCGCACAAGATCTTTAACGTCCGTCCGATCCCCAGCGCCTTCACCACCGGAGCCTCTCCCACGCTTCCGTTTCGGGACGGGTTTCGCGGAGAGGGGCCGCTGATCGGACGGCTGCGGTGGCGGAGGGGGTTTGAGGGACTGTCGGATGGAGCGGAGGAGGGAGAGGAATGAGAGGGGGTCGAAGAGGGTGTGGACCGGGGAGGACGGGGAGAGGAGGATGTCGAGGTAGGCGCGGGAGGCGAGGAGGCCACCGCCGGAGTCCATGGAGGAGGCGATCGGACGGACGAGGGAGGTCGGAGGGAGGTTCCGGGAGGACATCGAGAGCCAGAGATGGGAGGGGCCGTCGTCTCCGGCAGAGGCGAAGAGGGAGAGGAGGTCGGAGAGGGAGGAGGAGGAGAGAGGTGGAGGGGGGTCTTCATGGGTTTGGAGGGACTCGATCTCTGAGAGGATCCTTGTTAGGGTTTCTGGTTCGTCGTCTTCTGCTTCCATGGCTTCTCCCGTCGTCGATGAAAAGCAAATTCGGTGTCTGTTATGTGATTATCTGAATCGCTGGATCTTTGTTTGAAAATTTAGGGTTCCCGCTTTTCAATGGGAGAAGTAGGGTATTATAATAGATTCTCAGGGGTAATTTGGTCAGATTAAATGCCCCGCATTTAAAAGTAGCCGTTCATAAATAGGGAAAAATCGATCTAGCTACCTGACTTTTGAAAATTAAGAAAAAGTTAAAATTGATAAATCTACTCATATTCAAATAATATTTCTTTTAATCTCTATAATTAATCAGATTCAGATGTGTAGTTAATTTTAATTGTATATAATAAATTATTAATATACCCTTTTAAAATGTATTTTTTTGTTGAAAAAATCGATATAACTCCCTCACCCTCAAAACTTATGAAAATAGAAAAAAATCCTATGAATTTTAAAAATCGTCTTAACTCTCTGAAATCTTCTTAAAATTATAAAAATGCATGTGATTATCTAAATATATACACTGATTTATTTAAATTTTATTAAATAAATTATAGTTTTATAATCAAGGTGTTATACTTTTTATTGTTAATAATTTTGAGTTAAGAATGTATATAGAATTTTAATTTGGTTTTTAAATTGTTTTCTCTACTGATTTTATAATGGAGTTAATGAAACTATAATTTTTTTGTTCAGTCTCTATAACGAGATTGAAGTGAAAATGTTAAAAATGACTTAATTTTGTAAATCAAATGAGGTTTGATGGGTATTTTTTTTCTACATATGAGGATGATATAATAGGAGATGAGGATGTCGAAAAATAATGGGGGTATTTTTGTCTTAGAAAAGAACTAAATCTGATTTTATAAAGTTTGTAGGGACTGAATTCAATTTTAATAAATTTCTAATGACTTATTTTGATATACTCTTGACCGGGGGACTAAATTTGTTGACCATATACACTTTATGGGAGACCTATGATTATGTTATGATTTTAGAGAGACTTTTTGTGATTTCAAAAAGTTTTTTCCCTTATAAATAAAAAATATATATGTAAGAGTTTTTTTATTTAATTGTGTTTTTTTTGTTATTCTCATAAATGTAACAATAAGATATATCTTATTGATAAATTATAGATAACATATGAATAAGATATAGAAAATTATGTAGCAGTTAAACTTGAATCCAGGTTTAATTGCTTGTTTATAAATTCAAATATTTCTTTTACTTGCTAACAAGGTTTGAGATGGACTAAATCTATCGCAAATTAAAGATAGATAAAGTTCATCATTCCAAGAACTTAGACGACAGTTAATTACGAAAATCATGGGTTTTTTTTTTTTTTTTTGTGAATAGCTTTCTTCCATTCACAAATGCTGAAAAATCATCCTTGATATCTCGAGATTCTATTTCAGTATTCCCCATCAACGTGTTCATCATATTCATACATAATATAACATTATGAGCATTCAAAATATCCTTTATAAAATTGTTTAGTTGCTATACATCTACGTTGACATATCTATGAGAAGTGTTGTGACTAGGGCTGGTAAACGAACCAAGTTGTTCGGATTCGGCTCGGGCTCAATTTAGTTTGAGCTCGTTTAGACTCATTCATTTAGACAATTGAGCGAGCTTGAACAAGTTTTAAAGCTTAGTTAAGTTCGAGACCTGAATCGAACTTCATTTTGTGTTCAAATTCGACTCGTTTATATTAGAAAAACTTAGTTGAGGCTTAATTAAACTCCTTTATAAAATCAAAATATTAAATTAATACAAAGTTATACTCGTTTAAGCTCATGAACTTGGCTCATTTAGGCTAAAATTTTATTTTCAATCCTTAAAAATCCTAAAATGAAAAGAACGCTATGCTCGTTGAGGCTTGTGAGCTCGATTCGGTTCGACTCATTTATAAACAAGCCGAACTTGAACTGTCAAAGCTCGACTCGTTCAGCTCATTTACCACCCGTAGTTATGACAGAATACATACAACTTTGTTATCGCATATATTTTAATTAGGATTTACGTCAAAACTCATTGATGAAATTTATTTATAAAAGATTTCGTTAAAAATGTATGTTAAGCTAAAAGACATCTCCCGGAAAGATATAGGAATGTCTCGATCTAACACAATAAAATTCCTCATTTCTACTAAACCATTCTGCTTAGGTGTGCCGAGAATTGTTGATTATCAACGTATTTATTTTTCCTTGCATAGCTTTTAAAATCGCTTTTAAAATCGAGCAAACACACAATTAGTGAGAATAAATTTATATTTTTTTTAGTTTTTTGTTTATCAATTTAGCAATAAAGCGTAGATCATATAAATAAATAAAACATAAATAATATTATATAATATAAGTGAGACATCCGTTTGGATAGCGGAATTGAGTTATTCTGGATAGATAATTATGTATAAATCTAAGAATAAGAGATTTTATATTTGGTTGTGTTTTTTTTTATTCTCATTGGGAAACGTAAGAATAAAAGTTGAGTTGTTTGATTGATAAAGAATAAAATATAAATAAAGTGTAAAAAAATTGATTTAACATATGAACATTTTTTATGTATAAGAGGTGTTCATAGGTGATTTGATGTGATAAGGTGTAAAAAGTTGATTTGACATGTGGGCCTAAAGGAATAGATAAAGTGAGTATAGTTTATCTTAAAGGTTACTTATAATTGTTATACTCTCTTATACTCGTTTAAACTAACTTAGTAATACCAGGTATACTATACAAACAAACAACTATTTTCTCTATACATTCTTATACCACTCTTATACTGTCCTTTTACTCGTTTATTCCGCTTAATTATGTGCCTTCACATTAATAGGTCCACGAGTGTTAAGATGAACAGATTCTATATCATATGTACCCTAGGTGCATTTTCAAAAGGATTCATCCAATGAAACATGTGATGAACATTTCAGATGTTAGAAGAGTTCCGATTAATTAATTAGACGGTACTTCAAATCCTTGTTTAGGTAGAAGAATAGGAGTAAATTAAATGTTTAAAAAACATATTTTGCTCACAAGGAATATGAAAGCATGGTTATACTTAAAACACATGAGAATAAGCCAATACTTAAATTCCAGTGAACCCCTAAAATTGTGTTATCACCTAATCTATTAATTGATATAGTAGTATGATGGGTCCCACACATGCAATTACATGTTATAATATCTTATAAACTATAGTTTCACATATTATTATTACGTTTTATAAATTATTATTCGCATCTTATTTATCTTTTATGCGCAACTTGTCCATGATCAATTAAATAACAAAAACTTCATTATTATATTTTTCTGTTATAAACAACTAAAAGAGAAGAAGTAATCATAACCTTTTGACCTTTCCCACTATCCTATTAACACCGCTAACCATATTTTTTTGATAATCTTAAACCACCATTATATATCTATACTAGTTTTTATGCATGTGCCAAGGCACGTGATCCCATCCTACTTTTTTCACATGCATGATTCTAATTCCAGTGAGGTTATCATCATTCAATGGAAAACAAAAAGGAAAAAAAATTAATTTGATTTATGAAAGTGATATATATTTTTTATTTGAAACTTATGTCATAAAAACGAACAAAAATCAATTTGATAATAGAATTCACTAAAGTACATACTTTATTTTTTGTTAGTGGTGATGTTAATGGTAACCCCGCTGGAATTAGAATTATACATGTAAAAAAATAGGGTGGGATCAAATTCCCACCATTTTTTGTGGTAATCTCAAATTCCACCAAGAATCTTAAATTAAATTATTATCCTAACATTTACAAATTAATTAAATTACTATCTACATCTCTTCTAAAATAAATAGCTTTTTCTCTCATTTTTTTAACCCACTGTCTCCTCTTTTTATTTATTTTCATTCATCTAATATATCTAATTTAGAAAAATTACTCTAAATATGTATTTAATTATATATTTTAAAATATAAACATTTATAAATTAATTAAATAACTATCTACATCTCTTCTAAAATAAATAGCCTCTTCTCTCATTTTTTTAACCCACCACCTCCTCTTTTTATTTATTTTTATTCAACTGATATTACTAAATATGTATTTAATTATATATTTATTAAAATATTTATATCTTATAATTTTATTAATAAACACTGAGAAACTATTGCATAGAATTTCATGAATTAAAAGTTTGGGAAATGATATTTTAAGATGATGAATCTGGTTATAAATCTGAAAATATGGATGAGGCACGTATTTGTAACACAGATAGAGACCTGGTTATGAAACTGGTACAATCGGGGGACCGAAGTGTAAGAAGCCCATAAAAAGTCGAAATTGGCCGGTTTTGGCGAGGGGCCTGATTATGAATTGGTATAACTTGGGGATCCATTCGCAAATAGCCCAGAGGAATTAAAAATTGGGTCAATCTTAGTGAGGGACCTGATTGTTAAATTGATAGAAAGAGGGGGCTTTATGCAAATATCCCATTCTTTTAAGTTTTAATAGATAAAAAAATAATTGTATAGAATTGTATAGATAAATTTTTTGAACTTCTAATCTCACCATCACATTAGATTTCTCTTTTTTTTTTCACTCCTCCGTTCTCCTTCCTTTGCTGCCGCCACTTACCACTAACCTTTACTTTTTATTGTTCTCGCACACCACCTTAACTACCCCTTCTCTATTGTCATTGTCATTATAGCTAGCCACCGCACCCCCCCTCCCCCGGCTTCTTCCTCCTTCACCGTCACCACACACCACCACCATCTCTTCCACCTCTCCCTTTTCTACTGTTGCTGTCACCACACCACTACCACCTCCACCTCCACCTCCACCGCACACCCCCATCACCTCCTCCACATCTCCCTCCTTCGTCGTATACCACCATCTCCTCCCCCCAAGGCCGCCACCACCACCACCTCCTCCTCCTTTTCCATCTATGTTTTATTTGGGTGATGTTAAGGAATTTTGTTTTGATGCTGGTTGGTGGGAAGGGATTGGGTAATGGGTTCAATTTTTGAAACTAAATAAATGATATTTATTTTATCTTTATTAGTGGGTTTGATAACTCGGTTTGTGGGAATAACCACATCCTAACTAAAAAAACACAACCAAAGAAATTCTTTTAATTCCATAGGGATAGTTTTTTATATTAAAATAAAAAAATGTTACACTAAGTCATTTTTATAATTCAAAACTTAAATCATATATATTTTTAATTTTTAAAATAGTAAATATCATCTAATGAGATATATGTTTTGATAAAATGTTTATATCGCTTAATTCTGAGGTGAATAACCCATTTTTAAGAACTATAAAAAAATACTTTAATGAGACATATACATTTATTTTACTGGATTTTTAATGAAGTATATAGAACTGTATTTTAAACTATAAAAAAGCTAACATTGCTCTTAGATTAATTATCTATATCAGAATAGCTTATATCACTACTCAAATAGGAGCCAAGTGAAACTATATTTTAACGAGGTACACTCATCATTAGATAATATATATGTTTCACTGAATTTTTAATGAGATACATAAACTGTATTTTAAATTGTAAAAAAATTTGAGTGTAATAAACACTGTTAAAATAATTATCTATCTCAAAATAATTGTATCACTACCAAGATAAGGGCCAAATGAAATTGTATTTTAATGAGATATATACATTATTAGATAATATATATGTTTTTCTGAATTTATAATAAAGTATATAAAACTATATTTTAAATTATAAAGAAAAACTAAGTATAACAATGCCCTTAAAATAATTATCTATTTGAGAATAATTTATATCACTGCCCAGTCTTTACAAGCAAACCCACCAAGCGAGTGACAATTGGTTGTTGGGCTCAGAATAATGGGCTCGAACGCTACGCAGGAAGGCCCAAAACGAGGCCGAGAACCTTCTCTCCAACTTCATCTCTACCCCCGATATAAGAACATATTTACATAAACACCACTCATCCCATTCGTCTATTTATAACCTAACAAGCTTCGTCGGTTCTTTTTACATCGACAAGAAAAAAAACCCTAGATTTTCGAAACCCGTCTCTCTGTCGTCCAAGCAAGGTATGGTTTTTAATTTTTTTTTATTCGCATAAACTTTAATTGATGCCCTAATTAGTTTCTGTTCATGTGATAGTCGTTCATGTACATCTAGGGTTTTCATTTGTTTTCTTTTGCTAAGGTTGGTTGCTTTTGGATTCCATTCGGTATCTTTGTTTTTTAGACGTCGTAATCTTTTAGTATCAAAGCTTGAATGTGTTGGTGGGGGTCTGTTTGGGGTGGGGGTTTACTTGCGAAATATTGATTCTTTTGGGTTTTTTGTTTTTGGATTGTTGTGTTATTCTTTGGGTTTTTCTCTTATATTTCCTTGGAGAAAGTTGAAAGGTTTTTGCAAGTGTTCATCTTTCTTTTGCTAGTGAAAGAGTTGAGTCTTATATGGCTTTTGATTGATGGGAATTCTTTTTTTGGGTGTTTTCAAAAGGGATAAGACTTTATAATTTTTTAAGAATAGAGTTATATCTGTTTTGTAATGTTGCGTATTGTGATGTTGCTTTCTTTTATTTCAGAGAAAATGAGCGGCCGTACCAGCAGGACCATCTATGTGGGCAACCTTCCTGGGGATATCCGTGAAAGGGAGGTCGAAGATCTGTTTTACAAGGTTTGTGGATTATCAATCATATCTACAATGTTTACTGATTTTGTTGGCTTCAATTCGAAGATGCCCTGGAACATGTTTTATAAATTATGGAAATGCTGTTAATAATTGTTCTAAGTGGTCAATGATTACTGCAAGTTTTCTTTCTGTTTTTTAAGTTTTTTTTCTTATTTAAGGTGAAGTTTTTTTGATTGGTCATTTATTTCAGAGTTTAAGGTGGAGTTCTTTTTTTTTTTATAACTCCTATTGTCATATTCATAAGCCAAGCTTTGAAATCAAATGTGCAGTATGGGCCAATTGTTGATATCGATTTGAAGATTCCTCCAAGGCCTCCAGGATATGCTTTTGTTGAGGTAAGGACCATATAGTATGAAATTTATGATAATGACATAAGTTTTGCTAGTGATACCATGAATGGTCAACTTTTTTGAATTCGATTCTTTGGTTTAATTTAAAGATTAAATAGATAATTTAAAAGCTGATTATGGCTTAAGCTCATTTATCTGCATGCCATCAGTTCATTTTTTTTTTTTTTTCTGAATAAATAGAAGTTCATCTTGTTATTCCACTAGTTCATAACATTTATGTGATTATTACTGTATTACATAATGATGATCCCTGACTTGCTTTCACCCATTGCTGTATGTGATTGAACATTTATACTATTAGTATCTCATTTTTAAAATGCTACAAAAAAATTGAGAGAGTGTTTTTTGTATATGAGGTGTGGGACATCCCTTGAAGGGCTTGATTTACATAATATTTATGCATACATTCATACATAAAATCATATGTAGATGTATGTATTTATGAATGTCAACACAGGCAATATCCTAAGGGTTGTTAAAGTTTGAATGAAGTGTAGTAATGTGTGAAATTGCATGAAGGTGCTGATTTGGAACATTAAATGTATGCAGTGGAGACAAAAATATATGTATGCATATATAGGCATGTAGTGCATGTATGTATGCTTTCATATGTATGCATGTACACAATGCCATATATGAAGAGATGTATTCTGTTTCTTTTGTTAAATCTGACATGAAATGTTGATTTAACATGAAGAACAAATGAATAAGGGATCTTTTTACAAGATCATCCTGCATAAATATAAATGCTACACGATCATTTAGACCATGAGAATCTAATTTATACACTTCAATCCCATTTTTCCCAAACAATTCCATAATATTACTGCATCATGAATGTTTCTCAGATGCGTCATTCAAAATTGATCATTTGTAGATCGATGAATTGAATTGCCTGATATATGGTTGGAAGTCTATAACCACAAGGTGTTTGGTGAAGATTAAGACAATGGTTAATTGAAGCAATTTGAATAGTGGGAATACATCATATGAGGGTCATGTCCTTGTCTAGCATCTCTCAATTTGGAGGTAAAGGTCTCATGTGCACTTACAAGATCAATGCATTAGTTGAAAAAAGAAGTATGAATGAATTGGTTTGATCCGAAATTTACATCACATGGATGCAGAACACAATTACCTGTGGTATTTTGTTGAGGATGTGCATGTAATGTGAACTGTGAAGCACATGTTCTCTTTACAGATAACATATTGGATGGTTGTTAGGCAAAACATGTGGTATGAGACCATTGACCATGCAAAAAAGGAACCTAGATGTTTGACAAACCATAGTGTGTGATTTAAACTTTCAGTAAGGGTACAAAAGTTGAAAAACTGATGTGGGAACATCAGCTACTGTGGAGACGGGTGTTTATTATTAGTGTCGAATTTGTTATGGTGAATATTTTTATGGCTAACTGTTTCCTGTGGTGTGTACGTATTTTTTTTCTTTTTTTTAATGTCGATGATCTTTTGGTTTCAGTTTGAAGAGTCACGTGATGCTGAGGATGCCATCCGTGGTCGTGATGGCTACAACTTCGATGGTCACAGATTACGAGTATGCAAATTAATCTCATTTGTTTGTCTATATACTGCTTCTAATTTTTGTCCTTTATTTGTTTCATCTAATGCCCAATTTGCAGGTGGAACTTGCACATGGTGGAAGAGGTCAATCATCATCAATTGATCGCCATGGAAGTTACAGCAGTGGTGGGGGAGGTCGTGGTGGTGTTTCCCGGCGCTCTGATTACCGTGGTTTGTGCATACTGAAAACTATATAAATCTAAATTGCTGCACATTATTGGCTGGTGCATGTTTTTCTCATCTTTTCCTAATATGTTTCATCGTGCAGTATTGGTTACTGGTTTACCTTCGTCTGCTTCATGGCAGGACCTGAAGGTAAGTGTCAGTTGTACTCTAAATGAGGTTTGTGTGGAGTTTTCTTTGGGCCATGAGCCTATGATGTGATTACCAATTTGTACTTCTGATGAACAGGATCATATGCGCCGGGCTGGTGATGTTTGTTTCTCCCAAGTTTTCCGTGAGGGTGGTGGTGAGTTGCACTGAAGTTTAGATCAATGACATCTGGTTCCACATTCAATATAACTGTGGTTCTAGAATTGTTTGCATCATATTTTTATATGATTAATTGTTTTCATCACGCATTGTGATCATTTTTTGCATTGAAGTCCATGTTTAGGAGATGTGAATTATATGGGCGTGCTCATACATTAAATCACTTGCCTTCCTTTTTTTATATCATGTGCAGGTGTGACAGGAATAGTGGATTATACTAACTATGATGATATGAAGTATGCTGTAAGTATACTTTATATGTTGTAAAATGTTTAATCATTGAACTATCTTTCATTTGCTAACTTACCGCAATACTTCTGTATGCAATTTTTCTTTATTAATTGTTTTTCTCTTCACTGCAGATAAGGAAGCTGGATGACTCTGAGTTTCGTAATGCTTTTTCTCGAGCATATATTAGGGTATGTTGCCCATATTTGATTGTCTGATCCTGTCTGTCTGCTATAATTAAATCCTCCGTAACAACAATTTGTGAATAATATTTATGCCTTGCAGGTGAAAGAGTATGATTCAAAACGTAGCTTATCGAGAAGCCCAAGTCGCAGTCGATCATACTCAGAAAGCCCTGGTCGCAGCAGGAGCCGAAGGTGCTGTTATTTTTTACTGCTATTATTTGATGTGGTTAGGTGCTGAGGTCTCAAATGAATTGCAATTGTTCTGCAGCAAGTCTCCTATAAAAAGGTCATCACGTCGGTCACGATCTCGGTCTGTTTCCTCTCGTTCTCGTTCAGGCTCAAAAGCTCGATCTTTGTCAGGGTAGGTCATTCTTTTTTTTCGCTGGTCTGCAATTTTTTTTTAATTTTGTGTATAGTTCGTATCATATGTGCTCAGTTGCTTGGATAATTTAGTGAAAAAGGTTTACAAGAAAGAGGAATGTATTTAATAATTCTTCGACACATTGTTAGGCATTAATGGGGAGTAGTTTGTATCAGGCAACAAACAAAATTGGGTGATATCTGAAATGGTGTATTCTCCACTGATATATGCCTCATACATATGGTGCACTGCAATGTGTCCTAGAAGATTCAAATGCAGTATTACTGTAGACTGAATATTGAATGTTAGTGAAGTTAATCTTACAAATAAAATAGATAAAAGGATTCCAAATTTTAAAAGATGGCCTACACTTTATTGTAAAGAAATTTGCATCCACTATGAAATTATTTTTCATTACATTTGTTTCTTAAACATATTATTACGTCATCTATATTGTGCCTACTCATTTCATTATGTGTCCCTTTGGACCATGAATTGCCCTCTACAGCCATCACAGGAGTTCAAATTACCCAACGGTCAAGATATATGTAGTCTTGAATCCTTGAACTTGCAACCCTTCATTACTTGTACAACGCTTTGGAAGTTTATTTGATGCTGCAAAATGTAAATTGAGTATGCTGTGGACTATTGTGAGGGTGTCTATCAGGATTCTTTTGTTTATCCTGGTCATGTGGAAATGCAATTTCGGTGTTCTAATGATCACTGGATGGACTTCGATTCATGACTCAATGTCTATATATGTATCAATGTGTGATTCAGCACTTGTCAGTTCAACAATCAACCAAACATGCTTAAAAATATGGGTGTCTAATAATCACTGTCGGGCTCTGATTCAAACTCAATGTTTATGTAGTGTGATTCAGCTCTCATCAATGTTTTTGTTTCAAAATAATCCAAAAATTGTTTAAAAACCTTTTGATCTTGATCTTTTGCATTCTTTTAATAATTTTCATTGTCTTGCTTATGAATGCGTGTTATGTTTTTTGTTTTCTTACTAAAAAGGCATTTTCTTTCTATTTCATTGTATTTTTTTAATAGAACCCTTTTAGTTTTTTTGAACCATTTTTCTGGTCATGAGATTTTGCATTTTCAGTTTCATGCATGTATGTCTCCCCTCTTATAGAATGACTAGAGATTTGAAGTTGGGTGGAGTCCCGCCCAATGTTGTCATGTAAAGTTTGGCAGCATTTTTTTATATTGTCCCTGCCTATTTTTGAGAGTTCAAAACAGTGGATACAAATAAATTAAAAGAGATTGTAGCGAGTTGTCACATTAACATTACATCTTTATGTAGCTTGCCTTGTTTGTTTTCTAGATATGGGCTTTTTGCGGCGATTTGGGGATTGCTTATTAGGGACTTGATGGGATTTGGTGGAAATGTCTGCAACTCTTTTGGTTGTGGAGGTATGCTGTTTCATAAATGGCAGCTTTAGAAATTGGAAGCATATATTGATTTTTGCACATTGTGGCATAGCGGATGCCATTTGGAGCTAAAGTGAGGTGGAGAGGATGGGTTGCGATGTTAAAGCTGTGGATTAGCTTGAACTATGTGGAATTGGAACTCACCATCACTTAGATGTCGCGCTCGGAATTCTGGATGTGGATTTTGTGGTACAAACAGAAAAAATCCTCTATCTCCTGATATATTAACTGTTCCCCTCCTATCTTTATGATATCTTGAATGGCCTTAACATTCACTTCATGTGATCATTGGCAGCACCTGCTTTAGTTTGGATAGAAAAATTGGCTGCATAGAAGCGTGGATTCACGTTTTTTGTGGCCTGTACAAGGAAGCATTGCGAATTCGAACTTTCTTTTCTTTCTTTTTTACTCTTTTTTGTATTTAAATATTGTGCTGCTAAAGTATATGGAATGTGGTAAACTCTGACATGGAAGAGGCATCAAGGCTTTTGGATGAAGCTGTTAAAGCAACGTTGTGGATATTGAACTCAGTTGTTTCTGGAACTTTTTGCAGATCGAAATCGAGATCCAGATCACCTGTTGCTTCTGTAAGTTCTTTCTGTCTGTCTATACATATATAATATATATATATATATCTCTAATCACGTATGTAGTCTGTTTTGGATCTGAATATGAGTGTCTTCAGCCCCCACAGGACAAGCTAGCAAGCAAGAGTTCTGAAAAGCATAGTTCTAGCAGGAGCAGGAGCAGGAGCTTATCTCGATCTCGCTCTCCGTCCGTATAATTCTTCCTTGGCTTTACATCTGAGTTATATACAGTAAATAAATACAAATACGTGTGTTTTGAGTCCTGAATTTTGACCTTGACCTGGTTGGTGCAGGTGAGATCCAATGGTGACTGATCTGAAGATCTCTTAAAAGAGCATATGCCAATCCATGAATTGAGCTCTGAATATGTTTTTACTGAGGATGTTAAATTGTGGACGATTTATGCGGTTCTCTGTCTGTGGACTCTGTACTGTGACTTCTAAAACCCAGACTTCTTTATGTAGCAAGTAGATGCCAAGATGTTAGAACTGAATATTATTTCTGTTGTCACCTGAACAAATTGTGTGGATTTGATGATGATGTGATGTTTATTAGTGGTATATCTTGGCTTTTGTTTTTATTTCCATGCTCTTAATTACATCGTCAACTGCAGTTTCTCATATTCTTCCTGCTGGTGTGACGAGAAATGGTGCATTGCTTTGCCCTCATCAATTCTATTTCCTTTCATTATTTGTAAACCATGCCTGCTTTATTTAGTCTGGCCCTGATATTTCTACTATCTAGCATTTTTAGTTTTTAGTTTTTTTTTTTGAAACAATTTTTCTTGAAAAATTGAAAAATTTTCATGGTCTGAATTATAGGAAGGAGTTATTTTATATTGTTTTCTGAACATAGGGTATGTTTGGAAAATGATGTCTGCAGCCTTTATTTAAGTTCACATTGTTTTTCTTTTAAGAAATTATGTATACACACTTTTATTGCAGTACATATTGATATATAAATGAAATATATATATTAAATACATTAATATATATATAAATGATTTTGTTTTACTTTATACATTATGAAAGAATTTTATACATCATGATAGTATAGTATAACACAAATTATGGGGCTGTCGAGTATTTCCTCTCTAAATCAGACTTTATTTTTACATGCATGCAATAAAAGATTAGGGAAAGGAAAACATTAAACAACTATTGATGCGATTTCAACTAAAAAGAGAGATTGAAAATCAAGGGCTGGTAGATACTTAAAACAAGAAAGTTGAAGCGGATTTTATATTTTGTAACAAAACACATCATTAAAGTCAAAAGTAAGCATTCTAGCCCAAAGCTGGAACTAACAACTGGAGTGTACATGGAATGGCCAATGGAGTTACTGATGGCAGAGGATGCCTTAGTGTCTGAGCTCTATCTATGGATCGAACTGTCTCACGTAACGTTGTTAATGGGCGAATAGGATATGGACCGAACTGTCTACGACGTTCTGAACCCAGCTCACACACCGCTATTAATGGGTGAACAGTCCAACCCTTGGAACATATTACAGCCTTAGGTGGCGAAGAGCCGACATCAAAGTGCCAAACCTTCCCGTCGATGTGATCTCTTAGGGAAGATCAATCTGTTATCCCTAGAGTAACTTTCATCCGTTAAGCGATAGCCTTAGAGAGTGAGTAAAGAGCCGAGTTTAGAAGTTTAGAGATAGCACACTACCGTTTTGAGCTCTCCAATCTTCCTCAGCTTCAACCTTTCTACCACCAACCATAAGTCCCTATGGAGAAAGACTAAACAAAAAAAATAAAATGTTTATTTCTTATCTATATTGGAATAATTATCTATTCCAGAATAGTTATGTCAGGCTATATGTATTTACTACAAAACCTAGATAATACTGTGATCCTATGTGTTTGTGTGATTTATACGACTCCTTGGAAGAGTGATTGGAGTCCCAAATGTGCATGTTGAAATTCTTAAACCAATCCTCCTGTTCCCATACCCAATCAAGTGGTTAACATTCCAGTGGTACTCCCCAACATTCTGCAACCACCTCACAAAAATGATGGCTATGTGCGGTTCCATTCATATAAAAACCTACATACATTATTATGGATTTCATGGTGTTAGATTATCAATTATTTTCGTGTGTAAATCCTTAACCCTCCCACCTAGGGGTGGTCAAACGCCCGCGAGCCCGGACCCGGCCCGGGCCCGGACCTTCCATAGGGCCGGGCTTGGGCCTTGGTAAAAAACCCAAGGCCCGGCCCGGAGCCCGGCCCAAGGCCCGGCCGGGAAAAACCCGCCCGCAGGCCCGGGCCCGGGCCCGGCCCGGTCATGGGCATTAAAGTTTTTTAAAAACCCTCCCCAACGGATATTTTTTGAAACCCTCCCCAACGGCTATATTGGTATCAAAATTTGAATTTCAAAATTCACAAAAACACTATAAATACCCCACAACCTTTCAAGTTTCAATCACTTATCTCTCATACTCTCAAACTCTCTGAAGTTGCTCTACAAAGTTCAAGTGGAATTTTTGTGTTCTTTGCTAAATTATTTGATCAATCTCTCTGAAACGCTGTTCTTCTTTCTTAGATTATTTATTTCAATATTTTTTAAATTACAATGGCTGACAGTTCTGCAGATAATGCTTTTAGAGCTGATGCTGAAAATCCATCAGTTGGTTCCCCTGCTGTAGATGAAGTTGGTACCTCCAAACCAAAACGAAAACCTTCAGCAGCTTGGGACACTTTCGACAAGATAAGTGTTCAAGATCCTACAAAACCTGCGGGATATTTCAAAACAGTTGCTAAATGTCGTTTTGTGGTAAGGAATTAACTGCTAATTCTTGTAGTGGCACTAGCCACTTAATTAGACATGCTGCTGAATGTACCCGTAAAATTGTTGGATCTAAATTTCAATCACAATTAAGTAGATCTTCGACTGGACAATTGTCAAATTATAGTTTTAATCAAGTTGTTGCTAGAAGAGAAACTGTGAAATATATAATCAAGACTGAACAACCATTTTCAAGGGTTGAAGATCCTGATTTTGAAGAGTGGATCCAAAAAGCTTTTGGTCCTCAATTTCAACCAATTTCTCGCAACACAGTTAAGAGAGATATCGAAAAATTATATGCTGAAGAGAAGACAGATTTATTTGTAACCCTTAGTAATATTCCTGGAAGAATTTGTTTAACTTCTGATTTATGGACTTCTAACCAACCTTTATGTTATATTTCACTAACAGCTCATTTCATTGATGCAAATTGGATATTGCAGAAAAGAATTATTTGCTTCTCCGATCTTGATGCCCCCCATACAGGACAAGCGATGGCAACTAGTATCATCAACCAACTTCAAAGTTGGGGTATTTATGAGAAAATTTTTACAATTACTTTAGATAATGCTTCTTCTAATGATGTTTTAGCTAGGTTCCTAGAAAGATGCTTGCCTTCATGTACAACATCCAAATTATTACATGTTCGTTGTTGTTGTCATATACTCAATCTTATTGTGCAAGATGGTTTAGAAGTCGTTAAGCCATTTATTGAGCGTATAAAACAATCTTTCATTTATATTTTTTCTTCTACAAGTAGATATCAAGAATTTCGTCAAGCATGTAAAATTGCAGGCCTTAGAAGTAGAAAAATACCAACGGATGTTAGACATCGGTGGAATTCTACTTATTTGATGATTGAAGCAGCTCTTCCTTATAAAAATGTTATTAGTACATATTTGTTACAGAAAAATTATGATGATGAAATTAGTCTTGAAGATTGGGCATGCTTAGAAATGATTAGAGATTTATTCAAAGTTTTTTATAATGCTACTGTTTGTTTTTCTGGAATTTATTATGCTACTTCCAACCAGGTACTACTACATTTGTTCCATATTTGTGATGTTTTTAACCAACATAGAAATGAAGTTGCTTTTGAACCAATTTGTGAAGCAATGAAGGCAAAATTTCAAAAATATTGGGAAAAAATTCCCATCATTTTTGGATTAGCCACTGTTATGGACCCTCGTTTCAAAATAAGTGGTCTAGAAATTTTTGTTGAATATATTTATCAATGTTTTAATGGTCCTGATAGTGGTTCGGATTATGAAAATATTGCTCAAATTAATTTTGTTTTACAAGCTATGTTTGAAGAATACAGGTTTCAAAGGGAGAATACTCAAAGACAAAGCGGTCAATTCGATACATCCTCATCACAACAACCGAGAGAAAAATCAGCGTCAGGGTGGAAACAATTCAAGGTGCGACTAAGCACTCTGAACCGGTCGCTTGGTAGCAGTGGTACATCTGAACTACAACGCTACCTTCAAGAACCAAATGTCGAAGAAGAAGACGAAGGGACTTTTGATGTTTTGGCATGGTGGAAGGGGCAAGAAAATCGATTTCCTATTCTTTCTACTATGGCTCGAGACTTATTGACTGTTCCAGCTTCACAAGTTGCTTCGGAATCAGCATTTAGCACCGGAAATCGAGTATTGAGCGATTATAGAAGTCGTTTACATCCAGATGTAGTCGAGCAGTGCGTGTGCCTACGAGATTGGTACAAAGCACAACAAAGAACTCAGACTATCTTGGCTGAGGAGGCTCTGGAAGACCAATTTGATGATGTTGTAAATTTAAATTGAAATTTAGTTTAAATTTACTTGTATTCTTGTCATTTTTTGAAGGATGGCTTTGGGTAGAATTGTGCAAATGATAGATAAAATGGGTAGGTGCCAACCTAGTTGGGATGTACTCATTTTATTGTGATGCAGTCATCACCCATAAGCTAATATTCAATCATTGTAATGTTCCATTAAAATATTTTTCTATGAATTTATAGTAGCTATTCAATTAATGTTCAAATATTTCTTGTTGTGAACTTATAATGTGCAATTATTGTGAAGTTATATCAATATTCAATTCAAATATTTTTATTGTTCAAAGTATTTTCAATTTAAGTTATTTAACTTTTTATTTACTTTATTGTACGTTTTAATTTAACTAAAAAAAATGAAAAAAAATATGTGGGCCACAAAGCCCGGCCCGAACCTTAAGCCCGGCCCGGCCCGGACTTGGCCCGTTCGTGGCCGGGCCTATGGGCGGGCTCGGGCCTTATTTTGAACTTTAGGCCCGGCCCTGGCCCGGGCCCGAAGCCCCTCAGGCCCGGTCAAAGCCCGCCCGAAAAAAGCCCGGCCCGGGCCCGGCCCATGGCCACCCCTACTCCCACCTCTTACTGAAGACTAGAATGTTCTTGTAAATTATAGCCAATACCAGGTATATAAGTTGTGATTTTAAATCCAGAGGTTAATTGTACCCTCTGACAACTTTATGTAAGACGTTTGGTGATTTGGGGAATTTTACAAATAAAAATGATACAGCCACTCCCATCTGCAACCACAATTGTTTTGATTTTTTTAAAAGTATTTACTTGCCTAATAAAATGCATGTTGTTTTGAAATGTGAAATATATTATTTAGATAAATCAATACATATTTTTTCTAATGAAAATGAAAAAAAAATTATCTTTCATACACTAGTAATGGAGTTACTGGAGTATACATTGCATTGGTACTAGTGGAGTGTATAGGCAGCTAGGGAATTGTCTCTGAGCTGCTGCAGTTGGGACCATAAAATTGACTAAATGTATCAAAACTTTATTACAAAATGTATTTGGTCTCTTGGTGTTTTGGAGGACCAAAACTTTTGATTCGTTGATTTGCTATGTTGAAAAGCATATGTAAGTTGCGTCTCAGATAGGGTAAAAAAGTAATTCAAGTGATTTTACTTCGATGACCGATTCGAAAAATCAAGGATAAATGTCTGTTTATATATGCTGAAAAGTGCACAACCGGATTACAAGGTTTGACTACTTTGATGAGGTTTTAAGTGCTTCCTTCGAGGGGTTGGGAAGAAGAGGAAGTGGAGTACATGTTTGTTAAACTTATAAGCTAAGGATTATAACTTTTAGTTTAAAATAAGTAGTTCGTGTATTTTTTTTTATTAGAGTAAAGAAAAAATGAATTCTTGTTATTGTATTAGAGGAGCCAAAGGCTCTATTTATAGATACATAAAGGAAAACCTAACATACCAAAAAATGAAACTAGAAAAACTAAGAAACTAATAATATCATAATAATGATAATAAAGACATAATATTCTCCTAATAATTATTATTTAACACCCCCTCCCAAACTCTGAATGGTAGAACCTTTAAAGTTTGCACAAAAATGAGAAGGTGGCGAATGCTGACGATAACGACGGGCGGCACGACAGGGCACAACACAACGTGACAGAGGCGCTACACAACACAGCAAGAGCGGTGGACTGCGACGGGGCCGCGCGAGGCAGCGGCTGGACTGCAACGAGGCTACGCGGGGGCTGCGCAGAGGCAGCGGCACGGGGGCTACGCAGAGGCAGCGGCACGGGGGCTGCGACAGAGACAAGGGGGCTGCGCGGAGGCAGCAGCACTGGGGCTATGCGGGGCAGCGACAGAGACACGGGGGCTACACGAGGCAGCGGCAGACAGCACGGGAGCTGCGCGGGGCAGTGACAGAGACACGGGGGTTGCGCGGGGCAGCGGCAGACGGCGCGGGAGCTGAGCGGGGCAGCGGCAGATGGCGCGAAGCACCGACGACGGACGAGCAATAACAAACGCGGCAGACGGCAGTGTCGGGTGCACGAAAACGAATAGAGTTCGCGTAAAAAAACAAACAAAACAATGAATAAAAAAATATGGATACCAAAAGTCCTCCCCCGCTCCGATTGAACACTCCTCAATCGGAGCGGGAAAGAAATTTTTTTTTTGTGGATCTAGGGTTTTGGGGTTGCTCTGATACCATGCTAGAATAAAGGAAAAAAGAATTCTTGTTATTGTATTAGAGGAGTCAAATGCTCTATTTATATATACATAAAGGAAAACCTAAAATACCAGAAAAGAAAACTAGAAAAACTAGGAAACTAATAATATCACAATAATGATAATAAAGATATAATATTCTCCTAATAATTATTCTTTAACATTTTTAAATTTATTGAAACTTATTTAAGCTAAAAATAGCTATAAAAAGTAATAATCTGTAAGCCCGAAAAGATATGCTTTTGAGCATACAGCTTATAAAATGTTTCAATTTTTATTTTATTTTAGACACTCATGCTCTCAATCAATTTTACTAATAACGTGTATTTATTTTTTACTATTATACTAAAAATCACCAAACCTTCTTTCATCTTCTCAATTTTTTTACTATTACAAATAATAAATTTTAATTTTTTTAATTCTATTTGTCACTTAATTTATTAAAATTGTAGAATGTAATATTTTTCAAATATTGTAGTTAATTTGAAATATTATTTACATTAAGTTGATTTTCTTTTAAATATTTATAAAATTAATTTCACATGTAAAAACCAACTTATTTGATCAAAGATAAGTCACTTTTCACTTCTACAATTTTGGGGTTTTGATGATAATTGTACAATAAAAAATTATTTTATAGGTAGCTATAGTTTTTTTTATATATATATAAATTGAATTGCAAGCGTGAATAACACTGAAATACAAAGTCTGAAGGGTAAAGAGAGTAAAAACAGGGTAAAAAATGGGGGATTATTTTTTTTTACACAAACAAGCGACTTTAGTTAGGATCCATGGTGACTAGATGAGTGACTACCCACCATCAATCCCAACCGCCCATGTGCCAAGAAACAGAAACTATCTCTTCGCTAGCCCGTCACAACCAACCCCCCTCCCCCCTCCCTGAAAACGAACCGAAGTCGCTTTGGTTAGGCCCCGACCCCAAGTCACAATGAAGTGTTCAGCCAACTATACCATGTTTTCAACGTAAATTCTTACTGTTTTTTAAAATGGCCTGATTTCGTGTTAGCTATATAGCCCACACCCCTGTCGGAACCATAATAACAAAGTATTCCGTACTTTTTTGAATATTCATGAAAATACTTCAATTAGATATCTTCGGTTCAAAATGTACCACATCTAACATAATGCATAATTTTTTCTATGTTCATGAAATTATATTGGAATTTAATTGGAGTTAGATGTATTTTAATGAAAATTTGATTCCGGGATTATAATGAATATCCAATATAGTTTGAAGGAACCGAATGTTTGGTCATACGTGTGTTAAGTTTTTATTAATATAAAACATATATTTTAAAACAATAATTTTTTGTTAAATATATTTATTTAAACTATTTTATTTTTTATTTTTTAAAATGCTTTTAGTCCATTTTTTTTAAAAGGTTGGTACTTAAAAGAAGCTGGCTCATTGTTATCATTAAAAATGGGAAATTAAATCAAAGTATTTTTTTATTTGTTATCTTTTAGACCCCTGAAATATTTTTAGCATGATCAAATCAGCCCTCACGTTAATAATTATATTTTTTTCATGTCCTTCCGTCCAACCATGTCTGTACGTGTAGGGTAGTAACATTGTACAAGAGATGTTATATACAAGGTTTAATAATGTGATATAAAAGGTTGACATTACAATTTGTACATGCAATGGACAACATTGTATAAACCACATAGATTCTTGCTACACAGGTCCTATTATTTATGTCTTATTGACAAATCTCATAAGGTGTCATTCATTCAATGGTTGCTTTTTTACTTTTTAAAAAATATTAATAATGCAAAATACAATATTACCCTCATTTAAATTTCACATTTTCCTCCCTCATTAAACCTGTACCCATTTTTTTAGAAAAACAAATAAACCTATTCTATTTTGGGAATCTAGTTTTTTCAAAACCAATTCAAAAATTAAAAAAAGAAACTATTAAAAATAAAACCGAAAGTAGAATCCTCTCGGGTTTCTTAAAAAAAAATTGAACAAAATGAAATCATTCAAAAAACCCATTTATTCAAAAACATCGAAAATGATGGAATTTTTATTTGCGACCTCTCATTCAACCACAAAATGATGGAGACAAGGAATAAATATAATCAATGTTTTCAATTTTTTTTGAAACGTTGTTGGTATAAAATAAGAATTCAAAATAAAAATCAGTTACATTTATAAAATGTAACTTAATTTCAACAATAAATTGCATTAAAAGTCCGTTACATTTGTAATTATAACTAACTTTCAGATATAATGCATGCTTATATTAGATTAACATGTCACTAACTTTTGAAAAATAATGTATATAAATCTACATAATAGTTTGAAATGTAACCAATTTTTGAATGTTACATAATCCAAACCAATGTAAAATAATTTAAGATCAAACGCTACATTCAAGAAAAAATTGTAATAAATGCCGGACCAAATGTTGCTTTTTTATTTTTTAATGGCGGTTCCAAAAAAACGTACTTGTACATAAAAGAAAACGTATTCGTGAAATTTTTTGAAAAAAAAAAGGATATTTTGTTGTGGTAAAAACTTTTTCTTTAACTAAATTAGTTTCCACCAGACAATCAAAAAGTTTTTTTTGTGTGATAAATAAGTAATAAATCCTTGAAATAATGCAAATTGAGTGGATCCAAAAATGTATTTAACATCTAGGACTAAATTCAATGATAAAAATTGTAACAAATGCAAAACATGGAATGTGACTCAAATACAAATTCTATTTTAGGTCGAGAAGAAAAAGAAGCCGCATATGGACAAGACAGATCATGTATTTTTTTATTATATAAAACTAAATATAGAAGATTATTAATTGTTAAAAATCATGGGATTTAATTTTCTAAAAAAATTCAAAAAATTGTGCCACATCAACCATTTTAATCGACTCCTTGATTATGGAGAGTAATTATCGAAAAACGCATAAAAAGTAAAATAAGTATTAACACTTATGCCATCTTATGGGCATGTGAATAATTATTGAACCACATATGGTGGGTAAAATGATTAACAATGATATTTGATGGGGGTAAGTATGGAAAATAAGAGATGAAAGGACAAAAATAAATATAACAGTTAATCTAAGGATGTCTTCGATTAACAAAAAAAAAATCTCTAGGACTTCAAAAAATTTAGGGTTAAAAAATCTTGAAATTAATTTCTTTTTAAGAAAATTGTTGCACTCTCAAGTGAACTAACACGTCACTAATTATTATTTTAAAAAAAAAATAGATTCACACAACTAATCATATTCATTGAAGAAGAGATTAACACAAGTCTGAACGGAGATGAGAGAAAATAGATAAACGTAATAAAATAAAAATAAAAACATATTTGGATCGTCCTCCGTTGGAATGTCGGGGTAGGCAGGATGTCGACCCGCTGCTTATTGATCATGAGGACTAGAGGTGAAGACATCCAAGAGACGATCACGAGCGAGCCTCCATGAAGCTGGAGACATTTAAGGACATGTCGCTAATGTTGTCAATTTACTTTGATTTTATCTCCTCTTGGTGGAGACATCTTACCTACTCCCTCTACACTCTAGAGTGCAATTGTTGACATTTGATTTATTTATTTTTGGACGCTGTTACACTTATTTAACTTGAAATGTATGCACTTTTCATCAAACATATATCTCGTTCTATGATGATTATTATTTAAAATAAAAACAAAAACATGTAGTTTGTATTTTAAATCATAAAATAGGATGAGTGGAACATTTTTTTGTTTATTTTATCAGACATTAGAGTAGGTTAAATGTAGGGGTGGCCAAACGGCCCGCAAGCCCGGGCCCGGCCCGGAAATTTCCGGGCCTAAGCCCGGCCCGGGCCCGGACCTTCCATAGGGCCGGGCTTGGGCCTTGGTAAAAACCCAAAGCCCGGCCCGGAAAAGCCCGCCCGTAGGCCTGGGCCCGGGCCGGTCATGGGCATTAAAGTTTTTAAAAAACCCTCCCCAACGGATATTTTTTGAAACCCTCCCCAACGGCCATATTGGTATCAAAATTTGAATTTCAAAATTCACAAAAACACTATAAGTACTTCACAACCTTTCAAGTTTCAATCACTTATCTCTCATACTCTCAAACTCTCTGAAGTTGCTCTACGAAGTTCAAGTGGAATTTTTGTGTTATTTGCTAAATTATTTGATCAATCTCTTTGAAACGCTGTTCTTCTTTCTTAGATTATTTATTTCAATATTTTTTAAATTACAATGGCTGACAGTTCTGCAGATAATGCTTTTAGAGCTGATGCTGAAAATCCATCAGTTGGTTCCCCTGCTGTAGATGAAGTTGGTACCTCCAAACCAAAACGAAAACCTTCAGCAGCTTGGGACACTTTCGACAAGATAAGTGTTCAAGATCCTACAAAACCTGCGGGATATTTCAAAACAGTTGCTAAATGTCGTTTCTGTGGTAAGGAATTAACTGCTAATTCTTGTAGTGGCACTAGCCACTTAATTAGACATGCTGCTGAATGTACCCGTAATGTTGTTGGATCTAAATTTCAATCACAATTAAGTAGATCTTCGACTGGACAATTGTCAAATTATAGTTTTAATCAAGTTGTTGCTAGAAGAGAAACTGTGAAATATATAATCAAGACTGAACAACCATTTTCAAGGGTTGAAGATCCTGATTTTGAAGAGTGGATCCAAAAAGCTTTTGGTCCTCAATTTCAACCAATTTCTTGCAACACAGTTAAGAGAGATATCGAAAAATTATATGCTGAAGAGAAGACAGATTTATTTGTAACCCTTAGTAATATTCATGGAAGAATTTGTTTAACTTCTGATTTATGGACTTCTAACCAACCTTTATGTTATATTTCACTAACAGCTCATTTTATTGATGCAAATTGGATATTGCAGAAAAGAATTATTTGCTTCTCCGATCTTGATGCCCCCCATACAGGACAAGCGATGGCAACTAGTATCATCAACCAACTTCAAAGTTGGGATATTTATGAAAAGTTTTTTAACTTAAATGTCGAGACGTGAACTGTAAGGAAACCCTGCATCCAGAGAGTGACATATATATATATATATATATATATATATATATATATATATATATATATATATATATATATATATATATATATATATATATATATATAGGGAAGTGATTACGTGCGGTCGTGCGGTCGGTGCGTCCGCGATCACGGGCCGTCGATCACGGGTCCATCGCATCGGACGGTCGGGTGCGAATCACGTCGACCGTTGGATGCGATGGACCCGCGATCGGACGGCCCACGATCGCGACCGCACGACCGCATATTATCATCCCCGTATATATATATATATATATATATATATATATATATATATATATAGAGAGAGAGAGAGAGAGAGAGAGAGAGAGAGAGAGAGAGAGAGAGAGATTGGTTTAGCTGCTTGGATTTGGCATAAAAGATGAATAAGACTGTTCAAGTTGGTCACCATTTTTTTTTCATTTGTCTTTTATCTTCCTGTGGACCTTGCTCCTTAATTAGCTTTCCAAAGCAGTTGAAAAAACAAACACGAACTCAGTTTTTGGACAGACCACATAAAAAAAACTTTTCTTGCTAGGCATTTATTATTTTTTTTTAGAAAATTAATTAAGGTCGTGATCACTCATCTATTAATTTTAGATTCCTAGAATTTTTCAAGTTTTCTAAGCCCTTAAGGCGGTGAAAAATTATCTTTAGGTCCCTCTAGCCGGATGCTTTTCAAAAATATCGAAAATACCTCTTACAAAATTATTTTAGTACTCTGTAAACACTCTCCAATATGTTGTTAAATATTTCAAGTACATTGTTAGCACTCCCCAGTACATTGTTAATCTTTACATAATTTGGCGAGGGCATATTTGATATTTTTTAACAATATCTGGTTGGAAGGACCTAAAAATACTTTTTGAATGCCTCATGGACCTAAAAATAATAGATGGGTGATTAGTGACCCCTAATTAGTTCCCCCAATCTCTTTTTTTAAATGTTAGACGTACATTTTGTTTTAAAAAATAATAATATATTTTATATAAAATGAAGAATATACTCCAATTGTATGGACCAATTTATAGAAAACATGATTTTATTAAATGAGATATTTTTTTTTTTTGCATACAAGATTGTAAATGAGATTACATATATAACAATGTTTGTTTGTTTGTGTTGTCCGGGGAGGGGAGACCATAGTTGCATACTGGTGTGTGTGTGTAAGGCTGCGTTTGGATGTGAGATTGAAATACTAAGATTCTTAAAATCATATGTTTTAAACTTAACTTTTAAAAAGCGTTATTTTATTAGCTTTTCAACCGTAAGATTTTTTTGCCTAAAAAAAAAGATGGTATTTTGAAAAGCTAAATACTAAAAAAGTGTTTGGATCCAAGTTTGTGAATTTTTTATTTTTCAAATGTAAAATTTACTTAAACTCAGATCCAAACAATGCCCAAGAAGAATTACATTTGCAATACAAGTTTACATGAGGGATGAATTTCAAGTTGGTGTTGAAAAGAAGGGGATTTTTTTATTGATCTAATTAGTGTGAATAAAGCAAAGTGTTAAAAATATGACTTCCCATTTGGAAGCCAAATAAGGTATGTATTCTAGGTAACTATTTTAGTTTAATAATTATATTAGTGGAATAAATCATTTTTTAATTATTTATGTTTTTAATTCTTCTCGTTGAGAAATAAAATAATAAAATTTTTGTCATTTAATTAAGTATGAATAAATTATAGATAAAATCTAAACAAAATATAAATAATGATTTATACGTGAATAATATGAAAAATGATTTTTTTTAGGCCGACCATCCACTTGTATACGACAGATGTCAGAACATGTAAGAGTTCATTATTTTTTTATACCAAAATCTTAATTTTGACTTTGTTTATATATGCATGAGATCAAGACATGGACACAATTCGGATTGTAATGGTTGATTCTAGATTTTATTATCTTTGAGTGATGTAAGGCATGACCGTAGCAGTGTCAAAATTGGAAGATGGTTAATAGGATTTTTGTGGATCATTAAATATGAATTTCTAATGATGTGACAATGGACATAATATCTATACAATTTGTTCTTTGGACTTATAATTATCAACAAAATTTATTATCATAGTATATATATTAGCCTATGTTTGTTTTGAGAATAATCCCTCGAATAACTGATAATTAGTTAGAATAGGCTTTTTTCTTGTTTAGATGTCTGGTATAACCTGAAATATCTTATGCAGAATAAACTAGTATAAAGTGGTATATAGATTCTAATAAGCCTTTGTAATTAAAGTTATTCCAAGTTATTCCACCCAAATAATATGTGGACCCATTATCAAATCAACTGTCATTACATCTAATAAATCACATGTCAAATCAACTATCATTATTTTTTCATCTTTTATAAATTTTTATCCATATTTTATTCACATTTTACTTAAACAACAAAATTTTTATTCTTACGTTTTCCAATGAGAATAATTCAAAACACAATCAAACATAAAATCACTTTATTTTTATTTATACTCACTTATGCCGGAATAATTTTATACCCAAGAATTAGTCATATTTAGTGTCCAAATGGGGCCTTAGAGTCAAATCCCCCCGTTTAACTATAAAAAAAAAAAAGAATTATTTAGTTTTCACCTTCTGAAAAATAAGCATATTATCAAAAATACCCTCTAAAATTGAGTTGATTATTAACCTCTTGAAAATAATTATATCTTATTAAAAACCCAATAATTTGGGTTATTAATTTTCTACCCCTCCTATAAATAGTTAAATTATTAAAAACCCCACTCAAAAAAATTATTATTTTAAGACCTCTACAAATTAGAAATACTTTTGTAAAAAGTTTAGTTATATCTCATTTTATAGAAACCATTAAAAAATGATTGATATGAAATTAGTATGAACAGTTTCTGCAATAGATTAAACGTGTGATTCTTATTAAGACAATATGCATTTGAAGGGTCCTAATATAATAATGTGTATTTGGAAGAGTTTTCAAATAATTTATTTATTTAGAAGGGGAAGAAACTAAACATTGGTTTTTTTTTTAATAAAATGCAATAACTTTGTAAGAGGTTAATAATAAATTTATTTTTTACATGGAGTTTTAAATAATTCACTAGTTTTATAGGGAGTGGAAACTAAAAAACAATATACAAGGAAGTTATTTTTTTGTGGATAATTTTTTTAATGATCAAATCTTTCTCTATCAACAAGCTGTAAGACTTAAACTTAAGTCTCCTCACTAAATAGGGGGTACCACTCCTATCATACGAAGAGGAGATTTAGTATATATGAAGAAGTTCTTGCAAGCTAAGCAATATTTATACAATGTCGCATCTAGTATCATTTTGCTAGATGAAATATGAGGTTTTTTTTTTGTGTTATATGATGCATATAATTATTAGAGTCTATACTTCATTTTTCATGATAGTATATGTTTTTATATGAATTATACACTTAAAAGAAAAAAAATATGTGAGGATTACATTGTAGGGTTGCCAACTAGATTATATCTAACATTATTTTAAATAAAATTGTTATTAAAATAATGCTCTTACACAGTCTTATAGGCGCGCAACCTCACGTGCAATTTCATTAGATATATATTTCATTAAATCTTTTAATTATGTTTTAATCAATTGCTTAAGGATATATAAAAATATATTTTTTAATTTTTTATATAGATAATTTGTTACGTAATGCATGCACTTTCAGAAAAGTATATCAATCACTGTTCATGATTGACCCTGTCATTAATAATAATAACAATAATAATAAGGTCATGATGGTCATCTTGAAAGAGTTGGATTGGCTGGTTCTTTCTCATGTGTGGTCCACTGCACTAACATTAATTTCTTTTCTCTCAGATATGTACTTGGACTTTCTCATGTGTGGTTGGGATTGAATTTGCATCTCTTTATCTACATATGGTCCTATACAAAGGTGAGGAGTCCAGATAGAGAAAATTGAACACAAATAGGAGAGACATGTGGTTGTTCTCTCCTCTCCTTCTGCTGCTGCTGCTCCTGCAGAGCTTATGTTTTGGCTTTGGTTTCTCCTCTCAAAGCATTCTACGATTCAGCAGGGATGACTTCCCACCTGATTTTGTCTTCGGCGCTGGCACCTCTGCTTATCAAGTACTGAATCTCTTTTCCATGGATTTCATATACTTTGTTCGTCATCTGCACTCATTGTAACGTTTGAAATTTTTCATACATTGGATAAGTGAATTACACACATTTCATTCTTTAGAAATTAATAAGACAAGATGAGAACTGCATATATATTTTTGTTTTCTCTATCACAATTGATAATGAATTGAATCTTTTCCCTTAATCTGACATCTATCAGTTCACCAGTAAATGAATCAACACATCTGTGCATGTTTTTTTTTTTTTTTGTGCAGTATGAAGGAGCAGTGGATGTTGATGGGAAGAGCCCTAGCATTTGGGACACATTCACTCATGCAGGTTTTTCTTTGTTTTCTTCTATGATCGGAACTTCTCTCCAAGTTCTTTGATGATTTTATTATTAGAGGGGGTGTTTTGAATTATTTCCAGTTTGTGGACTGTACTGCAATATTTACGAAAAAAAATGACAGGGAAAATGGCTGACAAGAGCACGGCCGATGTAACCGCCGGAGAGTACTACAAATACAAGGTGGAGTACTTTCAACTAATCAGGATCGTCTGTTTAGTAGAATTTATTACATATACATCCCATGGTAATATCATGGAGTAGGATACAGCTCATTAGCTCGAACTCGGGTTGACATCTTATCGACCTGAAGTTTTTTATTGGTTTATATTTTATTTATCTTTTTTTTCTACCTCATCCACCTATTGTTTACAAATTCGGACATGATCTGTTTTGAGATTACAATTAAAATAGATATGTCCAAAAATTTCTAAAAAAATGTCTTTTTCCCCCTTCTGGTGAGGTATATACAAATATAGGACTCTCTTATAGTCTTATATCGTTTTGTTTATAGTTTCGCATATAGTCTCATATATCTCGATTCCTGTCTAATGAGATATGTATTTTTTTAATAAATGAATCTATATTTATTAGATTATATATTTTAATTTTATTTAAAAACACTTTTTATTATATGAAATACTTATTTAAAAAAAAAAATGTATGTGGGTCTACAAGGAGGATTGTTCTTTACATATTCTTAAGTATGTTGTCTTCATTAAATGGAAAGTAGTGTTCTCAGTCCATTGGATTATATTCATTATCTTTCTAAAAAAAACACACAAACTTATTGCAATTTTATGAATAGAAACAGACTGAGGGTGCGTTTGATTGCGCAATTGCGCTGCGTTTACGATTACAGGAAGCTGCGTTTACAATCATGCAACCAAACAGTTTTGCAATCGCAGTTTTAAATTCAGCGATTGCAGACAAATAGTGTCCAAAAGCTGCGATTTCAAAAAGCTGAGAAAGTGGGCTTTCTGCAGAATCAGTTTTGCAATCGCAGAAATCTGCAGAATCAGTTTTATAATTGTGCAACCAAACGCACCCTGTGACTGTAAATAAAACTCCATCTTCAGTATAACATTGTCCTTAACAAATTAGTACAAACCTAACATTCTAATAAGTTAAAACAAAAAGGAGAGGAAATTGGTACACAGCCCCTTCGCCGTCTGCCTTGTTTTTATGTGTTTAAAAATAGTATACCTCATCTAATAAATTATATATACTTTTATAAAATATGAATTATATATAGGGGGTTATTTGGATTTTTCTCCAATGAATTTTATGGGCAAATTTTAAAACAATGTAAAAACAATTCAGTGAAATATATACTTTATTGGACAGTTATCGAGGTATGTAGAACAATTAATTAATTGCTTAAGGATATATAAAAATATATATTTTAATTTTTTATATAGATAATTTGTTACGTAATGCATGCACTTTCAGAAAAGTATATCAATCACTGTTCACGATTGACCCTGTCATTAATAATAATAACAATAATAATAAGGTCATGATGGTCATCTTGAAAGAGTTGGATTGGCTGGTTCTTTCTCATGTGTGGTCCACTGCACAAACATTAATTTCTTTTCTCTCATATATGTACTTGGACTTTCTCATGTGTGGTTGGGATTGAATTTGCATCTCTTTATCTACATATGGTCCTATACAAAGGTGAGGAGTCCAGATAGAGAAAATTGAACACAAATAGGAGAGACATGTGGTTGTTCTCTCCTCTCCTGCTGCTGCTGCTGCTCCTGCAGAGCTTATGTTTTGGCTTTGGTTTCTCCTCTCAAAGCATTCTACGATTCAGCAGGGATGACTTCCCACCTGATTTTGTCTTCGGCGGTGGCACGTCTGCTTATCAAGTACTGAATCTCTTTTCCATGGATTTCATATACTTTGTTCGTCATCTGCACTCATTGTAACGTTTGAAATTTTTCATACATTGGATAAGTGAATTACACACATTTCATTCTTTAGAAATTAATAAGACAAGAGGAGAACTGCATATATATTTTTGTTTTCTCTATCACAATTGATAATGAATTGAATCTTTTCCCTTAATCTGACATCTATCAGTTCACCAGTAAATGAATCAACACATCTGTGCATGTTTTTTTTTTTTTTTGTGCAGTATGAAGGAGCAGTGGATGTTGATGGGAAGAGCCCTAGCATTTGGGACACATTCACTCATGCAGGTTTTTCTTTGTTTTCTATGGTCGGAACTTCTCTCCAAGTTCTTTGATCATTTTATTATTAGAGGGGGTGTTTTGAATTATTTTCAGTTTGTGGACTGTACTGCAATATTTACGAAAAAAATGACAGGGAAAATGGCTGACAAGAGCACGGCCGATGTAACCGCCGGAGGGTACTACAAATACAAGGTGGAGTGCTTTCAACTAATCAGGACCGTTTATTTAGTAGAATTGATTACATATACATCCCATGGTAATATCATGGAGTAGGATACAGCTCATTAGCTCGAGCTCGGGTTGACATCTTACCGACCTGAAGGTTTTGATTGGTTTATATTTTGTTTATCTTTTTTCTACCTCATCCACATATTGTTTACAAATTCGGACATGATCTGTTTTGATATTACGATTAAAATAGAGATGTCCAAAAGTTCTTAAAAAAATTTCCCCCTTCTGGTGAGGTATATACAAGTATAGGACTCTCTTATAGTCTTATACCGTTTTGTTTATAGTTTCGCGTATAGTCTCATATATCTCGATTACTGTCTAATGAGATATATATATCTTGTTATATGAGATATGTATTTTTTTAATAAATGAATCTATATTTATTAGGTTATATATTTTAATTTTATTTAAAAACACTTTTTATTATATGAAATAATTATTTAAAAAAAAAAACTGTATGTGGGTCTACAAGGAGGATTGTTCTTTACATATTCTTAAGTATGGTGTCTTCATTAAATGGAAAGTAGTGTTCTCAGTCCATTGGATTATATTCATTATCTTTCTAAAAAAAACACACAAACTTATTGCAATTTTATGAATAGAAACAGACTGAGGGTGCGTTTGATTGCGCAATTGCGCTGCGTTTACGATTACAGGAAGTTGCGTTTACAATCATGCAACCAAACAGTTTTGCAATCGCTGTTTTAAATTCAGCGATTGCAGACAAATAGTGTCCAAAAGCTGCGATTTCAAAAAGCTGAGAAAGTGGGCTTTTTGCAGAATCAGTTTTGCAATCGTAGAAATCTGCAGAATCAGTTTTATAATTGTGCAACCAAACGCACCCTATGACTGTAAATAAAACTCCATCTTCCTTTTATTTCATTTTTTTATTTTTAATTTGGTATGACGACCTACCAGCAAAAAATAAGTCTGCCAACCATCCACTGGCAGTATTTTTACCAAAAAAAAAAAAAAAAAAAACCATCCACTAGCAGTGTCGGTCCAAAGAATAGCAGGGTTAAGGAATATTATAATTATAATAATACATCTCTCTCGTACGATGAATTATATTATATTAATTATAAAAAAATAAAAAAAGGATACCAAGTGTATTTGAGGTTGAAAGGGATCTGAATCTAACATTTTTCTATTTTTTTATTAGAATTTTTTAAGCAAATGTTAAATACAGTCATTTTTTTTAATCCCAATTCCAATTATTACATTTTTTTAATTATTTAAAAATAATATAATATATTTTTATAATAAATAAAATATATACTGATCCATTCATTAAAAATGTGGAAATGTTTAATGAGACTATATTTCCCAGTAAAGGTACAGAGGTAATGAAACAAGCTCGAGTTATGACCGGTAACAAAACTCCTTTTTTTAATTTATGATTAAACAAAAATTTTATTTGGACAAAAGATGGAGTACTTCTACACTGCTGTCTAGCTCACCTACAATCAGGCCACTCTCATCCGCAAGAAGTACACGTGAAACCAAATTCAAATAAAAAACCTACTCCTCCCCTTACTGTTTTTTAATTAAACCAGCCAACTCTGGTTTATGGAGTGTCGCCCAGTCAGGGCCTTGTGTAATAAATAAAAAAAAAAAAAGAAGAAGAAAGAAGAAGAAGAAGAAGACGACGACTTGTTCTGATTTAGGATGGGCCACAAAAACAACACACACACACACAAGAAAATCCGTATAACCCCCTTTAAACTACCTAAAATCCATATAACCCCTTGACTTTTCTTAAAGTTTATATAACCCTTTAAAAACACCTATGGAAATTCAAATAGCCCATTGAGTTAAATTTTCGTTGATAAATTTAGATTATAATGTGAATATTCTGTCCAATTAACCTTGACTGAAAATATAATATATCAAAAGCATCCCACAATATATTAAAAATGTAAAAGATCTCCTATAAATAATAATTTTAATTATCTCTTCAGATATGGTTTTATAATATATCAAGAGGGTAAAATTGTAAATGAGGGTTTTCTGCATTTTAAATAATTTGTAGAGTTTTTTTTAATATAACGTGTTCTTAGTCAGGGTTAACCAAATGGAATATTCATAAAATTTTACTAATTTGTCAATGAAAATTTAACTCAAGGGGTTATATGGAATATTTACATGATATTTTAAGAGGGTTATATGGACTTTAGGAAAAGTAAGAGAATTATATGAATTTCACATAGTTTATAGGGGGTTATTTGGATTTTCCCCATACATACATACATGTAGTATGTGTACAGACGTCCCTTTTGTGGACGTCGTAATCTGGGCAGCAATTCTTCGCTGCATGGTCTGGTGGATTTATTCTTTTTTATTCTTCTGAATGGTTTAGATTTGTTGGGTGATTAACTACATCAGCTTTAATTTCATCATAGTATATGGATTATGAAATACACAAATGAATGAAGTTTTAGGTTTAGGTTTAGGTCATGCATCTACTACCTCCTTCAAATGCTCGTGGGAGACAATCTGTGATCATTGTTTTCTCTTGATATTCTATCTAGAGCCACTCAAGTCGATAATGAGTGTTTAATTCATATTGCTCAATGTGTGGTAACAAGAGTCTCATTGATTATTATAATTTTTTTTTATTAACAACTTAGATCTCGTTTAAAAATGGATTTGGAGAGTTTTTGAGTTTATATGAAGCTGTTTTTTTCAAACTTGTTTTTAAATAGAAAAATGTTACAGCTTAATTAAAAGCTATAGACATAATTTTGTAAATAAATGCCTAAAATTTAACTTTTTCATAATACATTGAAAGACAATTTTCTCTCAAACCCATTTCCAAGGGCCTTAGTCAACGCTAGGGGTTGGCAATGGCCCGTGAAACTAGGCCCAGGCCCGCGGGCTTGCTTGGCCAGTGGGCCCGGGCCGGTCCGGCACATGGCAAAAAAACAGGGCCCAGGCCCGAGCCTGGGTTCGAGCCCACAGGCGGGCATACAGACCCAAATTATAAACATCTTATTCTTTTTAATTTTTTAATTTTAAGTTATTTATTTGTATATAATATTAAAATAACACAAAATTTCAAGTATAATATTAAAAAATATATTTATATATATATTTAATTTTTAAAATAAAAATATTAAATGAATTAATTACTTGAAAAAATGAATAACTACATGTACTTAACTAAGTTGTTATCTACATAAATGTCAATAATTTGTATAATTCAACCACAATTCAAATAAAAGTTACATGTTACTCATTTAATGGATTATCCTCCACGGGCCGGGCCCGTGCCCCAGAACCAGACCCAAGCCCGGCCCGCCCTCAAAACGGGCCGGGCTTCACTGTTGAAGACCCTTAGTCAATGCTACCTATTCAAACAAATTTTCCAAATCACACTCACAAATTTAGTTGAAACTATAATTCAAAGTTCAATTTTAATGAGTTTAGTAAAAAAAAAAAAATAAACTAAATACAAGGGCCCAATTTGCATGAATATATAAAAAAAGTTGCATTGAGCTTCAAATCATAAAATTGAAATAATAACCTAAATGATGATATGGGATGCATGAAGAAAACTTAATTGGCATACTTTTTACCTCAAAAGTGGAGGTTGCATAATTCAATTATTTTTTTATATTGTTCTTGAAGTAATAGACTGAAAATAGTGATCATGTGTATGCAAATCTTGACAGGAGGATGTGCAACACATGAGTGACATGGGACTTGAGGCTTATAGGTTCTCCATCTCTTGGTCAAGACTAATTCCAAGTACATACTCATTTCCTTTAAACACTTTCAATTTTTGAATATTTCACATACTGATCTTTCTTGGTTTATTTATTTATTTATTTATTCATTTCAATTAGATGGCAGAGGAGCAATCAACCCTAAAGGCCTTGAGTACTACAACAATGTCATCAATGAGCTCATCAAGCATGGTTAGGTTTAGCTAATTAATTATAAACATTTATTCACTTGATTAATCTACCTACTTGAACTCACTTTTTGTTTACAAATCACATAGGAATTCAACCTCATGTGACATTATACCATCTGGACTTGCCACAAGCAATTGAAGATGAATACGCAGGATGGATAAGCCCAAAAATTGTGTAAATTTTTCATCAACTTTCATGTCATTGTAAGCCATTTATGTGAAACTGATCTCTTCTATATTCAGGGAGGATTTCACAGCATACACAGATGTGTGCTTTAGAGAATTTGGGGATAGAGTTCGACATTGGACAACATTTAATGAGCCAAATGTGCAATCTATGACATCATATGACATTGGTTTTTTCCCACCCGAACGTTGCTCGTACCCTTATGGAGTGTCCAATTGTACGTTTGGAAACTCTACAATCGAACCTTACATCGCAATACACAACATCTTGCTTGCACATACAGAAGTAGCTGCTCTGTACAAGAGAAAATACCAAGTATATATATTCTTAACATTGCTTAAGATATATGTTTCAATAGGTTTGAAATGCTACATGAGTGAAACACCTTTTCATTTTTTTGATGTATGTAGGCCAAACAAAATGGTTGGATTGGGATGAATGTCTACACTTTTTGGATGGTCCCATTCACAAACTCAACAGCAGACATTAGAGCATCTCAGAGATCTTTTGATTTCCAGATTGGGTGGTAAGCATATCTTAGTAGGAACTTAATTCAATATCGGAAAAAATGCATATAGCGCCCCTGAAAGTTCTCTGAAATAATGCCCTAATTGTATTGCTTAAATTTAATTTGCCTCTGCTGTTAACACCCTTAAACTATGATGTTGTTAGGTTAACCACACATGGTTAAATTACGATACTATCCCCATCACTTTCACCCACATCTCACCCGACTCTTCCACCCATACCCTCCCAACGGTACAACCATTAACCATTGGGAGGAAGAACAAAATAATTCGGTGGATGGTTGTAGAAATGGGCATTTTGGTCATTCAGGGGGACTCTTTTGGATTTTTTAAAATGTCAGGGATTATAAATGTCAGAATTCAAAGAACCGAATGACATATATTTTAAAAATATTCTTTAAAAATAGAAACAATATTCAGGGCGGTATTTGCTTAACCAGTTAAAAAGTAGGGGGTTATATGTGGTATATTTTTCAATGGCAGGTTGGAGCAGTGATTATTAGTATATATTTTTTTACGTGCAAATTTTAATTGCATGAAAAACTTTGTATTGTTTGTACTTTGTTTGTTTTATGTTGTGCTATCATTTATACACATGTTCTTGTTAAGTTGTTTGTTTCATAGACGTTTGTATATGTGACAATTTATTATGTTAAAAAATAATTATTATAAGTAGATAAAATATTATTTTTAAATGATTAATATATCATTTTCTTAAAACCCAAAAATTTATGAAAAATATATTATATATAAAAGATTTAAATTTAAACATTGTATTTAAACTTTATATATAAGCTTGGTTAAAAAAAGGTTCTAATATAATAGAATATAAACTATGCAAAAAGTATATTTATTTATAAATAACAATTTTATTGGACAATATCTATGGGGTTATTTTAATATTTTCATGTTAATATTTATAATCCACACAATTATATTATTGTGTTATATAAATTTATAAAATATAGTATATTTTAATTCTTAAGTTTAGGAGATGAAATATTTGTTTTGGATAATATGAACTTTAATAAATTTGTTAGAGGGTAAAAATGTAAAATTGCCTTTAATATCACATATAATTTTATTTGTTACATTTAAATATCATAGTCAAACAAAATACTATTTTTTAAGTCAAATGAAAATTCACTTTTATTGTTAATATCACATATAATTCATGTTCACTTTTATTGGGTCCTGAACCCACTCGTGTTTGGGGACTATCCTGAGACAATGAAGAAGAGAGCAGGATCCAGAATCCCAACTTTCACCAAATGTCAATCTGAAAAACTGATGAAATCCTTCGATTTCATAGGCATAAACCACTACACCACCGTATATGTAAGAGACAACATTGATGACTCGAATACAGGTATTCGGGACTATTATGAAGACATGTCTGTTGTAACATCAGGTACCAATTTTCCTTTGAACATACAGTTTATGTTGAGATGGAAATAGTGGAATAACATAGGATGATTTTTATTGCAGTATCAAGAAATGAAACTCCCAGTGGTCAGGTACTAGCACAACCATTCTTTGTGTGCTTAATTAGGATCTCTATTTTCTTACATCAATTAATTATCCTCTATTTGCATTTTGTTGAGATTAGTTTATTCCAACTACGCCGCCGCCTCCTGATCCAAATGGAATTCAGAAGATGTTAGAGTACTTGAAAGATTTTTACAATAACCCTCCTGTTTATGTCCAAGAAAATGGTATGCACACACATTCTGTAATCTCAACCCTATCTATATATCCTTTTGTTTCTAATAAGTTTTACGATATTTATTTATTTATTTGAGCAAATTATAGGCATATCTACTCCGATCCAAGATTAAAAAAAATCTCAATAGACAATGTCAGAGAGATTAGAATAGAAAAGGCAAAAAAACTAAACATCACAAGTAAAAAATATTATCTCAAAACCACAAATCGGTAGAAAAGGCTTCTACCTATACGCAGCGAGCAACAAGACAAAATCATCAAATAGAGAGAAAAAAAGAGTGGATGATACGACATACTATTGTGACTGAATCATTTTTATTTTTCTTATTTCTTATAAGATAATAATTCACTCCTGGCTTGGGAAACACTAATTCATGTTCTTATTCAGGTCGAGGAACACCATACAATGACACCAACTTAAATGACACTGAAAGAGTGGATTTCTTGAGAGGGTACATTGGAGCCATGCTTGAAGCCATAAGGTATGTAAGGTTGGGTGGGTGTACACACATGCATACACACAACATATATATGTACACACACTACATATGTTTATATACAGACATACACATATGGAAGACTATGAATAATACAAGTTTCTGTTTTACAGGAATGGATCAAACACTAGAGGATACATTATATGGTCATTTTTAGACGTGTTCGAGTTTTTGTCTGGATACCAATCCCATTTCGGGCTTTATCAGGTCGACTTCGAAGATAAAGATCTGAAGAGACAACCCAAACTGTCTGCACATTGGTACTCCAACTTCATTAAGGGGAAGCAGGAGGGATTATTTAACCTAGAAACAACCACTCTGCATGGGACTAAACAAGTTTTGCAATCTTAAATGTAACAGAAAAATAAAGTGTAGTCACTCATGATAACTATTTCTGAAGGTGATTGTGCTCCTTTAATACAAATTCCATAAATGAAATAATCATTTATATAATACATATTACATGTTGCATGTTTCTTACTCGAGATCGATCTGTAATGCAAAATCACGGAAGCTTGCAACAAACCAGAGATCAAACAAGAATACAGATCACGCAAAAAACCCACATGCATTTTAAGTGGTTTGGTTAAGCCTACATCCATGGGGCAAGATTCTGAGAGCATCCATTATAATAAAGATGAGATACAAGCTTTATAAGAGAATCACCAGACTTCCATGAATTTTTCTCTCTGTAAATTACCCTTCTCAATCTCTCCACAGATCCATACATCGTTTCTATGCCATTAATGCTACTCTCTCTATTATGAGATGTTTATCGAGATAAATCTCAATAGCCTCCCCATAAATCTCGACATGATTGTAATAAAAAAAATCCTATAACATGATTCTAAGAGATCTTTTTTAATTAATTAAATAAGTTTAAATCTTAATTACTAATCCTACCAATTAAGTGCATCACTTAATATAGTTTATCATGGTCATCTGAGACATATTCCAACCAAATGAAGGACCTCTAATAAGTCACCTGTCAAGATGTTGTTTGTTATATAAAGTATGCAATAATAAAAGGTGTGTAATCACAACACCATATCCCACACTTCCAAAAAATACAATGATTGTGAGTAAACCAAAGAGCCCACACAACCGCCCAATCAAAGGACCGTTCAAACATCTAGGGTATGTAAGATTTGAAAAAAAAGAAACAATTATTGAGGGTGGTTGATGGATGTGCTCACGGAAATGAAATGGAGAGAGGCCGTTGGTGATGGACGAATCGGATGAGATTTTTAGCAACACTGAGCTGGGCTAGAATCGGATGTGATACAACAAAGAGGGAGGGAGAGGAGGACCGAGAGAGAGAGAGAGAGAGAGAGTGAGAGGATTGACGGAATGGATGGGGTGGGGTTGAGTGATTAAGGTGAAGTATATATGAGAGGGGGAGCTTATAAATTGTAAATATATGTTTGGGTGGGGAAATAAAAAGGGGTGGGTAGGAAAGTTTGTGGGGGTGACAGTGTTTGCACCCATGAAAAATCCATAACATGATCCAACAAAAAGAGCACCACCTCTCTACCTCGATACCGTCCACACAAGTAAACATTTTGAAAATTAGGAGAGTCAGAAATGTATATACATATATATATATATATATAGAGAGAGAGAGAGAGAGAGAGAGAGAAAACACAAGAAGCCTAGCAAATTGAAGAGATGTGGCTCCTCCCCCTGCTCTTTCTGGCTCTACAACAACTTTGTTTTGGTTTGGGTTTCAGCAATGAAGAGTACTGCAAGGACGACTTCCCACCCGGATTCGTCTTCGGCACGGCCACATCGGCTTATCAAGTCAGTCTCTCACTCATCCAATCTTTCATTTCATCTTTTTTTTTTCTTTTTTCTCTGTTGATGCATATGAGACTGAAATTTGAGAGGGAAAAAAAATTGTGTGTAACAATACTTGTTTTTTTAAAACAAAGTCGATCACAAGGTTTGGACGTTGTTATACTCAGTATTTTTACAGTCCAAAGTAAAGCCCTATATATATCGTTAGAAATCTAATAAAGTATATGTATTATTATGTAAGGTATGTGCATCGTTAAATTTTTTTTACATTTCTTAAAAATGAGTCCATTTAACTAGAAATGAGTGATTTGTATTTTTAATATACTTCAATGGATTGAGTGTGTAGTTGAGTGTGTAGTTGATTTTTTTAAAAAAAAATTAAAAAAAGGTGTGAGTTGAGAACAAGGCAACACATGTGGTTGGACATATATATCATGTTCCTTATACGAATAATTATAGGGAGGGGTCCATTCTTACCTCCTAGAAAAAATAAATTTATGGTGGGGAGGGGGCAATAGGTGAGGGAGGAAAGAGAGAGAAAGGGGGAGAGAGAGAGGGGAAGGTGGCAAGAGGCAAAGGAGGATGGTGAGTGTGGTGAGTGGTGGGTAGATGGGACAGCAAGGAGGGTAACACGAGGACACCAAAGGAGGCAAAAGATGGGGTGGGGGAGAGAGGGAGAGAAAGAAAGAAAAGGAGAGAAGCGGTGATCTATACTCTGCTATCAGAGTGTATACGGTGATAGATAGTGTATAAAAATTCAAAATATTTTAACTTTTTCTATAAAAAAATTCTCTGCTATCAGAGTGTATACGGTGATAGATAGTGTATAAAAATTCAAAATATTTTAACTTTTTCTATAAAAAAAATATGCCAATTTATCTCAATATATACGTCACTTTTTCTAACAATATATACTTCAATGGGTTGAGTGTGTAGTTGATTTTTAAAAAAAAAAATTAAAAAAAGGTGTGAGTTGAGAACAAGGCAACACATGTGGTTGGACATATATATCATGTTCCTTATACGAATAATTATAGGGAGGGGTCCATTCTTACCTCCTAGAAAAAATAAATTTATGGTGGGGAGGGGGCAATAGGTGAGGGAGGAAAGAGAGAGAAAGGGGGAGTGAGAGAGGGGAAGGTGGCAAGAGGCAAAGGAGGATGGTGAGTGTGGTGAGTGGCAGGTGGATGGGACAGCAAGGAGGGTAACATGAGGACGCCAAAGGAGGCAGAAGATGGGGTGGGGGAGAGAGAGGGAGAGAAAGAAAGAAAATGAGAGAAGCGGTGATCTACATATAACTTATATGTAGATTGCATCACAAAATTTGATGGACATTCATACACTCATTCATTTTGTACCCCGATTTACTATCATCACGTCACTATCATTAACAAAACATATGAATCGCTTAATGCAGTGCACTCCACTGTGTTTAGTGTATACTATATCAGTCATTTATATAAATATCTATTTCATTTTTAAAATATATATGACTATTTAAAGAAAAATGACAGGATTCATGAGTGACGAGCACTGGTGATATAACCGCGGGAGGGTATTACAAGTACAAGGTGAGAACTTTTTACATTTCTATCACTACTACCTAGTGATTTTTATAAGTTGTACAATAATTACAATGAGCTTAAGATGACATTAACAAATAGGTGTTGCTATATTTAAGTCTTTTTAATCCTAATAGCAGTCGTCAGGTCACTAACGTAGCATATATATATTCTATTATATCATAAAATCAATATATACTATACAAAGAGAAGTATAAATATATACGTGTTCAATTCATATAAAATATTACATCATTTATTACAAAAGAATTAATTAAAAAAATCAAACACGTGTATGTTGCTAACAAGGCCCAAAAATACTTCAGTATAACATTGTCCTTAACAAATTAGTACAAACCTAACATTCTAATAAGTTAAAACAAAAAGGAGAGGAAATTGGTACACAGCCCCTTCGTCGTCTGCCTTGTTTTTATGCGTTTAAAAAGAATATACCTCATCTAATAAATTATATATACTTTTATAAAATATGAATTATATACTCCAATGAATTTTATGGGCAAATTTTAAAACAATGTAAAAACAATTCAGTGAAATATATACTTTATTAGACAGTTATCGAGGTATGTAGGACGATAGGTGAGGCTTTAAGGGGACTGTGTGTAACAATGTTGAAAAGGATATGTAAGAATTTGTAGAGATAATGGATAAAAACAATACAATTACAAACCTTTCCAGGAGGATGTGAAGCACATGAGTGACATGGGACTAGAGGCCTACAGGTTCTCTATCTCTTGGTCAAGACTTATTCCAAGTAAATGTTTGATCTCCACTGACTTTCAGATATAATGCATGTTTATATTAGATTAACATGTCGCTAAATTTTGAAAAATAATGTATATAAATGTAAATAATAGTTTGAAACTTTCGAATGTTACACAACTCAAACCAATGTAAAATAATTTAAGATCAAACGCTACATCCAAAAAAAAATTGTAATAAAGGCTGGACGAAAGGTTGCTTCTTTATTTTTTAATGGCGGTTCGAGAAAAATATACTTGTAAATAAAAAAAAAACGTATTCGTGAAATTTTTTGAAAAAAAGGGATATTTTGCCGTGGTAAAAACTTTTTCTCTAACTAAATTAGTTTCCACTAGACAATCAAAAAGTTTTTTTTTTTGTATGACAAACAAGTAATAAATCCTTGGAATAATGTAAATTGAATGGATCCAAAAATGGATTTAATATCTAGGATCAAATTCAATAATAAAAAATTGTAAAAAATGCAAAATGAGGAATGTGACTCAAATATAAATTCTATTTTAGGTGGAGAAGAAAAAGAAGCCATATATGGACAAACAGACTGATCATGTATTTTTTTTATTATATAAAACAAAATAGAGAAGATTATTAATCGTTAAAAATCATGGGATTTGATCATCTAAAAAAATTCAAAAAATCACGCCACATCAACAATTGTAACCGACTCTTTGATTATGGAGAATAATTATCGAAAAACGCATAAAAAGAAAATAAGTATTAACACTTGTGCTATCTTATAGGACATGTGAATGATTATTGAACCACATATGGTGGGTAAAATGATTAACAATGATATTTGATGGGGGTAAGCATCAAAAATAAGAGATGAAAGGACAAAAAAAAAATATAACAGTTAATCTAAGGTTATCTTAGATTAACAAAAAAGTCTCCAAGACTTCAAAAAATTTAGGATTAAAAAATCTTGAAATTAATTTTCTTTTAAGAAAATTGTTGCACTCTCAAGTGACAACTGACACGTCACTATTTTTTTATTTAAAAGAAGGGATTTTTAGTTTTAAGTCTCCGTAAACTATCGAATTTAACGATCGATCCCTCACTTCTTCATATTTAGGTTTTAGTCCCTACATTTAAATGATAGTTTAGAAATAGGCCCCTCTGAGAGACTAAAACGCAAACTAAATAATTTAGGAATATGTCTCTTCCAGGGACTAAAAAGGAACATATCATTTAAATATAGAGACTAAAACCTAAATATGAATAAACGAAAGATTGATCGCTAAATCTTATAGTATACAGGGACTTAAAACTAAAAATCCCTTAAAAGACAGATAGATTCACGCCACCAATCATATTCATTTAAGAAGAGATTAACATAAGTTTGAATGGAGGATGAGAAAATAGATAAACATAATAAAATAAAAGTAAAAACATATTTGGATCGTCCTCCGTAGGATGTCGACCCGCTGCTCATTGATCATGAGGACTAGAGGTGAAGACATCTAAGAGACGATCACGAGCGAACTTCCATGAAGCTGCAGACATTTAAGGACATGTCGCTAATGTTGTCATTTTACTTTGTTTTCCTTTGATTTTATCTCCGCTTGGTGGAGACGTCTTACCTACTCCCTCTACAGTAGAGTGCAATAGTTGACATTTGATTTATTTATTTTTGGACGCTGTTACACTCATTTAACTTAAAATGTATGTACTTTTCATCAAACATACGTCTCATTTAATGATGATTACCATTTAAATAAAAATAAAAAATCATGTAGTTTGTATTTTAAATCATAAAATAGGCTGAGTGGAACATTTTTTGTTTTTTTATCAGACATTAGAGTAGGTTAAATGTCAAGACATGAACTGTAAGGAAACCCTGCATTGGTTTAGCTGCTTGGATTATTTGGCATAATAGATGAACAAGACTGTTCAAGTTGGTCACCATTTTTTTTTCATTTGTCTTTTATCTTCCTGTGGACCTTGCTCCTTAATTAGCTTTCCAAAGCAGTTGAAAAAACAAACACGAACTCAGTTTTTGGACAAACCACATAAAAAAAACTTTTCTTGCTAGGCATTTATCATTTTTTTAGAAAATTAATTAACGTCCTTGTGATCACTCATCTATTAATTTTAGATTCCTGAAATTTTTCAAGTTTTTTAGGTCCTCAAGGCGGTGAAAAATTATCTTTAGGTCCCTCTAGCCGGATGCTTTTCAAAAATACCGAAAATGCCTGTCACAAAATTATTTTAGCACATTGTTAACACTCTTTAGTACATTGTCAAATATCATGAGTACACTGTTAACACTCCCACCAATACATTGTTAACCTTCACATAGAATGTTTATCGCCTAATTGTTTTAGTACTCTGTAAACACTCTCCAATATGTTGTTAAATATCTCAAGTACATTGTTAGCACTCCGCAGTACATTGTTAATCTTCACATAATTTGGCGAGGGCATATTTGATATTTTTTAACAATATCTGGTTGGAATGACCTAAAAATACTTTTTGAATGCCTCATGGACCTAAAAATACTTTTTGAATGCCTCATGGACCTAAAAATACTTTTTGAATGTCTCATGGACCTAAAAATAATAGATGGGTGATTAGTGACCCCTAATTAGTTCCCCCCCCCCCCCCCTCTTTTTTTTAAATGTAACGTACATTTTGTTTTTAAAAATAATAATATATTTTATAGAAAATGAAGAATATACTCCAATTGTATAGACCTATTTATAGAAAACATGATTTTATTAAATGAGATATATACATTTTTTTGCATACAAGATTGTAAATGAGATTATATATATAACAATGTTTGTTTGTGTTGTCTGGGAGGAGACTATAGTTGTATACTGGTGTGTGTGTAAGGCTGTGTTTGGATGTGATATTGAAATACTAAGATTCTTAGAATCATGTGTTTTAAACTCAACTTTTAAAAAACGTTATTTTATTAGCTTTTCAACCGTAAGATTTTTTTGTCTAAAAAAGAATATGGTATTTTGAAAAGCTAAGTACTAAAAAAGTGTTTAGATCCAAGTTTGTGAATTTTTAATTTTTCAAATGTAAAATTTACTTAAACTCAGATCCAAACAATGCCTAAGAAGAATTACATTTGCAATATAAGTTTACATGTGGGATGAATTTCAAGTTGGTGTTGAAAAGAAGGGGATCTTTTTTTATTAATCTAATTAGTGTGAATAAAGCAAAGCGTTAAAATTATGACTTCCAGTTTGGGAAGCCAAATAAGGTATGTATTCTAGGTAACTATTTTAGTTTAATAATTATATTAATAGAATAAATTATTTTTTTATTATTTATGTTTTTAATTCTTTTTTAATTCTTCTCGTTTAGAAATAAAATAATAAAATTTTTGTTATTTAATTAACTATGAATAAATTATAGATAAAATGTAAACCAAATATGAATAATGATTTACATGTGAATAATATGAAAAAATGAATTTTTTTAGGCAGACCATCCACGTGTATACGACAGATGTCAGAACATGTAAGAGTTCATTATTTTTTTATACCAAAATCTTAATTTTGACTTTGTTTATATATGCATGAGATCAAGACATGGACACAATTCGGATTGTAATGGTTGATTCTAGATTTTATTATCCTTGAGTGACGTAAGGCATGACCGTAGCAGTGTCAAAATTGGAAGATGGTTAATAGGATTTTTGTGGATCATTAAATATGAATTTCTAATGATGTGACAATGGACATAATATCTATACAATTTGTTCTTTGGACTTATAATTAACAACAAAATTTATAATTATAGTATATATATTAGCTTATGTTTGTTTCGAGAATAATCCATAGAATAACTGATAATTAGTTAGAATAGACTTTTTTCTTGTTTGGATCCCTGATATATCCTGAAATATTTTATGCAGAATAAACTAGTATAAAGTGGTATATAGATTCTAATAAGCCTTTGTAATTAAAGTTATTCCAAGCTATTCTACCAAAAGAATATGTGAGCTCACTATCAAATCAACTGTTATCACATCTAATAAATCACATGTCAAATCAACTATCATTATTTTTTCATCTTTTATAAATTCTTATCCATATTTTATTCACATTTTACTTAAACAACAAATTTTTTATTCTTACATTTCCCAATGCGAATAATTCAAAACACAATCAAACATAAAATCACTTTATCTTTATTTATACTCACTTCTGCCGGAATAACTTTATACCCAAGAATTAGTCATATAGTGTCCAAACGGGGCCTTAGAGTCAAATCCCCCTGTTTAACTATAAAAACAAGAATTATTTAGTTTTCGCCTTCTGAAAAATAAGCATATTATCAAAAACACCCTCTAAAATTGAGTTGATTATTAACCTCTTGAAAAATAATTACATCTTATTAAAAACCCAATAATTTGGGTTATTAATTTTCTGTCCCTCCTATAAATAGGTAAATTATTAAAAACCCCACTAAAAAAATTATTATTTTAAGACCTCTACAAATTATAACTACTTTTGCAAAAAGTTTAGTTATATCTCCTGTTATAGAAACCATTAAAAAATAATTCATATGAAATTAGTATGAACAATTTCTGCCATAGATTAAACGTGTGTGATTCTTATTAAGAAAATATGCATTTGAAGGGTCCTAATATAATAATGTGTATTTGGAAGAGTTTTCAAATAATTTATTTATTTAGAAGGGGAAGAAACTAAACATTGTTTTATTTTAATAAAATGCAATAATTTTGTAAGAGGTTAATAATAAATTCATTTTTTACAGGGAATTTTAAATAATTCACTAGTTTTATAGGATGTGGAAACTAAAAAACAATATACAAGGAAGTTATTTTTTTGTGGGTAATTTTTTTTTCTTGATCAAATCTTTCTCTATCAGCAAGCGGCAAGACTTAAACCAAAGTCTCCTCATTAAAGAGAGGGTATCTCTCCTATCATACAAAGAGGAGATTTGGTATATATGAAGAAGTTCTTGCAAGCTAAGCAATGTTTATACAATGTCGCATGTAGTATCATTTTGCTAGATGAAATATGAGGTTATTTTTGTGTTATACAATGCATATAATTATTAGAGTCTATACTTCATTTTTAATGATAGTATATATTTTTATATGAATTATAAACTTTAAGAAAAAAAAAATATATGTGAGGATTGCATGGTAGAGTTGCCAACTAGATTGTATCTAACATTATTTTAAATAAAATTGTTATTAAAATAATGCTCTTACACAGTCTTATAGGCAACATCACATGCAGTTTCATTAGATATATATTTCATTAAATCATTTAATTATGTTTTAATTAATTGCTTAAGGATATATAAAAATATATATTTTAATTTTTTATATAGATAATTTGTTACGTAATGCATGCACTTTCAGAAAAGTATATCAATCACTGTTCACGATTGACCCTGTCATTAATAATAATAACAATAATAATAAGGTCATGATGGTCATCTTGAAAGAGTTGGATTGGCTGGTTCTTTCTCATGTGTGGTCCACTGCACAAACATTAATTTCTTTTCTCTCATATATGTACTTGGACTTTCTCATGTGTGGTTGGGATTGAATTTGCATCTCTTTATCTACATATGGTCCTATACAAAGGTGAGGAGTCCAGATAGAGAAAATTGAACACAAATAGGAGAGACATGTGGTTGTTCTCTCCTCTCCTGCTGCTGCTGCTGCTCCTGCAGAGCTTATGTTTTGGCTTTGGTTTCTCCTCTCAAAGCATTCTACGATTCAGCAGGGATGACTTCCCACCTGATTTTGTCTTCGGCGCTGGCACCTCTGCTTATCAAGTACTGAATCTCTTTTCCATGGATTTCATATACTTTGTTCGTCATTTGCACTCATTGTAACGTTTGAATTTTTCATACATTGGATAAGTGGATTACACACATTTCATTCTTTAGAAATTAATAAGACAAGATGAGAACTGCATATATATTTTTGTTTTCTCTATCACAATTGATAATGAATTGAATCTTTTCCCTTAATCTGACATCTATCAGTTCACCAGTAAATGAATCAACACATCTGTGCATGTTTTTTTTTTTTTTTTGTGCAGTATGAAGGAGCAGTGGATGTTGATGGGAAGAGCCCTAGCATTTGGGACACATTCACTCATGCAGGTTTTTCTTTGTTTTCTTCTATGATCGGAACTTCTCTCCAAGTTCTTTGATGATTTTATTATTAGAAGGGGTGTTTTGAATTATTTCCAGTTTGTGGACTGTACTGCAATATTTACGAAAAAAAATGACAGGGAAAATGGCTGACAAGAGCACGGCCGATGTAACCGCCGGAGGGTACTACAAATACAAGGTGGAGTGCTTTCAACTAATCAGGACCGTTTATTTAGTAGAATTGATTACATATACATCCCATGGTAATATCATGGAGTAGGATACAGCTCATTAGCTCGAGCTCGGGTTAACATCTTACCGACCTGAAGGTTTTGATTGGTTTATATTTTGTTTATATTTTTTCTACCTCTTCCACATATTGTTTACAAATTCGGACATGATCTGTTTTGATATTACGATTAAAATAGAGATGTCCAAAAGTTCTTAAAAAAATTTCCCCCTTCTGGTGAGGTATATACAAGTATAGGACTCTCTTATAGTCTTATACCGTTTTGTTTATAGTTTCGCGTATAGTCTCATATATCTCGATTACTGTCTAATGAGATATATATATCTTGTTAAATGAGATATGTATTTTTTTAATAAATGAATCTATATTTATTAGGTTATATATTTTAATTTTATTTAAAAACACTTTTTATTATATGAAATAATTATTTAAAAAAAAAAACTGTATGTGGGTCTACAAGGAGGATTGTTCTTTACATATTCTTAAGTATGGTGTCTTCATTAAATGGAAAGTAGTGTTCTCAGTCCATTGGATTATATTCATTATCTTTCTAAAAAAAACACACAAACTTATTGCAATTTTATGAATAGAAACAGACTGAGGGTGCGTTTGATTGCGCAATTGCGCTGCGTTTACGATTACAGGAAGCTGCGTTTACAATCATGCAACCAAACAGTTTTGCAATCGCAGTTTTAAATTCAGCGATTGCAGACAAATAGTGTCCAAAAGCTGCGATTTCAAAAAGCTGAGAAAGTGGGCTTTCTGCAGAATCAGTTTTGCAATCGCAGAAATCTGCAGAATCAGTTTTATAATTATGCAACCAAACGCACCCTGTGACTGTAAATAAAACTCCATCTTCCTTTTATTTCATTTTTTTATTTTTAATTTGGTACGAGGACCTACCAGCAAAAAATAAGTCTGCCAACCATCCACTGGCAGTATTTTTACCAAAAAAAAAAAAAAAAAAACCATCCACTAGCAGTGTCGGTCCAAAGAATAGCAGGGTTAAGGAATATTATAATTATAATAATACATCTCTCTCGTACGATGAATTATATTATATTAATTATAAAAAAATAAGTAATGTATACCAAGTGTATTTGAGGTTGAAAGGGATAATCTAACATTTTTCTATTTTTTTATTAGAATTTTTTAAGCAAATGTTAAATACAGTCATTTTTTTTAATCCCAATTCCAATTATTACATTTTTTTAATTATTTAAAAATAATATAATATATTTTTATAATAAATAAAATATATACTGATCATTCATTAAAAATGTGGAAATGTTTAATGAGACTATATTTCCCAGTACAGGTACAGAGGTAATGAAACAAGCTCGAGTTATGACCGGTAACAAAACTCATTTTTTTTTATTTATGATTAAACAAAAATTTTATTTGGACAAAAGATGGAGTACTTCTACACAGCTGTCTAGCTCACCTACAATCAGGCCACTCTCATCCGCAAGAAGTACACGTGAAACCAAATTCAAATAAAAAACCTACTCCTCCCCTTACTGTTTTTTAATTAAACCAGCCAACTCTGGTTTATGGAGTGTCGCCCAGTCAGGGCCTTGTGTAATAAATAAAAAAAAAAAAAAAGAAGAAAGAAGAAGAAGAAGAAGACGACGACTTGTTCTGATTTAGGATGGGCCACAAAAACAACACACACACACACAAGAAAATCCGTATAACCCCCTTTAAACTACCTAAAATCCATATAACCCCTTGACTTTTCTTAAAGTTCATATAACCCTTTAAAAACACCTATGGAAATTCAAATAGCCCATTGAGTTAAATTTTCGTTGATAAATTTGGATTATAATGTGAATATTCTGTCCAATTAACCTTGACTGAAAATATAATATATCAAAAGCATCCCACAATGTATTAAAAATGTAAAAGATCTCCTATAAATAATAATTTTAATTATCTCTTCAGATATGGTTTTATAATATATCAAGGGGTAAAATAGTAAATGAGGGTTTTCTGCATTTTAAATAATATGTAGAGTTTTTTTTTAATATAACGTGTTCTTAGTCAGGGTTAACCAAATGGAATATTCGTAAAATTTTACTAATTTGTCAATGAAAATTTAACTCAAGGGGTTATATGGAATATTTACATGATATTTTAAGAGGGTTATATGGACTTTAGGAAAAGTAAGAGAATTATATGAATTTCACATAGTTTATAGGGGGTTATTTGGATTTTCCCCATACATACATACATGTAGTGTGTACAGACGTCCCTTTTGTGGACGTCGTAATCTGGGCAGCAATTCTTCGCTGCATGGTCTGGTGGATTTATTCTTTTTTATTCTTCTGAATGGTTTAGATTTGTTGGGTGGTTAACTACATCAGCTTTAATTTCATCATAGTATATGGATTATGAAATACACAGATGAATGAAGTTTTAGGTTTAGGTTTAGGTCATGCATCTACTTAACTCCTTCAAATGCTTGTGGGAGACACAATCTGTGATCATTGTTTTCTCTTGATATTCTATCTAGAGCCAATCAAGTTGATAATGAGTGTTTAATTCATATTGCTCAATGTGTGGTAACAAGAGTCTCATTGATTATTATAATTTTTTTTATTAACAACTTAGATCTCGTTTAAAAATGGATTTGGAGAGCTTTTGAGTTTATATGAAACTGTTTTTTTCAAACTTGTTTTTAAATAGAAAAAATGTTACAGCTTAATTAAAAGCTATAAACATAATTTTGTAAATAAATGCCTAAAATTTAGCTTTTTCATAATACATTGAAAGACAATTTTCTCTCAAACCCATTTCCAAGGGCCTTAGTCAACGCTAGGGGTCGGCAACGGCCCGTGAAACTAGGCCCAGGCCCGCGGGCCAGGGCCGGCACGTGGCAAAAAAAGGGCCCAGGCCCGGGTCTAAATGGGCCGGGCCTGGGTTCAGGCCCACAGGCGGGCATACAGACCCAAATTATAAACATCTTATTCTTTGTAATTTTTTAATTTTAAGTTATTTATTTGTATATAATATTAAAATAACACAAAATTTAAAGTATAATATTAAAAAAATATTTATATATATATTTAATTTTTAAAATAAAAATATTAAATGAATTAATTATTTGAAAAAATGAATAACTACATGTACTTAACTAAGTTATTATCTACATAAATGTCAATAATTTGTATAATTCAACCACAATTCAAATAAAAGTTACATGTTACTCATTTAATGGATTATCCTCCACGGGCCCGTGCCCCAGAACCAGACCCAAGCCCGGCCCGCCCTCAAAACGGGCCGGGCATTCGGGCCTCGGGACTGTTGAAGACCCTTAGTCAACGCTACCTATTCAAACAAATTTTCCAAATCACACTCACAAATTTAGTTGAAACTATAATTCAAAGTTCAATTTTAATGAGTTTAGTAAAAAAAAAAAAAAACTAAATACAAGGGCCCAATTTGCATGAATATATAAAAAAAGTTGCATTGAGCTTCAAATCATAAAATTGAAATAATAACCTAAATGATGATATGGGATGCATGAAGAAAACTTAATTGGCATACTTTTTACCTCAAAAGTGGAGGTTGCATAATTCAATTATTTTTTTATATTGTTCTTGAAGTAACAGACTGAAAATAGTGATCATGTGTATGCAAATCTTGACAGGAGGATGTGCAACACATGAGTGACATGGGACTTGAGGCTTATAGGTTCTCCATCTCTTGGTCAAGACTAATTCCAAGTACATACTCATTTCCTTTAAACACTTTCAATTTTTGAATATTTCACATACTGATCTTTCTTGGTTTATTTATTTATTTATTTATTCATTTCAATTAGATGGCAGAGGAGCAATCAACCCTAAAGGCCTTGAGTACTACAACAATGTCATCAATGAGCTCATCAAGCATGGTTAGGTTTAGCTAATTAATTATAAACATTTATTCACTTGATTAATCTTCCTACTTGAACTCACTTTTTGTTTACAAATCACATAGGAATTCAACCTCATGTGACATTATACCATCTGGACTTGCCACAAGCAATTGAAGATGAATACGCAGGATGGATAAGCCCAAAAATTGTGTAAATTTTTCATCAACTTTCATGTCATTGTAAGCCATTTATGTGAAACTGATCTCTTCTATATTCAGGGAGGATTTCACAGCATACACAAATGTGTGCTTTAGAGAATTTGGTGATAGAGTTCGACATTGGACAACATTTAATGAGCCAAATGTGCAATCTATGTCATCATATGACATTGGTTTTTTCCCACCCGAACGTTGCTCGTACCCTTATGGAGTGTCCAATTGTACGTTTGGAAACTCTACGATCGAACCTTACATCGCAATACACAACATCTTGCTTGCACATGCAGAAGTAGCTGCTCTGTACAAGAGAAAATACCAAGTATATATATTCTTAACATTGCTTAAGATATATGTTTCAATAGGTTTGAAATGCTGCATGAGTGAAACACCTTTTCATTTTTTTGATGTATGTAGGCCAAACAAAATGGTTGGATTGGGATGAATGTCTACACTTTTTGGATGGTCCCATTCACAAACTCAACTGCAGACATTAGAGCAACTCAGAGATCTTTTGATTTCCAGATTGGGTGGTAAGTATATCTTAATACGCACTTAATTTAATATCGGAAAAAATGCACATAGCCCCCTGAAAGTTCGCTGAAATAACACTTTGATTGTATTGCTTATATTGATTTGCCCCTTGCTGTTAATACCAACTATGATGTTGTTAACCACACATGGTTAGATTACGCTTTCACCCACATCTCACCCGACTCTTCCACCATACCCTCCCAACGGTTCAACCATTAACTGTTGAGAGGAAGAACAAAGTAATTGATCAGTGGATGGTTGTAGAAAGGGGCATTTCGGTCATTCAGGGGGACTTTTTGGATTTTTTCAAAATGTCAGGGATTATATGATCATATGAATACAAGAATTCAAAGAACCGTGAAATGACATAATATTTTAAAAATATTCTTTAAAAATAGACAACAATTTAATTCAGGGCGGTATTTGCTTAACCAGTGTAAAAAGTAGGGGGTTATATGTGGTATATTTTTCCATTATGGCACGGTTGGATGCAGTGATTATTAGTATATATTTTTTTACACGTGCAAATTTTACATTGCACATGCAGAGAAACTTTGTATACTGTTTGTACATGTTGTTTGTTTTATGTTGTGCTATCATTTATACACATGTTCTTGTTATTAGTTGTTTGTTTCACATATGTAAAACTGTTTGCATATGTGACAATTTATTATGTTAAAAAATAATAATATTATAAGTAGATAAAATATTATTTTTAAATGATTAATATATCATTTTCTTAAAACCCAAAAATTTATGAAAAATATATTATATATAAAAGATTTAAATTTAAACATTGCATGTATATATAAACTTTATATATAAGTCAATGTGGTTAAAAAAACGTTCTAATATAATAGAATATAAACAAAAAATTAATTTGATTTCAACTAACAAATAATCCTACAAGTTTTTTTATATTTTATTTATAAATAACAATTTTATTGGACAATATCTATGATAGTTAAGATTTATTGATGTATTTTAATATTTTCATGCCACATTAATATTTATAATCCACACAATTATATTATTGTAAGTTATATAAATTTATAAAATATAGTTATCCATTTTAATTCTTAAGATAAGATTAGGAGATGAAATATTTGTTTTGGATAATATGAACTTTAATAAATTTGTTAGAGGGTAAAAATGTAAAATTGCTTTACATACACTTGAGAGGTGTGAAAATAAAATCTGTTACAAATGAAAACCGTGGAATTTTATTTGTTACACTTTAAATATCATAGTCAAACAAAATACTATTTTTTAAGCACGTGCAAATAAAAATTCACCCCCATCTACATAGTATTCAAACTAGGCCTTAATATCACATATAATTCATGTATCCACTTTTATTGTGTTCAGGGTCCTGAACCCACTCGTGTTTGGGGACTATCCTGAGACAATGAAGAAGAGAGCAGGATCCAGAATCCCAACTTTCACCAAATGTCAATCTGAAAAACTGATGAAATCCTTCGATTTCATAGGCATAAACCACTACACCACCGTATATGTAAGAGACAACATTGATGACTCGAATACAGGTATTCGGGACTATTATGAAGACATGTCTGTTGTAACATCAGGTACCAATTTTCCTTTGAACATACAGTTTATGTTGAGATGGAAATAGTGGAATAACATAGGATGATTTTTATTGCAGTATCAAGAAATGCAAACTCCCAGTGGTCAGGTACTAGCACAACCATTCTTTGTGTGCTTAATTAGGATCTCTATTTTCTTACATCAATTAATTATCCTCTATTTGCATTTTGTTGAGATTAGTTTATTCCAACTACGCCGCCGCCTCCTGATCCAAACGGAATTCGGAAGATGTTAGAGTACTTGAAAGATTTTTACAATAACCCTCCTGTTTATGTTCAAGAAAATGGTACGCACACACATTCTGTAATCTCAACCCTATCTATATATCCTTTTGTTTCTATTAAGTTTTACTATATTTATTTATTTATTTGAGCAAATTATAGGCATATCTACTCCGATCCATGATTAAAAAAATCTCAATAGACAATGTCCGAAAGATTAGAATAGAAAAGGCAAAAAAACTAAACATCACAAGTAAAAAATATTATCTCAAAACCACAAATTGGTAGAAAGGGCTTCTACCTATACGCAGCGAGCAAAAAGAAAAAATCATCAAATAGAGAGAAAAAAAGAGTGGATGATACGACATACTATTGTGACTGAATCATTTTTATTTTTCTTATTTCTTATAAGATAATAATTCACTCCTGGCTTGGGAAACACTAATTCATGTTCTTATTCAGGTCGAGGAACACCATACAATGACACCAACTTAAATGACACTGAAAGAGTGGATTTCTTGAGAGGGTACATTGGAGCCATGCTTGAAGCCGTAAGGTATGTGAGGTTGGGTGGGTGTGCACACATGCATACACAACATATATATGTACACACACCACATATGTTTATACATAGACATACACATATGGAAGACACTGAATAATACAAGTTTCTGTTTTACAGGAATGGATCAAACACTAGAGGATACATTATATGGTCATTTTTAGACGTGTTCGAGTTTTTGTCTGGATACCAATCCCGTTACGGGCTTTATCAGGTCGACTTCGAAGATAAAGATCTGAAGAGACAACCCAAACTGTCTGCACATTGGTACTCCAACTTCATTAAGGGGAAGCAGGAGGGATTATTTAACCTAGAAACAACCACTCTGCATGGGACTAAACAAGTTTTGCAATCTTAAATGTAACAGAATAATAAAGTGTAGTCACTCATGATAACTATTTCTGAAGGTGATTGTGCTCCTTTTAAAAAATTCCATAAATGAAATAATCATTTATATAATACATATTACATGTTGCATGTTTCTTACTCGAGATCGATCTGTAATGCAAAATCACGGAAGCTTGCAACAAAGCAGAGATCAAACAAGAATACAGATCACGCAAAAAACCCACATGCATTTTAAGTGGTTTGGTTAAGCCTACATCCTTGGGGCAAGATTCGAGAGCATCCATTATAATAAAGATGAGATACAAGCTTTATAAGAGAATCACCAGACTTCCATGAATTTTTCTCTCTGTAAATTACCCTTCTCAATCTCTCTACAGATCCATACATCGTTTCTATGCCATTAATGCTGCTCTCTCTATTATGAGATGTTTATCGAGATAAATCTCAATAGCTTCCCCATAAATCTCGACATGATTGTAATAAAAAAATCCTATAACATGATTCTAAGAGATCTTTTTTAATTAATTAAATAAGTTTAAATCTTAATTACTAATCCTACCAATTAAGTGCATCACTTAATATGGTTTGTCGTGGTCATCTGAGACATATTCCAACAAATGAATGACCTCTAATAAATCACATGTCAAGATGTTGTTTGTTATATAAAGTGTGCAATAATAAAAGGTGTGTAATCACAACACCATATCCCACACTTCCAAAAAATACAATGATTGTGAGTAAACCAAAGAGCCCACACAACCGCCAAATCAAAGGACCGTTCAAACATCTAGGGGCTGTTTGGGTAGAGGGTTAGGGAAGGAATAGGTGAGAATAGGCAGGGAATAGGGAAAAAAAGGTGTTTGTGTGAGGGGAATAAGGTGGTATTTGGATGTTGGAATAACAAATAATAAAGGGGTATAGTAATCCTTCATTTTCCATGGAATTAGCATATTCCAACAACAATCATAAGTGGGTCCCACTGTTTTTTTTCATCATTCATTTCAAATCACCTGTCAACACCTCTTATACATCAATGGGGCCCACATGTCAAATCAACTTTTTACACTTTATTCACATTTTATTCTTCATCAACCAAACACATTCACTTTATTATTACGTTTTCCAATGAAAATAATTTAAAACATAACCAAACAGAAAATCACTTATTCTACTCATAAAGTCAACAATTCCTAGAATAGGTATAAACCCCAGAATAGCTTATGTCTCTATCCAAACGGGCCCCTAGGGTATGTAAGATTTGAAAAAAAAGAAACAATTATTGAGGGTGGTTGATGGATGTGCTCAGGGAAATGAAATGGAGAGATGCCGTTGGTGATGGACGAATCGGATGAGATCGTTAGCAACACTGAGCTGGGCTAGAATCGGATGTGATACAACAAAGAGGGAGGGAGAGGAGGACCGAGAGAGAGAGAGAGAGAGTGAGAGGATTGACGGAATGGATGGGGTGGGGTTGAGTGATTAAGGTGTATATATGAGAGGGGGAGCTTATAAATTGTAAATATATGTTTGGGTGGGGAAATAAAAAGGGGTGGGTAGGAAAATTTGTGGGTTGGCACTTATGAAAAATCTAAAACATGACCCAACAAAAAGAGCACCACCTCTCTACCTCGATACCGTCCACACAAGTAAACAATTTGAAAATTAGGAGAGTCAGATAATGTCTATACATAGAGAGAGAGAGAGAGAGAGAGAGAGGGAGCAAACACAAGAAGCCTAGCAAATTGAAGAGATGTGGCTCCTCCCCCTGCTCTTTCTGGCTCTACAACTACTTGGCTTTGGTTTGGGTTTCAGCAATGAAGAGTACTGCAAGGACGACTTCCCACCCGGATTCGTCTTCGGCACGGCCACATCGGCTTATCAAGTCAGTCTCTCACTCATCCAATCTTTCATTTCATCTTTTTTTTTCTTTCTATTTTTCTATTAATGTATATGAACTGGAATTTGGGAATAAAAAAAACATGTGTGTAACAACACTCTTCTTTTCTTTTTTTATACAAAGTCAATCACAAGGTTTGGATGTTGTCATACTCAGTCTTTTTTAAAGTCTAAAGTGTAGTCCTATGCATATAGTTAGAAATCTATTAAAGTATATGCATTATTATGTAAGGTATGTGCATCGTTAAATTTTTTTTACATTTCTTAAAAATGAGCCCATTTAACTAGAAATGAGTGATTTGCACTTTTTCATGAAAGCATATACTTTGTTAGAATGTTTACTAATTTTTTTAAAATAAAAATATATATAGTTTGCTTTTAGACTGTAAAAAATACTTAATCTAACAATTTCCTAAGGTTTTTCTGATTAATTGAATTTATTTTATTTTTTCTATGCAGTATGAAGGAGCAGTGGATGTTGATGGAAGGAGCCCCAGCATTTGGGACACTTTCACTCATGCAGGTTTTTTATTTTTCTAAAAAATTATATAATTAAAAAGGTTATGCACACTATGTTATGTAGTCCTTTGTTTTATAGTTGAACTACATGATTATACGAATGGGCGTTCATACATTCAGTCCATTTTGTAACGCTGTCTACAGTCCAAAAATGATCTCTCAGTTGCCTCTATACTCTGCTATCAGAGTGTATACGGAGATAGATAGTGTATAAAAATTCAAAATATTTTAATTTTTTCTATAAAAAAATATGCCAATTTATCTCAATATATACGTCACTTTTTCTAACAATATATACTTCAATGGGTTGAGTGTGTAGTTGATTTTTAAAAAAAAAATTAAAAAAAGGTGTGAGTTGAGAACAAGGCAACACATGTGGTTGGACATATATATCATGTTCCTTATACGAATAATTATAGGGAGGGGTCCATTCTTACCTCCTAGAAAAAATAAATTTATGGTGGGGAGGGAGCAATAGGTGAGGGAGGAAAGAGAGAGAAAGGGGGAGAGAGAGAGGGGAAGGTGGAGGATGGTGAGTGTGGTGAGTGGCGGGTAGATGGGACAGCAAGGAGGGTAACACGAGGACACCAAAGGAGGCAAAAGATGGGGTGGGGGAGAGAGAGGGAGAGAAAGAAAGAAATGGAGAGAAGCGGAGATCTACATATAACTTATATGTAGATTGCATCACAAAATTTGATGGACGTTCATACACTCATTCATTTTGTACCCCGATTTACTATCATCACGTCACTATCATTAACAAAACATATGAATCGCTTAATGCAGTGCACTCCACTGTGTTTAGTGTATACTATATCAGTCATTTATATAAATATCTATTTCATTTTGAAAATATGACTATTTAAAGAAAAATGACAGGATACATGAGTGACAAGAGCACCGGTGATATAACCGCGGGAGGGTATTACAAGTACAAGGTGAGAACTTTTTACATTTCTATCACTACTGCCTAGTGATTTTTATAAGTTGTACAATAATTACAATGAGCTTAAGATGACATTAACAAATAGGTGTTGCTATATTTAAGTCTTTTTAATCCTAATAGCAGTCGTCAGGTCACTAGCGTAGCATATATATATTCTATTATATCATAAAATCAATATATACTATACTAAGAGAATATAAATATATACGCGTTCAATTCATATAAAATATTACATCATTTATTACAAAAGAATTAATTAAAAAAATCAAACATGTGTATGTTGCTAACAAGGCCCAAAAAAGACTTCAGTATAACATTGTCCTTAACAAATTAGTACAAACCTAACATTCTAATAAGTTAAAACAAAAGGGAGAGGAAATTGGTACACAGCCCCTTCGCGGTCTGCCTTGTTTTTATGTGTTTAAAAATAGTATACCTCATCTAATAAATTATATATACTTTTATAAAATATGAATTATATACTCCAATGAATTTTATGGGCAAATTTTAAAACAATGTAAAAACAATTCAGTGAAATATATACTTTATTAGACAGTTATCGAGGTATGTAGGACAATAGGTGAGGCTTTAAGGGGACTGTGTGTAACAATGTTGAAAAGGATATGTAAGAATTTGTTGAGATAATGGATAAAAACCAATACAATTACAAACCTTTCCAGGAGGATGTGAAGCACATGAGTGACATGGGACTAGAGGCCTACAGGTTCTCTATCTCTTGGTCAAGACTTATTCCAAGTAAATGTTTCATCTCCACTAAATACTTTCAAAGCTTCAATATTTCATGTACTCACTCTCTATCCTATTTTTTTGTCTTCCTTTTCAATTAGATGGTAGAGGAGAAATCAATCCTAAAGGCCTAGAGTACTACAACAATGTCATTGATGAGCTCATCAAATATGGTTAGTTTTATCCAATCATATATAGGATTTTTTTGTAAACCATTTATCAAACTGATTCAAATTCTGTAAAATCAATTTTTTCTGATAATTAGTTACTAATGTTCTTTTAAATTTTAGCATTTGGTTTCAGATTTTAATTTTTGCGTATTGACAATTCAAAAAATAAACTAGTTGAGAGTTTTTTTTATGATAAAGTTCAAAATATCTTTCTCTTTGACCTTAGGAATTCAGCCTCATGTGACATTATTCCATCAAGACTTACCTCAGATAACTGAAGATGAGTACTCAGGATGGCTGAGCCCAAAGATTGTGTAACAACCTTCATCAAAACTTTCATGTTATAGTAATCAAGCCAATTATACTATAATTTGATCTTTGTCTAACTTAAAATTATCTTTACTCAGGGAGGACTTCACAGCCTATGCGGATGTGTGCTTTAGAGAATTTGGAGATAGAGTTCAACATTGGATCACATTTAATGAGCCCAATGTGGGGTGCATAGCTTCATATGACCTAGGCAGTTACCCGCCACGGCGATGCTCCTACCCTTTTGGCCTTGCCAACTGCTCCACTGGAAATTCGACCATCGAGCCTTACACCGCAGTGAACCATATTTTGCTCGCTCATACAGAAGTTGCTAGTCTGTACAAGAGAAAATACCAAGTAGGCTCTCTTTAACACTGCTCTTTTTTTTGGTCCAATGTCTAATTTTACTTTTGGGCTTTTGAAATCAACTACTTTTACTTTTATTAATATTCCAAGAAATATAGTATGAACTTAAGTGAACAAAGCCCCAGTCTAGAATCGTTTATTTGTCCTAAATAGTTATACCCAGATAGATAACAATATATATAGAATGTGATTTTCTGTTTGATTGACCTTTACTATATTCTAAAATCCATGTTTTAGTTATGGATTTACCATGTATAAAATGAACATAAGCACTGAATAATGTTTACTACTTTTTAAATGATGGTTCTACTGTCAGTCATTCATGCGAGTTTTAACATTTTTTATTTTTTTCCTTTTTTGAAGTATATATTCATCTAATGAAATATATACCTCCACAAAAGTGAAATATATACATAAAGAAATTGAATCATATTGTTTGACATTTTATATTAGAGTATATACCTCCACAAAACTAAATGTCATTAAAATGGAGTTCACCAGTTTAAAAATCTGGTCTGTGTATATTCTATGATGTAGGTCAAACAAAATGGTTGGATTGGGATGGATATTTACACTATGTGGATGTCCCCATTGACAAACTCAACAGAAGACATCATAGCAACCCAGAGGGCTCTTGATTTTCAAATTGGGTGGTAAAGCATGTTGCCTTGTTCCATTTCATGCATACATGTAACTAACCATATAACATTCAACAATGAATTTATATAGCTCACTATATGAAACTATGGTTGATGTGCATGCAGGATCATGAACCCACTTGTGTTTGGTGACTATCCTGAGATAATGAAGGAGAGAGCAGGATCCAGAATCCCATCCTTCACTAATCTCCAATCTGAACAGCTGATAGACTCGTTCGATTTCATTGGCATAAACTATTACTCTTCTGTGTATGTAGAGGATGACATTGACCCATCCGAAACAGCTCTTCGAGATTATGAAAAAGATATCTCTGTTAAAATGACAGGTGATTAATTATACTCTGTCTTTGAAACAGATGTTGTTCTATAAAGGAATGACTAACTTTGGTTTTTGTTGTTGCAGTTTCAAGAAATGAAACACCTACTAGTGGGGTACAAGCACTATCTCCCTTTGCATCTTCAGCTTCTCTTCAACTACTTCTTTCTAATAATTTTTGTTCGATGTTGCACTTGTTGGTATCAGTATAACACATCTGCGATTCCTGATGATCCGGTCGGGATGCTTAAGATATTAGAGTACTTGAAAGATCATTACAACAACCCTCCTGTCTTTGTCTATGAAAATGGTCAGTTCAGTTACTTGTGACCTGTGATTCATGGTTCTTAAATTTCAGTTGAGAAACACTAGTTCATGTTTTTTTAATCAGGTCGAGCAATGCCATACAACAAAGACCTAAATGACACTGAAAGAGTACATCTCTTAAGAGGATACATAGGAGCAGTTCTTGATGCCACCAGGTAAGGAATGCACAGATGGATAGAGGATCTTAGAGTGGAAGACATTCTCAAAAACAAAAACTCTATTGTTGCAGGAATGGGTCAAACACCAGAGGATACTTTGTGTGGTCATTTGTTGATATCTTTGAATTTCTATTCGGGTATCAATGGGTGTATGGGCTCCATCACGTGGACTTCGAAGACAGAGATCTGAAGAGGACACCCAAGTTATCTGCACATTGGTACTCCAATTTCCTCAAGGGGAGAGGAAGAGAGTACTGGACTGAGAGAGCCACCTTACATGAAGCTTTGTAGTAGTAACTCTAATAGAACATAACATAGTGCTGTTACACATTCCATCTCTTTTGGGAGATGACAATTGCATTTTTTTCATTCTATATGGTTACGGGTCGCGTTGAACTTGGCTTCTTATTTTATGTAAGCATATGAAAACAAGTTTGAAAATAAGATTTTCACTTGGAGCAGCTTTTGAAATAGCTTCCCCTGAAGCATGCTTTTAATTTTTTTCTTGTTTCTAACTAGAAAGTTGTTTTATTGCTTTCTTCAAGATGTGCAATTGAAGGCATGTCTCCTGAATATACTCTTCAAATACTATTTTTGAAAAACAGAAGATTTCAGCACAACCAACACAATTTACATTCAATATCTAATTACAAATGCTATTGTTAACTGAACTGAAATAAGTTGAATAACACCTGCTATTCTATATACAAAACTGGATAGAACTGCTGCTAACATCACTTGTTGATGAAAGTGCACCAATTTTCAACTACTGCTGGAGCTACAACTGCAATCTTTTGTTTTGAATGTGAGAAAAAAATGGATTACTGGAACTGAAACTACATCAATTATGAACAACTACACTAATATCAAAACTGTTACTGAAAAAAATGGCTGGAACTTGAACCTGCTACTCAATTGAAATATGGAAATCAACATGAACCACCTTGAAACAAATATCACTCCAACCTGTCAGTCCAATAACATTCGAAATGCACAAATGAAATCAACAGTTGAAAGAACACTTCACCTGATACAACTTGAACCTTCTGATCCATTACTGAATTGCTGTACTGTATATAATTGCTACTGAAAAATAAATGGACTCCTATGAAATTGCAAATACTACAGCTACACTTAATACATATTTTTAAATCATTTTGGTGTATGTTCAGTTGTTTTAGGATGTGTTCATAGGTGAGTTTAATTTCAGATTCATTTAGCAAGTAGCAGATTCACATGTAGCAAGTTATGTTAATGTTGTTTGGTTCAACATCTAATGGTTCATTTGGTTCAGGATTTAGCAGGTTGAGGAAGGGAGAAAAGAGAGGTCTTGTGAGAGAGATTGAGAGACTATTGCATCTTGTAATCCCTTGCTTTCTCTTTTTTTTTGGATTTAATGGATTTGTGTTTGTGCTGGATGTACCTCACATTGAGAGAACCTCTATTGTCTCTTGGGGTTGTATGCTTATCTCATCCACCAACTATTTCATTGTTTTTCAGGCCCTATTGGATCTATTGCAATATAGAACCTGTCAAAGTTCATCGCTTTCACAACAAAAGAAAATAAATTGTACATTAGTGGATGGACGGCTGATGATCGACCGAGGTGGATTAACCGTCGTGAGATTTTTAGTTTTGGGTTTAAGGGACAGGACTGATTTGATAAATTAGTTATGTGGGGTTAATTTAACCACATTTGAGTTTCAAAGTGTTAACAGAAAGGGAGAATGTCAATTTACGGCATAAAATTAAGGTTATATGGATAATTAAAAAAATTCCCTTTACTTTTTTGTCTTATGAGGAGGGGAGAAATTTTTTAGAACAATATTCAAAAAAAAAAATCTTTTACAAGTTAGAAACACCTAAATTAACCACATTTTAAAATTATACCTAAAAAAGTTTTGTTTCATCATTTTAGAAAGTGCAATGACTTGATACCTCTATGTTATCTACTATTTAAGCATCATCACATATATTTGATTGTTTAACAACCCAATTAAAAATGTTAATAAATAATAAAATATTTTTTAATTTGTGCATGAAGTTTATTGTTATTTTTTTGTATATCTAGATACACCCATTAAGATTTGAATTGTGAAAAATTAAAATTGTTTCTTATCTATTATTTTTTTAGATATTCTAATTTTTTAAAGTCTTTTGGGCATTTATATATGTTTAATATTATAAAATAAAATCCTTGTGTAAGACATTTATAAAATATAAATAACAAAAAATTAAAAAAAATATTAAAAAGTCAGGAAAATCAAAAAAAAAATCTTGTAAATTTATGAATGACAATTTTCACAATTTGAACACTTTTGATAACATACTTAAATTTTTTTAATAATATGTAAAATCACTCTCAAATAAAAGTCATTTCGTGTATTAATACTATTTTTTAATTAGATGATGGTTATGAAAAAAAATTAATATGATTAGAAGAGTTTAAAAATTACATAATGGTATATTGATATTTTCATTTTCAAAATTGTGAAACAGTGCTGCTACTTGGGCCCCAGAAATTAGACTTCATTGATGAGCCCCAATAGGTGGCATTGTCCTATTTATTTCCTATTTGATTTTTTCAAACAATAAAAAAGACAATGACATTATTACCATTCATAGGTTTTTAAAAATTGGTTTCAATTAATTATATCATCATTAATTCCTCATAACAAAATCCCTAAAAACGTGGCATCATTGAAACTTTTCCGATTGAACAAATTTCAAAAAACAATTTATGACCTAGGGTTTCTGAATTGGGTGAATCCAAATGAATGAAAAAAAGAAAAAAAATCCGGTGATCAAGAGTTTATATCATCTGATTTTCATCTCCAAACAAGGGTGCTGCTACCTAGGCCCCATAAATTAAGCCCCATTTGTGAGCCCAATAGGTGGCACTCTCCTATTGGTTCCCTATTTGACTTTTTCTAACTACCAAAATGACAATGACAAGACTACCCTTCTTATAATTTTAAAAATAAATTCTAACTAACTAATATTTAAATTAAACCTCATAACCGAATCCCACAAAAGGTGGCACCATGAAATCCTCTCTTTGACCTAACATATTTCTAAAAACTTTGAATTTTAGGGTTTTAATTTGGGTGAAACCATATGAACGAAAAATGACAGATTTCTTCCCATAAAAATAGAATTGGAATTCAAATTTAAATACAGGATTTGAATTAACAAATATCTTCAAAAAAATGGGCTGGAATTCAAATTCAGATACAACTGTATCTGGATTTGAATGAACAAATACCTTCAAAAAATGAGTTGGAATTCAAATTCAGATACATGTCTCTGGATTTGAATTAACAAATACCTTCGGAGAATGGGCTGGGATTCAAATTCAGATACAGTGTATCTGGTTTTGAATTAACAAATACCTTTAAAGAATGGGCTAGGATTCAAATTCAGATACAGGTGTATCTGAATTTGAATTAACAAATACCTTCAAAGAATGGGTTGGGATTCAAATTCAGATACAGGTGTATCTGGATTTGAATTAATAAATACCTTCAAAGAATGGGTTGGAATTCAAATCCAGATACAGTTGTATCTAGATTTGAATTAACAAATACCTTCAAAAAATGGGCTAAATACAGTTTTATCTGGATTTGAATTAACATATACAGATTCAAGATACCTGAATGGATCGCTAATGTTTGCTCCCCGAACCGAACACAAGATAAAAAAGGTTGCAATCCAAATCAAAATCGAAATCCTTGCAAAAACTGCAATCGGATTGAATTTTCTATTTTTGTAAAATTGATGAATCAATATGTGTTTCGTAATCACAATCTCTTTCGATTGATATGATTGTTTTTGAAAAAAAGAGAAGAAACAACAGATCATGGAAAAAACAATATGTATAGACGAAACAGATTGTAAGGGTTTTCTATTTGTTTCTTTAAATTGAATTGTTTATTTTCAAAAAAGAAATAAAAACATATCATAACCACCTCCCATTGATTGTGGGCCATTAATTGTGGGATCGGTTACAATATGAAAATACAATTTAAAAATGAAGGGTAATTTAGATATTTCATCTTTGCCACCTCATGGGGCTTTAGATGGGGCCTATGAATTGGGGCCCAAAAATTTCAAAAAACAATTTATGACCTAGGGTTTTTGAATTGGGCGAATCCAAATGAATGAAAAAAAGAAAAAAAATCCGGTGATCAAGAGTTTATATCATCTGATTTTCATCTCCAAACAATCATAAACAATGGCGAAGAAAAAAAAAGATTTCTGTACACAATGAAACCTCCCCGTCTGGGTTTTTTTTTTAGCCATAAACAAGACTATTAAAAGATATTTTTGCACTTCTTGAAAAATGAAATCATTGATTTAAAAAATTAAACATGAAATGTTTCAATCGTCAAAGTTCTCTTCCGCACATTGTTCATCTGTTCATTTGAGTGTATCTGAAATCCATTTAAAGAATATGTGTTTCAGATATATGTATTTAAAATCCAAAATGATTATTTGTTTATCTAGGTTTAAGAAAAATAATATTTGACATTGTTCATTTGTTTTAGGTTTTTTAGCGTATTTAGATTTGAGAAAAAAATGTTTGACACTGTTCATTTATTTTAGGTTTTCTTGTGCTCATTGTTCATTTTCTGAGTCTGAAATAACTAATATAACGAACACAGCATTGTACATGTATCTGAAAATCTGAAACAAATATCGAATTCAGATACATGTATCTGAGTTTGATATTTGTTTTCAGTTCTACTGATCAATCTGAAACTAAAAATTGTAAATTGTGATTTTTTTTTCCAAAAAAGTCTAACCTGGATGGATCATCTTTGTTTGCGCTACAATCAATTCGCCCAAAAAAAAATCGTGTAATTCTTTTCTTCTCCACCAAACAAATCTGAATAAAAAAATGAAATTGATATTTGTTTTCGTTTCAACCAATCATTCTGTATTAAGAAATGGTAAATCATGATTTTTTTTTGTTGATATCTTCAAAATGGAAAGAATCTTTTAAATCATAACCACCTCATTAGGCTTGGGATGAGGTCTAGCAATTGGGGCCCAAAAATCATTATTGATTGTGAAATGAGATTTTTTTTATATAATTTTAAAAAATGAATGATTTGACTATTTTTAACTTTTTAAAGATTTTTTTGGATATTTTTCCAAATTTTTTCCTCACGTGAGTTTTTTTTTTCGGTTTGAATTTTACATGTTCGATGATGTTGAGTATTTTTTTGTTCTTGTTTTTTATTTTAATAAAGTATAAAAAAAATTATTTAAAAAATTATTTATTATATGACATGCATCCATGTTGATGGTCTTTCCAAACTTTATTTATTTAAAAATAATTGAAAAGTTATGTTGCTTTTATGTTATATTTTAATTAGCATAAAAATAATTTATTTTATTTTATCATTTTTCAGCTTTTTTTTATTGGTAAGGTGAGCCTCTTTTCATTACAAAAAAAAACCCATAATTCCAATATATGATTACCAGAAAACCCAAATACAATGGAAAGCTTGGCTTCCAAGAGGGAGGGGTTGCCGAGCTTAATCAACATGCATTCCTTCCTAAGAGCTAAACCCTCCTAACTTTTTGGAATACCTGAAAAAATACAAAAAAAAAAAGGAAATGAGCCTTTATACAAGAAAGTCATTTTGTAGAGGTACAGATATATACTTCATTGGTTTTGTCTTGAGCCAGAACCTCACGGATGTCCACACAAATCAACCGGACGAATAATCTCTTCACCCATGACTGATCGACAAGCAGCTAATAAATCTGCAGGAGCATTGCCTTCTCTATAGATATGAGAGGATTTTCATACCTCTGAGGAGGAGAGGAGAGAATGTACTTTCTTGAGCAGATGAAAGGCAGTCCATGGGATTGTTCGTCGCCCATTGAGCCAAGCCAATGTTGTAGTAGAGTTAGCTTCAATCCAGAGTTTCCTGACACCTAAATTCACAGCAAGCTAGACTCCCTGAGCAATACCCTGCAATTCAAGTAGATTTATCATTGGCATAGAGGAACGACCTGCCAAACCTTGAACAAAGTTGACAAAGCTATCCCAAATCAGAGCACCATAGCCTCCATGATCATCCCCCAACGAACCATCCAAATTGAATTTATACCAACCAATCTCAGGTAGAAGCTAAGGCATAAGAAAGGAGACTTTACTGACTTCCTATATATGTAGCCCCAGCCTCTCTTTGATTTTTAGAATTTGTGAGAGTAGATAGCCTTTAACTTGATAGAATGGAGCCTGTTGGACATAGAGCGCTTCACTTTCTTAAGTTTAGAAAGTTTATGATTTGAGATGGATTTGAAGACACACGAGTTGCGTTCAGTCCATGTAAATCAGATTGTAGTATGTAGAGTGACATGCATTATCACTTTGAGAATATGTTCTTTAAAGCATAACTCCAACAAAGTAGTCCATGCTTCGAGGAAGCACATGTGGGATTGTCATTGCTTTCATTAACCAAGTCCATATGAACCTGGAGTAAGAGCACCTCCAAAAATAAATTTCAGCGCTTTTTGTGATAACACAAACAATGCATTTATTTTCTGACATTTTTTTATCACAAGCATAAAAAAATAGTTTTTATTTTCTGTTATTTTCCATCGCAGATACAAACAACAGTTTTTATTTTTCATCACTTTCCAAAACATGCATGAACAACATATAAACTGATCAAAAGAAAAATAATTTATTCTTTTTAGTTTCTCTGTCATATTTGTGCATAAACACACCCAAATCATCTTCAAAGCCACAAATAAAAGTTATAAAAAAAACGTGTGTGTGTAGTTGGCTTTATGGTCATAACTCACCCACATCAATGTCATTTTTTTTTTTTTTTTTTTGGTACAAAAAGCCCCAAACTGAGTGACAGACTTGATTACAACAACAAACTACTACTGCTAAATAAACAGGGACCAATAAGGGTCCACAGGTCACAATGGGCAATAAGGCCCATGAAACGCAGCCTGTAGGGATGGAGAACACATTTGCATAATGTTATATACAACCTTATTTCTATGGATCCAATTCCAATGTACACATGTTTTGAACTTTTTATAAATAGTATAACAAATCTAATGAGATACATGTTTTTATAAAAAAAATAAAGTATATGCTCTAATGAATTGGATGAATGCACAAATTTCTATTGGTGTATATAACTCGTTAATATGAGTATATATCTTGTTAAATTTTTTATTGACACATGATTAGAATTAAGACTATAAAAAAAGGATTAACACATTTTTTTTCTCCCAGCTGGCGGCAGGAGAACACATCAATGTAGGGATGACAATGAGATTGTCCAATAGAGTACTCGACCCGACCGGACCTGGTTGGGATAGGTCGGATTTGGGTTTGGAATGAGTTTGTGATAGATAAAATGAAACCAAGCGGGTTTGAGACGGGAAATGGATTTACTTAGCAAAACTCATCCTCAACCCGTCCCAGTTGCAATTAATATAAAGATTAAATATTTGTTATCACATGATTCATATTTTTCATTTGGTGTTTCAAAAAAAATTAAAAAATAAGAAAGAATAAATTCAAACACTAATTGAAATTTGAAATCATATAAACATACACTGGGTTATATTTTGGTATTAAAAAAATATTTGAAATATTATATTTGTCATTTATTATGGAAATTGAAAGTTTATATTTTTATTTTGTAGGGTTTATTCTAATAAATTTTATTTTTATTTATAATTTTAATTAGATTAAATATTACATAAAAATATGTTTTAATATTTTTTTCTTAAACATGTCTTTATCTAACACGACTCGATTTGACCCAACTCAATTTAAATGGGACACATTTAAGATAAAAAAGCTAAACATGTGACGAATTTGTGATAGAATTTTACAGGCGGGCTTGAATTTAAGATTCACGGAACTGGTCCAACCAACACGTTGCCATCCCTACGTCAGTGTCTTAAGTGTGTAGTTGGAAGTCATACTCTTGTATGTAATAAAAAAAAATCTAAAAACATGAACCTAAACACTTTTTAAATGAGGAGAGTCAAAATGTCAGATGATATGTACATGGAGAAAGTGAGAGAGACAGCAAACCCAAGAAGCCTAGCAAATTGAAAAGATGTGGCTCCTCCTCCTCCTCCTCCTCCTCCTGGCTCCACAACAACTTGGCTTTGGTTTGGGTTTGGCCCACAACCTGATCAGCAATAAAGAGTACTGCAAGGACGACTTCCCGTCCGGATTCGTCTTCGGCGCGGCCACATCGGCTTATCAAGTCTAGTCTCTTACTCATCCAAGCTTTCATTTCGTCCTTTTTTTTCTTTCTTTTTCCCCAATTCCAGTCTAATTGTTTTGGATGTATTCAAGTATATACATCGTTAACATGATTATATAGAGCCAGCTATATCAGAGTAATTTTGTTAGAGCTGAGTCGGATAGCTTCTCATTTGTTGTGGCTTGGTCCATTTATGGTGGATATCGGTGCAGAAACACCTTTCTTTTATATTTTGAGAGATGGGTAATTTTCTATTGACGCATATGAGATTGGAATTGGGGCTAGAAAAAAAACCTGTGTGGAACAATACTCTTTTTTTTATCAGTTCAAAGTGTAGTCCTATATGTATTGTTAGAAATTCAATAAAGCATATACATTATTAGATGAAATGTGCATCGTTAAAAAAAAATGATATTTTTTAAAAATGGGTTCATTCAACTCGAAATAACCGATTTGCATCTTTCGTAAAAACATATAGTTCACTAGATGATTTTTTTACTATTTTTTTTAAATAAAACATATATGGTTTGCGTTTGGACAGTAAAAAATACTGAATCTAACAATTTCCAAGGTTTTGATTATTAGTTGAATTTATTTCATTTTTGCTATACAGTATGAAGGAGCAGTGGATGTTGATGGAAGGAGCCCGAGCATTTGGGACACTTTCACACACGCAGGTTTTTATTTTTTAAAAAAATTTATTTAATTAAAAAGGTTATGCACAATCTGTTCTTCTGTAGTCGTCTGTTTTATAGCTGAACTACTTAATTATGGGAACGAGCGTTCATACATTTAGTCCATTTCGCAGCGCTGTCTGCAGTCTAAAAGTGGTCTTCCAATTGCCTATACACTCCGCTATCAAAGTGTATAGGGTGATAATATAGTATATACTCTACTAATATAATATATAAAAATTCAAAATATTTTAATTTTTCCAAAAAGAAAAGAACTAGTTTATCTCAATATATACATCACTTTTTCTAATAGTATATACCTCAATGGGCTGAGCGTGTATTTTATTTTTAAAAAAATTTAAAAAATGTGTGGGTTGCGAACGAGGCAACACATATGGTTGGACATATCATGTTTCATGTACGAATAATTATAGGGTGGGGTTAGCCCCACCAACCCAAAGTCCATTCTAACCTCCCAAATTTTTTTTTTGTGGTGGTTAGGGGCAATAGGTGAGGGAGGAAAGAGAGAGAAAGGGGGAGAGAGAAAGGGAGGGGAAGGTGGCAAGAGGTAGAGGAGGACGGTGAGTGTGGTGAGTGGGATAGCAAAGGAGGGTAACATGCGGACGCCAAATGAGGCGGAAGATGGGGAGGGGGAGAGAGGGAGAGAGAAAGAAAGAAAGGGAGAGAAGTGGTGATCTACATATAACTTATATGTAGATTGTACCACAAAATTTGATGGATGTTCATACACATTCACTTTGTATCCCCATTTACCATAATCACGTCACTATCATTAACAAAGCATATGAATCGCTTTATGCAGTACACTCCACTATGTTAGTGTATACTATATCATCCATTTATATAAATATGTATTTCATTTTTCAAATTTGACCATTTAAAGAAAAATGACAGGATACATGAGTGACAAGAGCACTGGTGATGTAACCGCGGGAGGGTATTACAAGTACAAGGTGAGAACTTTTTACATTTCCATCACTACTGTCTAGTGATTTCTATAAGTTGTACAATAATTACAATGAGGTTAAGATGACATTAACAAATGGGTGTTACTATATTTAAGTCTCTTTTTTTCAATCCTAATAGTTGTCCTCACGTCACTAATGTAGTGTGTATATATTTTATTATATCAATATATACTATACTAAGAGAAATATAAATATATATGCATTCAATTCATATAAAATATTACATCATTTATTATAAAAGAATTAATTACAAAAATAAAATATGTGTAAGTTGCTAACAAGGCCCAAAAAAGATTTAAGTATAAATTTGTCCTTAACAAATTAGTTCAGACCTATGCCGAAAACATATGAGAAATGGTGATGCAACTGATTCGGGACTGGGGAACTCATTGTGTGGGCACGAGGGACGTATCTTTTGCGGGGGATTATGTACTGATTATTGATGAATATTATAGGGGTTTTTGTTTTTTGGACTCAGGGAGGATAGTAGATATCTCTTCTATCTTTCACCCGGAGTGTGGACAATTTTGCTTTAGGAAGTGTTTTTTTGTACTTTTAAATTGGGCGTTGCCTTTCTTTGAATAGAACTAATGAGATCGCCTATTGTCTTTTCAAAAAAAAAAAAAAATTAGTTCAAAGTTAACATTCTGGTAAGTTAAAACAAAAAGGAGAGGAAATTGGTACACAGCTAGTAGACCGAGCTTCTCATTACCTTTGTGTCTCGCTAGTAGACCGGACGCCTAACTCTAGGGTGGATTCCTTGATTGGTAGTCTTGCTCATTGGTGGTGTTTAGTCAAAGAACGAATCACTGGCTTTATTAATGCTCATTTCCTCTACATAACTGGCTTATGACAAATAACTTTCTTATATAGATATATCACTTTTTCTGGCTTATCCATGGTTTATGAACCAGTACTTCGTTAACCAAAGTTTAGTGCAAGGGTGATACCAGAGTCAGACACTTTTGTTAACTTCAACTACTCTCTTGGTCATAGCACGTCTGTGTATCTGGTGTTTCCAGTTGTTGCAACCGGTACTTATCAATACCACTCCCATCACATAGGGGTTAATTTGATCCTCTCAAACGTTGAATCAGGAGCAGCAGATGGATAAAGTGCAGTGTACTCACTCTTTCGATACTCGTAACAAGTCCCGTGTCAAAACCACTGATTGGATTTAGTTTCCTCCCCACGGTAGAGGGAATTCATCAAAGGCTTGTATACAACAAGGCTATGGCTTCGCTTCACTTCGCTACCCTCTACAGTTTGCTCCTGTTTTTATATGTTTAAAAATAGTATGCTTCATTTGAAGTATGTATACTGTTATAAAATATGAATTCTATTGTCCAACAAATTTTATGGGCAAATTTTAAAACAATGTAAAAAAAATTCAATGAAATATATACTTTTTTGGACAACTATTGAGGTATATAGGACTAGGTGAGGCTTTAAGAGGACTGTGTGTAACAATGTTGAAAGGGAAATGTAAGGATTTGTAGAGATAGGCGGCTTGTGGGGATCCACGGCTCTCCTCATCAAAGAATGTGGATTAGGCTTAGCGGGGGCGCAAGGCTTGTCGTTTCAGCAGGGCACTATCATGGTGGTGGTTTAGGCAGCCTTGTTGGAGACGTCGGGGACAACAGTTGATATCCTCATTGACCGTCCCCCCCTCCCTTCTTTTTTTGTTTAATACATTTTGCTTCTCATTTTCTCTCATTCCCATTCAGACTTGTAATCACGCTTCTATTAATGACAGTGATGGTGGCAAGAGTACTTTTTTTAAACAAAAAAAAATTAAAAAGATAATGGATAAAAACCAATACAATTACAATCCTTTTCAGGAGGATGTGAAGCACATGAGTGACATGGGACTAGAGGCCTACAGGTTCTCCATCTCTTGGTCAAGACTTATTCCAAGTAAATGTTTCATCTCCACTAAACACTTTCAATGCTTCAATATTTCATGTACTCACTCTCTATCCTTTTTTGTGTCTTTCCTTTTCAATTAGATGGTAGAGGAGAAATCAATCCTAAAGGCCTAGAGTACTACAACAATGTCATTGATGAGCTCATCGAGTATGGTTAGTTTAATTCAATTATATATAGGATCTTTTTCAAACCATTTATCGAACTGATTCTAATTCTGTAAAATCAGTTTTTTCTGATAATTAGTTACAAACGTTTTTTTATATTTTAGCATTTGGTTTCATATTTTAATTTTTGCTTATTAAAAGTTTTTTTTTAAAAAAAACTTGTTGATAGTAGTTTATGATGAAGTTCCAAACAACAATAAGATCCATCTCTTTCTCATTGATCTTACATAGGAATTCAGCCTCATGTGACATTGCTCCATCAAGACTTACCTCAGATAATTGAAGATGAATACTCAGGATGGCTGAGCCCAAAGATTGTGTAACAACCTTCATCAACACTTTCATGTCATAGTAATCAAAGCCAATTATATTATAATTTGATCTTTGTCTAACTTAAAATAATCTATTACTTAGGGAGGACTTCACAGCCTATGCAGATGTGTGCTTTAGAGAATTTGGAGATAGAGTTCGACATTGGATCACATTTAATGAGCCCAATGTGGAGTGCATTCCTTCATATGACCTGGGCAGTCACCCACCGCAGCGATGCTCCTACCCTTTCGGCCTCGCCAACTGCTCTGCTGGAAACTCAACCATCGAGCCTTACATCGCAGTGCACCATTTTTTGCTCGCGCATACAGAAATCGCCAGTCTGTACAAGAGAAAATACCAAGTAGACTCTTTTAACTCTTATATTTTGTTCAATGTCTAATTTTACTTTTGTGCTTTTGAAATCAACTACTTTTGTAGTGTTATTCGTCCTAAATATTTATACTTAGATAGATAGCAATTTATATAGAATGTGATTTTTTGTTGATTGACCTTTTCTATATTCTAAAAGCCATGTTTTAGTTATGGATTTACCTTGTATAAAATGAACATAAGCGGTGAATAATGTTTATTACTTTTTAAATGACGGTTCTACTATCAATCATTCATGCAGTCATTTTTGCAGTTTCTACAAATTTTTATTTTTTTGTTTTTTGAAGTATATATGTATATATATACCTCCACAAAAGTAAAATACTTGCACAGGAGAAATTGAATGCATATTGTTTGACATTTTATAGCAGAGTATATACCTCCACAAAACTAAATGTCATCAAAATGGAGTTCATCAGTTTAAAAATGTGGTCTATGTTTATACTGTGATGTAGGTCAAACAACATGGTTGGATTGGGGTGGATATATACTCTATGTGGATGTCCCCATTGACAAACTCAACAGCAGACATCATAGCAACCCAGAGGGCTCTTGATTTTCAAATTGGGTGGTAAAGCATGTTCTATTCATGCATATGTAACTAACTATAACAACACATTCATCAATGAATTTATATACTATATAGCTTTATATGTAACTATGTTTGATATATGTGCGTGCAGGGTCATCAACCCACTTGTGTTTGGTGACTATCCTAAGATAATGAAGGAGCGAGCAGGATCCAGAATCCCATCCTTCACTAATCTCCAATCTGAACAACTGATAGAATCGTTTGATTTCATCGGCATAAACTATTACACTTCCGTGTATGTAACAGATGACATCAACCCATCCGAAACAGCTCTTCGAGATTATTACAAAGATATGTCTGTTAAAATGGCAGGTGATTATGATCTGTCTTTGAAACAGATGCTGTATTGGAAAGGAATGACTTAACTCTGGTTCTCTTTTTTTGTTGTTGCAGTTTCAAGAAATGAAACACCTACTAGTGAGGTACAAGCACTATCTCCCTTTGCATCTTCAGCTTCTCTTCTACTTATTCTTTCTGATAATTTTTTTGTTCAATATTGCACTTGTTGGTATCAGTTTAACCCATATATGTTTCCCGATGATCCGGTCGGGATGCTTAAGATGTTAAAGTACTTGAAAGATCATTACAACAACCCTCCTGTCTTTGTCTATGAAAATGGTCAGTTCAGTTATTTGCAACCTGTGATTCATGGTTCTTAACTTTCAGTGGAGAAACACTAGGTCATGTTTTTTTTATCAGGTCGATCAATGCCATACAACAAGGACCTAAATGACACTGAAAGAGTACACTTCTTCAGAGGATACATAGGAGCAGTTCTTGATGCCACTAGGTATGGAATGCACAGATGTCTAGAGGATCTTAGAGTGGAAGACATTCTCAAAAACATGAACTCTGTTGTTGCAGGTATGGATCAAACATCAGAGGATACTTTGTTTGGTCATTTGTTGATGTCTTCGAGTACCTATATGGGTATCAATGGGTGTTGGGGCTCTATCACGTGAACTTCGAAGACAAAGATCTGAAGAGGACACCCAAGTTATCTGCACATTGGTACTCCAATTTCCTCAAGGGCAGAGGAAAAGAGTACTGGATTGAGAGAGCCACCTTACATGAAGCTTTGTAGTAGTAACTCTAATAGAACACAACAGTGTTGTTACACATTCCATCTCTTCTGGGAGATGACAATTGCATTTTTTTCATTCTATATGGTTACGGGTGGCGTTGAACTTGGCTTCTTGTTATATGTAAGCATATGAAAACAAATTTGAAAATAAGCTTTTCACTTGGAGCAGCTTTTGAAATAGCTTCCCCTGAAGCATGCTTTTAATTTTTTCTTGTTTCTAACTAGAAAGTTGTTCTATTGCTTTCTTCAAGATGTGCAATTGGAGGCATGTCTCCTGAATGTACTCTTCAAATACTATTTTTGAAAAATAGAAGATATCAGCACAACCAAACACAATTTACATTCAACATCTACCCTGTTTTTCAAAAATTGTCTCTGAAGAGTACAAAATGTTCAACATCTACCAAGATGTTCAAAAGGTGTTTGAGTTCCTTCATGTCCAAATCTTGGAACTCAAGTTTCTGTTACACGTCTGTTGGAAGCCACAATGGGCGGGTTGGGTCAAGTTTAATACTGATGGCTTGTTGGCAGCTGACATGGTTGGATGAAGAAGGAAGGGAGAAGAGGGTGTGGGAATGAGAAGATGGAGTTTGGGTATTTTTTGGCCCCTCGGAGGGCATTTTAGATAATTTATGAGGACCTAATGGTGACTACGGAGCTCTCCTAATCAGACCTCATGGCATCTAACCATGGGGACACTGTTGCACAACTTTCAAATGTAAGAGGAATATTTTTGCAATCAAAGATACAAGAGAAATATATATGCTCGGGATTTGATCCTTTTGACCTCTTTAAAAAATGTGAGAGGTGATTGCCGACTTAATGTGTGATTTAGATTTACATTTCTTTTATGTACCTACAAAGTTGGAGTCTTAGAGAAAGTAAACACAATACACAAATAGGATAGACATGGTTGTTCTCTCCCCTCCTTCTGTTGCTACTCTTTCTGTAGAGCTTATGTTTTGGCTTTGGTTTCTCCTCTCAAAGCTTTCTAGGGTTCAGCAAGGATGACTTCCCACCTGACTTCCTCTTCGGCGCCAGAACCTCTGCTACTAAATCTCATCTTCATCTATGCTTTTCAATGCAATCTGAAACTACGCTTACAAACTGTCAACAAACACTCAATCCATTTTATAGTCGTATATACCTTATTAGCCACATGCACTCATTATAATGTTAGAATTTTTTTACACATTTTATTAAATAAGTTACATAATTCATTAGAGTATTTACTTCATTTTTTATAAAAATACATACTTCATTATCTAATGCATATTTTTTAAGAAAAAAATAAAAAGATGATCACCGCATTTATGGCTATCAACGGGTCCGAGTCTTCCTTTCTTGTCTACAATTTCTCTTTTTGTGTGTGTGTATATATATTTGTTTGTTTACTCTATCATAAATTCATAACTGATAGAGCGCTAATACACCCAGTCTGTTTTTGAGCTGTCTGTAGTCTCATACACTATGATAACATAGTATATGCTAAACTATCATTAGTGATGGAGCCACCTTGGGAAGGGGGGAGGGGGAGGCATGGGATCCCCGTGATTTTTTTTTCTAAAATCATTTTATTATGGCCCATAGCCTATATGAGCCACAGGCCAAGAGCCCCACAACTCAACAGGAGCCCCCACCATTAAAAAAAAAAAAAAAATCACCCATGATCCATGTGAATGGATCCACGTGTTTCACTGTGCGGTGTGCCCCCACCCCCTTCTTTCAAAATAATACACGCTATTGAAAAGCTTATCTAAATGTCATCAACCAAATTAAAAAATTATAGGCTCATTTCTGGTTAAACGAGACTTTATGAATATTTCTAAACCCCGTGGTGAATGAAAAGATAATAAACAGAGTAATGGGAGGTAGTTGATACGGGCTTTGATGGATTTCTGTGGACATTGTTTAAGTGATGGACTTTTGTAGGCTTTGCAGACTTTCATAGACTTTTGCAGACTTTCACATATTGACTCTCATTGACTTTCACAGACTTTTGTAGACTTTCACATGCTTTCACAGATTGACTCTCATGGACTTTTACAGACTTTCACAAATCACTCTCATGGTCATAGACTTTCACAGATTTTGACAGACTTTAAAAAATCATATTTGATTTAGATTTTGGTTTCACTTATCCAACTTTTATCCCATAAATATGCCCAACATAAAAAAATAAGGGTTTTTTATTTTTAAATCCCCAGAAACCATCATATTCAGTGATGGATCCCCCACTTCTTCATATTTAAGTTTTGGTCCCCAGATTTAAATGATAATTTCTTTTTAGTCCCTATTAGGGACTAAAAAGAAAATTAAATAATTTACAGATAGATCCCTATCAGGGACTAAAAATGAATTATCCTTTAAATCTGAGGACTAAAACTCAAATATAAAGAAGTGAGGGATTGATCACTAATATGATGATTTGTGGAGACTGAAAAATAAAAAACCCAAAAAATAAATATTTTATGTATCTAGTGTTAGTGGTTTTTCAAAATGTATGTTTATGTGTTTTGTAAGTTGGGTCTTATGTTTGTAAATTTGTGTATTGGGTTTTAGTCCCATATCGAAAAAAGAGACTAGACTTGTGGATCATATAAAGTGTAGTAATTGTAAAGTATTATTTGCTTTAGCAATGGTAAGGTACTATGCACACAGTTCGCATGTGCGATGGGCGCTTTGTTGGCGATGGTGGAGATCCAGATGCAATCAGGACCCGTCCAAATGGTGGACACGTCAGATGCAATCAAGAATCGGTTACACTGATCAAGGGATACCATTGAAATGGATGCATCTGGTGGTAATCGATCTGGACCGTCGATCTTCTTACTGAAGATCCAACGGTCTAAATTGGGGGGCGATTGGACCTCTTAGAATGCCTTGAAAGGGTTCTCCAATGTCTATTAATAAGCATGATTACCTATCATTCAAACTAATCCGAAAATAATACAAGGCCTTCTTTTCATAAATTATGTTCCAATATTGAATTTTTGCAGAATCTTATATTGGGGTCATGGTTCCTTTGGGTCCCTTCAGTATTCTGTTCACCATTATCAGTGCAAATATTGATGGAAATTGCTTCTAAATTATCATGCAGACAGATTTATAGTACTTTGTGCACAGTATTGGAGGCAAATATTGTCTTAAGGAGAGCGACGTCGTAACGTGACTCGAAGTGTTCATTTGAAGTCTCGGTCATCTTCTCTAACATCTAGAAGATCATAAAATCAAGGACCCCCCCCCCCCCCTTTATGAAGATGAAATTTCAATAAAATTTCTTATTCACAATAAAAATCTATACAAGCTCTCTATACTAATCAAATATTTATTTTATCAACCATTATACGAAAAATAGATGATGAAGATGATGGCAATACCCCTCCCCCCTCCTCATAAAACAAAAACCTCTTTTGACTCTCCTTTTTCACGGACCCCCAAGCTTCCTTCAAAATTCATATCTCACAGATAGCCATCAGGCACGAACCCCACTCATTGGCGTTCCCATCCAGGGCATCTTAAACAAAATAAATTTTTAATCTTTTTTTTTATCTTAACTATTCTTAATATCAATCATTATCTCTAAAAAAAATCTCTATTTTTTACTCTTTGTTACATTAACCGTCTCATAGTCGGCAATACTCTCCTCTCCTCCATCAACACTTGAAAATATAGAATTTTTCTTTTTACCTTATTAACATTTTTACTAATTTATTTAAGGTTTACAACATTTGTATAAATATCCAAAATAATTAAATATAATATTTTTTATTTCCAATGATTCCTTACCTTCTTAAGCTTTGGATTTGGAGAGAGAGAGTTTTGATAGCATTGATAATGATAAAATCATTCAATATTTTTTAAAATATGAAACATCGTCGATGTCAAATTAAAAGTACGTATTGCTTATTAGATTTATGATTTGACAACTTTTTTATGAATCATCGACATAAAATTTGACATATTGTTTTAAAATATGATAATTATCTTTTAAATTATTCAGTGACGCGTGTCAAGTTAAAAGAGAGCCTAGCCTAACTTAAAGAAACGAGTAAAAGCCACCGCGCCTTTAAAGCACGAAGTAGGCTTGCCTTTGAGGACCTTTGACTCAAATATAAGAGATCAAGATAAAGAGCCAGTAGTGATTATATTTTATTTTAGTGTCTTTATTTCATTATATACATATTTAATTTTTAATCTACGCTATTGAAATTTTAAAATAATATAATGATATAATTTTAAAAAATATTTATATAAGTCATATTATGTCTCTCTTATAAAAAAATCATGACTCCGCCATTAATTATTACAGTGCATAAGGTGCTATTATATTCTATGACAATAATTTTTTATTTTTTCAAAACAAAAAATTATATTATCATAATTTAATATATATTTTATTTTATACTATAGTATAACTATCACTTCACTATTGACTGAAATTGACACATCTGTACAATTACAGTAGCAGTGGATGTTGATGGGAGGAGCAGTGGCATTTGAGACATATACATTAATGCAGGTTTTCTCTATTTTCTATGGTTTGAACTTCTCCCCAAGATGTCTTTGATCATATTATTATTAGAGGTGGTGTTTTGAATTATTTTTAGTTTGTGGACTGTACTGCAATATTTACGAATAAAAAATGTGACAGGGCATATGGTTGACAAAAGCACGGCCGATGTAACCGCCGGAGGGTACTACAAATACAAGGTGAGCGCTTTCAACTAATCAGGACCGTTTATTTGGTAGAATTGATTACATATATATATCCCATGGTAATATGTCTTTTTTTCCTCTTAAATACCATTCTATTTACAACACCACATGTAATATCATATACCTCGAGTTTATGTGAAACATATAATTATTTTTATTATAAATGAATCCGTATTCATTGAGTTTATATTTTATTTTTATCAAAAATATACGTTACAAATTATATAAAGGGAAAAGTCCAATAACCCCCTATAAACTGTCTGAATTATTACAAATTATTTTTATTTTTTCGAAGTTCATATAGCCTCTTAAAAATATTTATGTAAATCCAAATAACCTATTATGTTGACATATACTGTAAATATTATGTTTAGTTAACTTTTACCGAAAAGACAATACCAAAAACCTCTTATAATATGTTAAAAATGTTTAAAATCTTTTATAAATAACTATTTTACCTCTCTAAATAGGTAATAAAATCATATCCGAGGTGAATTAGCAGCCATGAGATTTTTTGTTTTGGGTTTAAGGGACGGGTAATTTGATAAATTAGTTATTTGGGTTTAACTAAATTACATTAGAGTTTTATGGTTCGTTTGGATATGAGTTTGAGTAAATTATGTGTTTGAAAAGTTAAAAATTTTGAAATTAATTTCCAAACACATTTTCAACATTTAGCTTTTCAAACAACAATTTTCATTTTTAAGCTAAAAAATCTTGTAGTTGAAAATCTAATAAAACATAGATTATCAAAAGTTGAGTTGAAACATAATAATTTAAGAATCTCATAATTTCAACCTCACATTCAAGCGCACGCTTAAAGTGTTAGCTACAATGAAGAATTTCAATTTATGCCTAAAATTAAAGGGTTACATAAATATTAAAAAAAGAAGAGATTGGTCATTGTTATGAACATCTATAATTTTGAAGGGTATATACACTTTTTTTTATATTTAAAGTGCCCTACCCCTTGGGGTGGGAGGTTATAAATCATTTTCAACTCACCCATAAAAAAAATGTGTTAGCGTGTAGTTTGATCATAACTCAGCGTGTGTAGTTGACATCACATCATTTTCCCTTATGCTCTCTCTAATCTCTCCCTCCAGTTTCTGTCCACACAAATAAACATTAAAAAAAAAAAAGCAAATATCTATTTTTTCTTAAAAAATAAATAAACATTTTTAAAATTCGAGAGTCAGATAGTATATATACATACATAGAGAGAGAAAGAGAGAGAAACCAAACACAAGAAGCATAATTTAATGAGATGTGGCTCCTTCTCCTCCTCCACCTCTTTGTGGCTCCACAACAGCTAGGCTTTGGTTTGGATTTGGTTGAGAACCTGATCAGCCATGAGGAGTACTGCAGGGACGACTTCCCAGTCGGGTTTGTCTTTGGCGCCGTCACATCGGCATATCAAGTGAGTGTCAGGCAGCGTTTGGTTACACGATTGATCAACTTTTGCGTCTGCAGAAAGTTGTTTTTATAATTGTACAACTAAATAGTTTTATTATAGCAGCTTTCTACAAATAGATTTCAGGTAAATAATATTTAAAAACTGTGATTTTAAAAGTTGGGGGAATGAGCTTCTTACAGAATCAGTTTTACAATCGCGCAATTAACCAAATGCGTCTATTTTACAATCTAAAATGTAGTCGCATATACATCTTTTGAAATCCAGCAAAGCATATACATTTTTAGATGAGGTATATACATCATTAACTTTTTTTACATTCACTTGGGTTCATTCAACTTGAAATGAATGATAAATAATTTTCATCAAAATACATATCTCGTTAGATAATGTTTACTTTTTTTTTTAAAAGCATGTAATATACATTTTGGATTGTAAAAAGATTGGGCGTATTAGGATGTGGGTTTAGGAATTAATTTTTCTTCAAAAGCTGAATTTGAAATTGAGTTTGTAGGGAACTCTCTTTTCACATATTATGAAAAAAACTAGTTTTTGGACACTTATATGTAAACATGTGTTTGCAGCTTTTAATTAAGTTACGGCTTTTTTCAGTTTAGAAACGGATTTGGGGAAATCAGATTCCTATAAACTCAGAATCTTCCTAAACTCACATCTAAATACCCCAGTCTAACAATTTCTCAAGGTTTTAATTATTATTATAACTGAATGTACTTTTTTTTTCGCTGTACAGTATGAAGGAGCAGTGGATGTTGATGGAAGGAGCCCCAGCATTTGGGACACTTGTACTCACGCAGGTTTTAAAAAAAACTAGTTTTCATGTACGCGCATTCGCGCGAGTTAATAAAATGTACTCTAATATGAATAAAATATATTATGATACTCATAATCAATTAACTGATTTAAATATTTTTATCTGTAGTCAGAATTCAGAAAGAGAAAGAGCTACTACAAAAAAATTGGATGCAAAGCTATGTGAAAAGAAAAAAATTTATGAAATTTTATGAAATAGTTAGTTTTATCCTAAAATTTCATTTTCTTATGTAATAGTAAATATTCAATAATATTTATGATACTAATAATCAATTATATAATTTAAATCTTTTTATCCGTAGTTGGAATCCAGAAAAAGAGAGAGAGACTAAAAAACAATTGGAATACAATTCCTCCTATAAAAAAAATTTATAAAATTTTATGAAATAGTTAGTTTATGATAATTAATATAAACATAAATATGAAAATGGAAGTTGAAAATATAGTAAAGAGTTACCATAAATAACTTTATGGGCACAAATGATGATACTACAATATTTTTTATATAATTTTATAGGTATATTAATAGTCAAAAAACAATTTTCATTAGAAATCTTAAAAATTTTATTAACTCGCGCGGACGCGCTTATATGATTTCAACTGCATATCATTAAAATATATTTATATAATAAGTTATGTAATATTATTTCTTGTCATGTGTCTATATAATATCTTAATATCACCAATAATAAAATATCTAATAGCATTTCTTGTTACGTTTCTACAAAATTTCTTAATAATATTAATAAAGTTATATTTTCTCTTGTAATACTGTTTTCTCATCACTCTTCGAAGTAAGCTATTTCTTGTGGAATTACTTATGTTTTATCAAAATTCTCAAACAACAATGCAATCATAATATTTAATAGTAAATATTCAATAATATTTATGATACGAAAATCAATTAACCGATTTAAATTTTCAGAATCCAGAAAAAAAGAGAAAGAGACTAAAAAACAATTAGATATACTTCCTCTTTGAAACAAAAAAAAATATTTATGAAATTTTATGAAATATTTGGTTTTATGATCATTCGTATAAGCATAAATATGAAAAAATAAAATCAAAGTTGAAAATGTATTAGAGATAGGGTGACCATTTTTCAGGGATCTGTTTATAAATAAGACAGACCTAGGGGCATCTCTGTAAATTTCTGGACCTGGGGACCTATTTACAGATGACCACAGAAAAGGACAAATTTAGCCGATTTTTATAAGACCTATTTATAAATAAGAGGGATACAGCCGATTTTTATAAGGATCTGTTTATAAATAAGAGGGATACGGGGCTTATCTGCAAATGACCGATTAAAATGTTCCACAATAACAGGCCGATTAAATTCAAATTGTCCCCACTGTTTCTATCAAATTATCATAATGCCATGTTAGATAAATTTGTCCTTGTGACAAATTATGATATAGAGTATTGATAATAGTTTGATCTCGGGGTCAAATTTGAATTTTTTTTAAAAAGGATTATTTTTAAAAATTTCCCTATTGATAACTGTTTGATTAAAGGGAAAATCCATATAACCACCTATAAATTGCTCAAAACCAATATAATTGTCTGATTTTTTTTAAAGTTCATATAACCCCATGAAAACACTTATATAAATCTAAATAGCCCCCTCGATTAAATTTTCATTGACAAATTAGGCTTATATGGTGAAAATTTATCTGGTTAACCATGACTAAAAATATAATATGCAAAAAAACTCTTACAATGTGTTAAAAATGTAAAAAATTATATGTAACTGATAATTTTATCCATACGGATATCATTTTATAATATATCTAGAAGGATAAAATCGTCATTTACAGATGATTTTCAGCATTTTTAATAAATTGTAGGGATGTTTGGCATACCAATTAGGGTTAATCAAACAAAATATTCACAAATTATTTATCATCTGTCAATGAAAATTTAACTCAATGGGTTATTTGGATTTACATGGGTGTTTTTAGGGGGTTATATAGACTTTAGAAAAAATCAGGGGGTTATATCAATTTCAGACAGTTTACAAGGGGTTATTTGGATTTTTCCCTTAATTAAAAGGGTTATGCATAGTTTGTTCTATTGTCGTCTGTTTTATAGCTGGGGTGAAAAGTCAGAACTACGGAACTATACGAAATAGCGTTCATACACACACTGTAGTATATACTCCACTAAAATATTGTATGAAAATTCAAAAAAAAAATTTTAAAGAAAAAAATAGCTAGCTTATTTTAAGATATACGCCACATTTTCTAACAATATATATTTTAATGGGCAAAGTGTGTATTTTATTTTTAAAAAAGTGGTGTGGGTTGTATATTTTTAAAAAATTTGTTCTTTTGTGGTGGGAGGGGACAATAGGAGAGAAAGGAAAGAGAGAGAAAAGGAGAGGGGAAGGTGGCAATAGTCAGAGGACGACAACGAGTGGCGAGCGGATGGTACAACTAAGTAGGTCAACAAGCGGACACCAAGAGGAGGGGGAAGGGAGAGGGGGAGAGAGGTAGTGATCTACATATAAATTCACAATGTAAAATTTGATAGATGTTGTTATACTCATATCAATTTATAACACAATTTACCATCGTCAGGTCACTATCATTAATACAGTATATGAATTGCTTAATGAAGTGTATACTCAATATATTATATTGTTTGTTATGTCAATCATTTAATTCATATAAGTATGTATTCCATTTTTCAAGTTTGATTATTTAAAGAAAATGACAGGTCACATGAGTGACAAGAGCACCGGTGATATAACTGCGGGAGGGTATTACAAGTACAAGGTGAGAACTTTTTACCTTCTTTTTATAAGTTGTACAATGATTACAATATGCATGAGATGACATTAACAAATGGATGCGTTGCTATAGCAGTCATCACGTCACTAACACAGTATATATTATAGGAAAAATGAACAAAAAAATCTCTTAAGAGTTTAAAATACACAAATCAGTCATTTTTAAAAATTATACCTAAAAAGTCTCATTTCACAGTTTTGAAAATACAAAGACTAATATGTCCTTATGCATTTAAATCTTTAATATCCCTCTTTATTCCACATTAAAAACTTATTTTTCCTACAAAACAACAATATCTCTATACATGACGAAAATCAATCATCTTAGAGGTTTTGTTATTATATATCGTAGTGTTTTTCTTATATATATCTTACATGATATTTGTTTGTCATTTTTCATTGTGTGTAATCATAATGTGTAATTTAAATCTGTGTTGTGTCCCAATGCAACAGATGATATTTTAGTATTTTAAATCTTCATTCACATTTTTTATTTTTTGGCTATTTACATATTTCTATGACATTGTTAGTACATATACATTTTTAAAAAAAACATCAACATTTAATGTAATTCATCATAAAAAAAACTTAAATTACCTTGGTACATATTTCATAAAATCCACTTGATCACAAAGAATTTAGAATAAAAAAAGTTGATCTACATAAAAATGTGTGAAATATATTAATAAAATTAAGAGGGTAAAATATTTTAACAAAGTTAAGAGGTATGAAATATATTAAGGATCTAATTGCATCGGGGTAGATTAGTCTTTTGTGTTTCTAAAATTATAAAATGAGACTTTTTTAAGTATAATTTTAAAAAGGGCGTGTCTATCCCCACCAAGACAATTTCTTATCCCACCAATAAAAAAAACAGGTGTTTTGCTGTTCCCACCAATCCAGTTTGACCGAAATTGGTCGTCATTTCAGGTTTTGGGCGACCGTAATTGGTCGAACAGGGTTCAGAACTATATCTACTTATTCTTTGTAAACAAATAAATTTTTGGATTTATCCATCATATTCTACATTTATTCTTTTATCCAAACATCAGCTAAGGGACTGAAAAAAAATATAAGTATGTATACTTTCAATTAATTCAAATTTTTATAGAAAAATATCTTATTAGACAAATATATATATCATTTTTAAGCTTCGTTTGAATTCGTAGTTAAGATGATTCTTTGTTTGAAAACAAAAAAACCTATCAATTGATCTAAACATATTTTATATTTGGCTTTTGAAATTTGTCTGTAACTTATGTAAAAAAAATTGTTCTTATATTCTACATTTAAGAATAATGATTTATTATCTCTATATTACAACTCAGACTTGGAGTGATATGAAGGATTCAAGGAGGATACACGTCGTGGGATTATGTTTTCAAGAAAAAAAATTATAAACTTTATTACAAATCCTGTTCGACCAGGTTCGGTCGTCCAAAACCTGAAATGACGACCAAATGCAGTCGCCCAAAACCTGAAATGACGACCAAGTCCGATCGCCCAAAACCTGAAATGGCGACCATTTGAACTGACGGATCGGTGGGGAAAGCAAAACACCGGTTTTTTTTTAATCGATTGGTGGGGTAAGAAAAACGGTGGGTGGGGCTAGACGGACCCTTTTAAAAAATGGCTGATTTGAGTATTTCTAACTTTTGGGAGATTTTTTTAGTCATTTTCTCTATATTCTATTATATAATTATATCAACATATATACTATATTAAGAAAAATATATAAATAAATATGCAATCAATTCATATCAACATTTATTATAAAAGACTTAATTAAAAAAAATTTTAAAAAATGTGCAAGTTCCTAACAAGGCCCAAATAAGCTTAAGAATAACATTTTCCTTGACATATTAGTTCAAACCTCACATTCTGGTAGGTTAAATTGTTACACAGCTCCTCCTGCAGTCTGTGCCTGTTCTTATTGTTTTTAAAATAATATATTTCATATATTTACTTTTATAAAATATGAATTATATACTCCAACGAATTTTATGGGCAAATTCTAAAATAATATAAAAAAATTCAATGAAATATATATATTTTGGGACAGCTATCGAGGTATATAGAGCTACAAGTGAAGCTTTAAGGGGACTGTGTGTAACAATGTTGAAAAGGAAATGTAAGAATTTGTAGAGATAGATGGTGGGAAACCACGGCTCTCCCCATCAAAGAATGGGGATGTGGCTTAGCGGGGTGTGAGGCTTGTCATTAAAGCAGGGCACTATCATGGTGGAGGTTTACGCCCCCCCCCCCCCCCCCCCCCTTTTCTTTTTTTGTTTTATACATTTTTCTTCTCATCTTGTCTCATCCCCATTCAGGCTTCTAATCACACTTCTATTAATGAAAATGACAGTGGCAAGAGTCTATCTTTTTTATAAAAAAAAAAAAAAGAATTTATAGAGATAATGGATAAAAACCAATACAATTACAAACTTTTACAGGAGGATGTGAAACACATGAGTGACATGGGACTAGACGCCTACAGGTTCTCCATCTCTTGGTCAAGACTTATTCCAAGTGAATGTTTCATCTCCACTAAATACTTTAACGCTTCAATATTTCATGTACTCACTCTCTATCCTTTTTTTGTCTTTCCTTTTCAATTAGATGGTAGAGGAGAAATCAATCCTAAAGGCCTAGAGTATTACAACAATGTCATTGATGAGCTCATCAAGTATGGTTAGTTTTATCCAATTATATAGGATCTTTTCCAAACCATTTATCAAACTGATTCTAATTCTGTAAAATCAGTTTTTTCTGATAATTAGTTACTAATGTTTTTTTAAATTTTAGCATTTCGTTTCAGATTTTAATTTTTGCGTATTGAAAGTTCAATAAATAAACTGGTTGAGAGTTGTTTTTATGATAAAGTTTTCTCCTTTATCTTACATAGGAATTCAACCTCATGTGACATTGTTCCATCTAGACTTACCTCAGATAATTGAAGATGAATACTCAGGATGGCTGAGCCCAAAGATTGTGTAACAACCTTCATCAAAACTTTCATGTCATAGTAATCAAAGCCAATTATACTATAATTTGATCTTTGTCTAACTTAAAATTATTTATTACTCAGGGAGGACTTCACAGCCTATGCAGATGTGTGCTTTAGAGAATTTGGTGATAGAGTTCGACATTGGACAACATTTAACGAGCCCAATGTGTGGTTCAAATCTTACAACCCATTGCACCATATTTTGCTTGCGCATATAGAAGTCGCCAATCTGTACAAGAGAAATTACCAAGTAGACTCTTTTAACTCTTATATTTTGTTCAATGTCTAATTTTACTTTTGTGCCTTTGAAATCAAGTGCTTTAGTAGTGTTTACACTGTGATGTACACTGGCGGAGCCAGAAATTTATTCCAGTGGGAGCAATATTTGGCTAAACGTTTTTTTTATTTATCGAGAATTTTGTTTTTGTTTTTTAATCGAGAATTTTCATATTCCATTTTCTTAATCACGATCCATTTGCACTAAACATAAAAAAAAAAAATTCAGGATTACAAGGTGCATATGAAATAACAATATAAAAAAGCTAATACATCTTTTATAATTATTCAAAAATGAAATTTGATAATATATAAACATGATAGTGTTATTGTCTTTTCCTCGATTGAGAGAGAGACTAGAAAAGAGTGAGTGCAATTTTTTCTTGTTTGCTACATTCATAAATCAGAAAGAGAGGGAGTGAGAAAGAGAAAAAAAATCTAAAATTCAAATATTATTATTATATGATACAAAATTGAGGTCAAGTCAACAAACATTTAAGTTTATTAGGATGAAAAATAAGTTAAAAAAAGGACATATAATTTACATCATTGTTTTGTGTTGCTTTTGTAAATCAGTACAACAATATTCCATAAGAATTCAATGAGTATCCATCTAAAAGTATAATAATCATTATTCATTATTATTGAGTGAAATTGTAGACATTTCTTTCATAAATTTTTTTTTATAAAATAGAACATATCCGAAAGGGGTGAGAGGAAAAGAGAGGAATAACAAGAACATAAAAGCAATAAAATAAAACAAAGAGTGGGTAAAAAAGTATACTAACCATTATTCACTATTATTTGGTTAATTGGTTGTTATTATGTAAAAAGTTAATTAATAGGGTGATGAACATTTTCATGTAGATGTGGGTATATGGATTAGTTAAATAGGATTCTTCAAAGTTTACAAATTAAGAAACAATAATAGAAACTAAATACCACTCATAAATAATATAAAATATTTAGGCAACATTTATATTGACAAAAAAACATTTATATTGAAGCGTAGAAAACAAAGAATCAAAACATTTATATGCATGTAACACTCGGATCATTTGAAAACCAAAATCACCCATTTTTAACCCAACTTTACAGCAACTTTACAGCTTGCTAAAAAAACGTTTTAAAATAAAGTGTTAATATTTTATATAAATTAAATTAAAAAAATTACTTACACTAACCGAACACAACAACTAATACTAGATACAAAGGTGAATGGGTGGTGGGCCAGTGGGGGCAGCTGCCCCCACTGGGCCCCATGTAGCTCCGCCCCTGGTGATGTAGGCCAAACAAAATGGTTGGATTGGTATAGATGTTTACACTATGTGGATGTCCCCATTGACAAATTCAACAGCAGACATCATAGCAACCCAGAGGGCTCTTGATTTTCAAATTGGGTGGTAAAACATGTTCTATTCATGCATATGGAACTAACTATAAAACCACATTCAACAACGAATGTGTATAGCTTTATATGCGACTATGTTTGATATATGTGCATGCAGGATCATCAACCCACTTGTGTATGGTGACTATCCTGAGATAATGAAAGAGAGAGCAGGATCCAGAATCCCATCCTTCACTAATCTCCAATCTGAACAACTGATAGAATCGTTCGATTTCATTGGCATAAACTATTACACTTCCGTTTATGTAATGGATGACATTGACCCATCCGAAACAGCTCATCGAGATTATAAGAAAGATATGTCTGTTAAAATGGCAGGTGATTATGATCTGTCCTTGAAACAAGTTGTTGTATTGGAAAGGAATGACTAACTTTGGTTCTCTTTTTTTGTTGTTGCAGTTTCAAGAAATGAACCTACTAGTGAGGTACAAGCACCATCTCCCTTTGCATCTTCAGCTTCACTTCTACTTCTTCATTCTGATATTTTTTGTTCAATATTGCACTTGTTAGTATCAGTATAACCCAACTTTGTATCCCGATGATCCGGTTGGGATGCTTAAGATCTTAGAGTACTTGAAAGATCATTACGACAACGCTCCTGTCTTTCTCTATGAAAATGGTCAGTTCAGTTACTTCAACATGTGATTCATGGTTCTTAAGTTTCAGTTGAGAACCATTAGTTCATGTTTTTTTAATCAGGCCGAGCAATGTCGTACAATAAGGACTTAAATGACACTGAAAGAGTACATCTCTTAAGAGGATACATAGGAGCAATTCTTGATGCCACCAGGTATGGAATGCACAGATGGATAGAGGATATTATAGTGGGAGACATTCTCAAAAACATGAACTCTGTTGTTGCAGGAATGGATCAAACATCAGAGGATACTTTGTGTGGTCATTTGTTGATGTCTACGAGTTCCTATACGGGTATCGATGGGTGTACGGGCTCTATCACGTGGACTTTGAAGACAAAGATCTGAAGAGGACACCCAAGTTATCTGCACATTGGTACTCCAATTTCCTCAAGGGGAGGGAAAGAGAGCACTGGATTGAGAGATCCACCTTACATGAAGCTTTGTAGTAGCACCTCTAATTGAACACGACACAATGCAGTTACACATTCTCTCTTTTGGGAGATAACAATTGCTTTTTTAAAATTTTATATGGTGGTGCATCTCGTGGAGCTTGGTTTCTTGTTTTATGTGAGCATATAAAAATGAGTATGAAAATGAGTAGCTTTTGAAATAGCCTAAAGCATGCTTTTGTAAGATTCCTAAAAATAAACTTTTTCCTATTTCTAACTTAAGAAGTGGTTTTTATGCTTTCTTCAAGAGGTGCAATTGAATGTATGTCTCCTGAATGTACTCTTCAAAGACTATTTTTGAAAAACAGAAGATATCAACACAACCAAACACAATTTACATACATCTACCAAAATGTTCATAGATAGATCGTTTGATCCCCGAAATGATCATCAAAGAGATCCAGAATCCGTACAAGCTTCCTCTCTCCCTGCAACGCCATCAGAACAAAAGGTTCCCAGTTTTTCATCAGGCATGAAAGAGGCTCAAAAGGCCAACATATTATGTTTCCTGGGGGGGGTGAAATCAAAGGCAGTAGTAGTCACCAAAATATACAAAAGAAGCGCAATCGTTCTATCCGGACATTGCAAACACTCCACTTCAGATGAACGGGTGCATTCGGGGTGGTTGGATGGACCGGTACGAACTGCTATCCGGTCGAGCTTGTGTGGAAGGCGGCCTCTCTGAGCCGTGTTGGTGCCATAAATTAGGTCTGTTCAATTCTGAGCCGCCCGTACTTTGATGGAACAAGCCCCACCAGCTCGAGTCCCTGTCTACAGGGACCAAAGGATAGGGCGTGAAGCGGTCTCTCTCCCATGCGTAGAAATGGTTCCCACCCGGATTTTCAACTTCTTGAATTGGCCGAGTCGGGGGATACAAGTAGAAGGCACTGTGATCTGATGAAGACAGGGATGATGGACCAATGGGAACCATGCCCCGCATGCCACCAGGTGGTCTCCGGGGACCCGAAAAGGGTGGTGGTGTCGCACTGTGTTGATGTGATGTATGGACCTCACGCGGATGACTGTGGCCCCGGGGTGGTGGGGGGGGTGGGACTATTGATACTGAGTTAGCTGGACGAGAACCTGACCTGCATAGCCACAAGTCCGTAGAACAAGTTTCAGAGTACATTTTATTTTATTTTTTAGAGAAGGGAATCGAAAAGCTTTGCAAGTCGATCAAAAAAGTATGTCCTTTTTCCATATTTGAGATCATAAGCCTCCCATCAGGCAACAACACAAAGCTGTTGGCTTTAGATATCCTGGGTTTGAGTCTTACTCCGTCGTGGGTCTCAATCTTGCTCCTAATGATAGGAGAAGATTTAACTATGAAAAAAAATACTTACCTAATAATAAAAAAAAAAGCGACCAACAACAACATTTCTTTTCAGTTGTATTATAATTGACTACATATTGATAGGGGAAATTAAGAATATATGAACATGAAAGAGAATTTTGTCAAGGAACCAGGGTTTGCTACAAGGAAAGCTATAATATTGATGATGCGAAGGATCAAACTGAAATCGATTCATCGGGGGATATGATAGAAGAATGGAATTATAATAGAAAAATGACTAAGTAGAATAATGACTAAGTAGAATAATGACCAAGTAGAATCTCAAAGTTTATAGCTGAAAGTCATATATGGTTGAATAAAACTTACCCAGGCCCACAAATATATGGATGCATGAAAGATCCTGCCATTGTAGTCGAGAAAGGAACTGAAGACTGATCGCCACCATTAATATGGCTAGTGGGTGGGGAGAATGGAGCAGAAACGTGTTCCCAACCAGAATAATGGATATCAGCAGAAGCAAATGCATGAGAGGTTGGGATGTCACTCGACCCAGTACCACTCCAGGAGCCAGGAAAAGTGGGGCCATCAATGGAAGCTTCAGTTGAAGCCTGAGAATTTGAGGATGAAGGTTGAAATGGTTGGAAGACAGCCACATAAGGGCATGCTTGAGCCGCAGATGAAGTGGCTGCATGTTCGGCAAATACGGTGTGATACCCAAACAGATCATGATCTGCAAAAATATTAATAAGGTTTCTCCCAAACAATGAAATTGTAATAATTAAGTTGGGTTAAATAAAAATGTACTTACAACCAATGGAAGGCAATTCCCCTTCCCTGCAAAATATGAGGGAGATTGTAAGTTAGTCAAAGAGAAAAATGAGATGCAAGACAATTCACAAAAGAAAAAAGTATCTGATGGTAGGTGTTGAATATTGAAAATGAAAACAAAACCATGAGAAAACCTATTAGAACATATTAAAGTCCAAGTCTTTTAGGCCAGCAAACTGAATGATTAACACTACTATCACATCCTTTCTTACCACCACCATCCATGTCTTCCTAGGTCTCCACTGCTTTGCATACAATTCCAATCGCCCCACCCTAATCCACTTGCTATTTCTTACCAGTGCAATGACAGATGAATGCCTACTATGTTCAGCCGTAAAGAATGTTCCTTCACTGTGTACCCTACAGGAGCTCTAAGCTTCCCTGAATTGTTTAAATGATTTCTAGCAGGCCATCGTTTAAATGCTAACAAAAAACAGATATAAATTTCATTTTGATAATAAATATATCGAGTTGGCACATATTGGTCATCCAACAACCAAGATTATATGTTATTTACTCATCGTATTCGGAATCCTTTTCAAATATTACTATAATAAGCATTAGGTAAGGAATCTTATTATTTTTACTGAAACAAAAAAAATATATATATCACTTCCCACCACTACTACTATAATTTAATTCCACACTTCCTTATTTTTTCCAACTTCTTTATACATACTGGCGCAACCCGGATAGTGCAACGCTTGAAGAACGAGGCGAAGACGAGCACCACTGCCATCGTAGAGATAAAATTACTACACGTTCACGTAGGGCTCATTGTGTCCATAAGGAAGAAAAAAATTTATTCAATAATATAGTGCACAAGGAAGAATAAACTCTAGAAAATAGTAATTTTGTTGGTGAAAAGATTTTGTTGAGAGTTACATTAAACAAACTACAAATAGACTCTAAATCGTAATTAACTCTATCTAAATAACCAACCTATCATGTCTCTTAATTATAACCAAAAATCATATCTAATTCCTAATCATCCATAAAGGATAAGATTAATCTAACAAATAATGAACTAGACAAGACAAAAAAATTGCACATTATCTGGAACCATCTGTTTAATGTCCTCTACACCGATCAAACGGTCAAAGTACTGATTTGGCCACAGGCAGCATCACATACATTCTAGAGAAATACCTCCAATTCGTAAATTCCTTTTTTCTTTTATATCATCCACCAAGTCCTTGTCACATCATTCAACATTATATTAACAGCACAACTTTAAACAAGGCATAAACCAGGCATGAGATGATATCAGCAATTCATCTATAACAGATCATTCACATGAAGTGGCATGATCAAAAAATCCATTCAATGCACTTTTCGGAATATCATGCAAGTGGGATACACAAGTGAGATTCACATTATGAGCACCAATGATTCTTTTCATCCATATAGACCAACATATGGAAAAGGGAGACGAGCATTTTCTTTGTGACTTTGCCATTTTTTCTTGACTTACAGGAAGGCATACATCCTTGCAAATTGCACTCTCTCCTTGAACCCCAAATTATTTTCTGCTTTTCCAAATTCTTTCGACTAACACCAGCAGAAGAAGATGAATAAAAGGACTATATCCCCCATTGTCATCCACCTCCTCCAAGCAGAGAGCATATATGATTGATGATCTCCACATGACAGTTGGATGCAACTAAAGGCCATTCCAACCCTTGACTAAGCACACAACTACTAGAAGATTATCAGCCTCCCTATAGGCATTTCTTGCACTAGTAATAGCTCCCACTTACATGCCTTCGATGATATCAGTATGAAACTTCATCTACTTCTTTCTCCATCAACACTCACTATAAAACCATTATCGGAGACCTTTTTAAGTATTATAAATACCATGTAAAATCTGTCTTTGTCCAAACTTCACCAACTCAAATTGAGAGAGAATGTAATCACCATGTTAGCCAAAACATATATCGTAATCATGGACTTCAAACTAACATTTGTTTAAAATTACTGTTATTTGGCAGGCTGATTCACAAAGAAAGAATCAACTCTTCAACATCCCTTGTATCTAAGACATCTTCTTGAAAGTGTAAAAAAAAGAACCTAAACTAATGAAGACCTCACTTCTTCCTGCATAAAAAGATTTAACTAATTTCTATTCTTCTCACTTAAAAATAGAGGCGGAACTGCAACAAAAGGAAAGCAAGTAATTTAAAACATTGTTACAAAAGAAATGTGGCACACAATGTCATCTGCTTGTTGGCAGAAAATAATAGGTTCAAACAGGAAAACAGCTGTTTCTCTTTGCCATCTAACACTGCCTAACCAAGTGGTGGGAAAAATGCTATTGATGTTATTCTTACATTATGGGGGATTGCAATAATTTCGAAGACATTTATTTCAAACTCCAACTAGCACGGTTTTCTTAATTCACAAATTCACCACATAGTATCTCTTCTTCTAGATTCTTCAATCAGATTACAGGACTACAATAATGTTCTTTGGCATGAGGGATGAGCTGCCTGAATAATTGCATGTATACTTGAGATAATAATTGGAATGCTTTACAACTCCGGTCTTCCCTCAAACGTGATGAGGTCTCCTCTTTAGACTGGACGCATAAATTGATATTTGGTTCAGAGCTTTGTTTGTGCAATACTTTGTTGGAGAAAGCTTATCTCCCTTACTCCTTTTAGGAAGGTCTTTATGTCCCCTTCACTACAAGAAAAAGCATTTTTTGCGACCATTTATTTGCGACGGCCCACTAAAACATTCATAAATGTTCTATATTTGATGGAAATATTTTATTGTCGCAAATATTTATCAGCTTTTGCGGCGACTGAGTTGAGCCGCTGTTAAAAGAGGTATTTATAGTGGTTATGTTGGTCCGTTGCAAATAAAATATATTTGCGGCCGGTGTCTTGTACCATCGCAAATAATTCCATGTCCATCTCACCGTTCATTTTTCTTCCGTTCATTTTTCTTTTCAAGTTCAGTCGACCGATCTTTTGAACCCTAACATGGTTAGCTTAACATCACATTCAATCCTACAGCGACGCCGTCGCTTCATTGTCTCTAATCCCCCACCAACCCTGTCAATTGTGATCCTCCATTGACATCATCATTTGTCCCCCCACCGAAGCCGTCCAATTGCGATCACCCACCGACGCCGTTGCTTGCCCCCCTCCTAAGCCATCCGACTGCGATCCTCCACCGACGGCATTGCTTCATCGTCTCCGACCCCCCACCGACGTTGACGGACCACGATCCTCCGCCGATGCCGTCGCTTCGTTGTTTCTGATCCCCCGCCAACACTGTCTGACTTTGCTTCTCTAAAGGTGATTCTCTCTCTCCCTTTTCTTGTCTTCAATTTTGTTCCAAAGGTGATTCGGGTGGATTAAACGAAGGGACCTTTCATCTCATGTTGTGATTTGTTTCAATGTGACAATAAACTATGAGAATAGTTTGTTAAAAAGAAAATATGTTTTCATTTTCACTACACTTCTGTCTTTCATAGAAATAGTAATGGCCCCCACAATGACATTTGTCAAATTTTTAAAAGTTGATTCACATTTATCAAACTATAGGCCTTTAGTTTCCTGTGGGAACATATAAAACCTCCCCAATCACATCCATCCAATCCTCATTAGATGGCTTCAATCAGTGTAGCTAACTTATTCTGTGACACATTATATTCAACACTTCTTTGAGTAATACTTCTGTAGGTAAAATATATATTCAGAAATCTATTTTTCTTTTAAATTTAACCTCATGCTGTGATTTGTTTCAATGTGTGTGCCAGAATAGAGGATATGGACATGCGTGTGGACCATGATCAGTTTCGCATTCAGTTATTGTATAGAAAACTTAGTTTAGAACTTTAAATCTCCAATTGTTGGCAGAGGACATGATGGAAGTTTTATTTAGGTGTTCATCATATGGATTAAACTGAATACTGCTAGTAAACATGGCTATATTTGATGCTGAATATGGGATGAAAGAGAGTCTATTTAGTTAAGATTTCTTTTTATGTTTATATTATGGTGTATATGTTGTGGTCTGTAATTACTTGTAGAGAGGCTTCTGTTTGAAATGACAATAACCTAGGTAGATCCTTATGGATCCTGGCATCTCAGCTCATCAGTGGCTGGGGTGTGTACCTTTCAGGTGCCACTAAGTGCGGTTTGTGGGAGATCGTCTGGTTCTGGAGGAGTAACAGGACGCACTTTATGTGTCCGGGTGGCCTCTCGTCCACCGGGTTTGTTTTGAGGCACCCCGACTTGTGAGGGCCTTATTTTATCTCTCCTCACCTTTTGTTCTTACTCTTCTAATCTCTCATCCTCCTTCAGTCATTGTTATTACAAATACTTAATGATAATGCCTACATTCCTCAAAAAAAATAACCTAGGTAGAACCATCTATCTTATTCTGTCATTTCAGTCTCAAGCACCAACTTAAATTAATTCTTCTTTGCATTCAAATCCTGGCCCTCTAAGATGAGCTTGGCATTGGCTTATTTTGTAAGAAATGTCTGAATAGAAATTACAGCCTGTTGAGGGCGATGAAGAGGGATCTCATGCCCTGCTCCTATAACTGTTACTAATGTCAGGCCTTTATATACATATGACCATCATTAAGATGCACTTTAAAAGTTAAAAAATGTGCACTTTAAAATGCATTTTGGAAGTGTTGATGGATCAATGACAGTGGACTTGAACTGGGAGAAGATAGAAGTCATGCTTCTCTCTCTCTCTCTCTCCCCCCCCCCCCCGATGGATGGATGGTCCCTGATCATTTGCGGCAGCTTATTTGCGACGGCAGAAAAACCGCTATAAAAGGGTATTTGCGACCGCTAACCTTTTAAGACAGTGGGGGACCCAAACCGTCGCAAAATGTATTTGCGGTGGTTGCGGAGACTATTTGTGGCGGTTTTGAACCACCGCAAATACATGTTTTTTGTAGTGCTTCCTTGTTGAATTTGACCAGTTGTTATTAAAATTACATGTGGTGAGCTCATATCCTTCATATAAAAAATTTATAAAAAATTATTTTCAAAAGAAAAGCACCTGGATAAGCATTATAGTAATTTTATTTATAAAGATGATGTCATGGTGTTCATAATATCCAGTAAACTAAATAAAAGAGGGAGGTCATAAGGAACTTATATACAATATATAAATAATAAACATTTGTACTTACTCAAATGATGAAGGACCCTGTGCATATCTACTGTATGGACACCAATGGAATCCAAATGCCTGGGAAGTTTAAGAGGAAGGATATAAGGGACTACAAAAACTTGTCACTTCAAATCATTTTCTTATGCATAAAAGCAAATATTGAATGTAACTCCACGTCACTCAAATTCAATTTGAGCAGAGATAAGAAAAAAAAAGGGTATTAAAATCAAAAGGAAAATAGAAAGCAAACTTACAAATTGAAAAGTGGAAACAGTTTGTGCAATAAAGAATGTCAGATTTTCATTTCAAATTACCCCCAACCCTTCCTAAAAAGAAAGAAACAAAAAACAAAGTCATAAATACAACTCAATCTTGATTCCCACCACAGGCAAGCCAACATATTCACAATAATAGAAGAAAGAGCACCAGTTAATAAGCCAACAGTACAAATGTTGTCTGATGAACCATCCTCAGTTACTCATGGAATATAGATTGATGAGATGCAGATCAAGTGTCCCATTGCCGTGAAGTGTGTTCATAAATACCAAATCAGGACTAAAATGAATGGTTCAGCAATAAAAAAAAGTACAGACCGTGTATCTGGTCATTCATATTTCAAAATCAGAAAGTCAAACTGATGCTAGTGTGAATAAATTGTGATACAATTCAGCATCATAAAAGTGAGTGATTGTAGTGTGTTGGTTTTCTGAGTTCCAATTATGTATAAAATATGGACTCTGAGGGTGTAACCGATCCTAACGGAATCTCCATTGCACATCCAGTTGAATTAGAAAAAAAAATTTGTGAAGGTGTAGAAGGTTTCAAATATTTCTATGAGCAAAGGACAAAGTATGAAAGTATCCAACTTCCTTAACAAATGAAGTACATGAATTCAATTCTAGTGGATAGAATTCCAAAGATGCCCAAATCATGACATGATAATAGAATAGCATGAAGCCATGGATTAAATCCAGTACAATATTGCTCGAAACATCAGATGAAATCTGGCATCCATTCAAAAGATGTATTTGGCTAGAAAAGAATATAGTGAGGATATTTGATCCTCTATATATTGTTCTTGTAATGCATCAAGGTGATAAATCTCTCGAAAGTATTATGCATCTCTCAAAAAGATATCTAAGAAATTTTTTCCTTTATTTTGGTGAAAAGGTGGGAGGATGAGATACTGAGATATCAACCTGGTTTATTAAGATTGATCAACATCCATTGATGGGGGGAGGGGGAGAGGAGAGCCGCCAAGGTTAAAACATCACTGTCCAACAAGACTTTCCCTATTAAATGATACCTTTGCCCCCCAAGATAATTATGACCCCAGGTCCTTAAAACACCTGAGATAAGACTTTGAAATATTTTCCACATAACAAGCTATATCTCGAGATACTATATTTTATTTCTCAGCACCCACATGTTCAGATAGCATCTAAAAAGATTGTTTAATTGTGAAAGTATATCTGCCCCCCCCCCCCCCCCCCCCAAAACACCCCCACCTCCGGAAGAGTAGAAAAGAAGAGCTTCTACCCCAGCCAACATATAAACAACACCAAACCTCTTGACAGTCAAATATTTTTACCAGGAATGAACTGTAATCTCGATTTTTACACACAAAGGTTGCACAAAACAGTTCTCTTTCAAACCTTCTTCCCCTGTTCTCCTTTAGAATTTTATTCAAATAAATCATTCACGTGAAAGCCTCAACCGTCAGAGGAGACTTAATAATCCAAATCTCTTTATATTTTGAAGATCCCAACTCATTAACCCTCCCCCAAAATAAATAAATAAACAACAATCTCATATAATTTCATAATTCAGTTCTCTTTTGAACCAACTTCCCCTGTTCTTAGTGAGAATTTTATTCAGATAAATCATTCACGTGAAAGCTTCCAACTGTCAGAGGCGACTTATTTGTCCAAATCTCTTTATATTTTGAAGAACACCCGAAACTCATCAACCCTCTCCCAAAATAAATAAATAAACAATAGATGTCATATAATGTCATAATAGGATTTGATTTCATCAAGAATCCTTTTTTGTCAATCTTATTTTTCAATTTAATATATTCCTCTTTAATTGTTCTTGCTTCAAATCCTGCAAATTACCCAACATGCATCCACCCCCACCAACTACTCATCAATCAAGTCTCTTTTGTCTTGTTGGAGGTTAAACAATCATCCCATATATTTCCTGGGAAGCACAACTCATCAGATCATATTAATCAGAAGCCACTCAGAAAAAGCCTAGGAAGATATCTTATGATCATCATTTCTGATCATTCCAGACACTCATGATTGGTAATTCCACCATTTTCCATCTATCCAACCAAAGCTTAGCCGCCTCCTTACCATCACCCACTTCAAACTCATTTCTTCTTTAAAAGAATTGACCATTCACACAAACCCTTAAAAAATCCAGAAAATTTATATATGAATCTTCGACAAATCTCAAACTGAAAGACTTATAACCTGGAATTCTGAGCTGAGGGGAGTCTCCCCCAACAACAGTCTATCATAAGCTTGACAATTACCTAAGCTTCTCATGGGTCTTTCATCTGATAGTAAATTTACCAAATCATTAAATTATTTTGTGCATTTCATTCTTTTAGTCTTTCCCAATCTGATCCAGGATTTCCAGACAGAGGATGAATGGTGGAGGGCATGAACTTGGAGGACCGAGTCAAGGATGTTGTGAGGAGAATCAATGTTCAAAATATCGAAAAAATCGATATATCAAAAGACCCCCAAATTGATATATCAATTTTGGTATTTATTTATTTATTTGCCAAAATGGAAAAAAATGAAAGAAGAAAGAAACAGAAAAAATATTAAAAAAATGTGAAAAGAAAACAGAAATATGAAAAACAATAATTTCAAATCAAGTAATGAATATTTGATATAGTTTTGGTATGAAATAGAAATGTATAACTACAACATAAAGTAATAAATTTACAATTTATACATTAAATTTGAGGAAATTTATTTAAATGAATTAATCTATTGTATTGATAACAAAATGGCATATCTGCTATGTATCATAACATATACTCAGATGTTGCTTTAAGTGACAAGTGTGTGTTTTTTCAGTCACACATTTTTTAAGTCAAATATGGATATATCAGTACTGATAAATGCATATTTATTTGGCCTAACTCTAACTAAACCCTACAAAAACGAGAGAAGAGGTGGCGCAAAAGAAGCCGCACAAAGTGAGAAAAATGCCGAGAAAGAGACACTACGAGAGTGATGGAGAAACTCACGCTGATCGATGGCCAGGCCAAATCCTCTTCTTATTTTCTTCTTCTTGATTTTTTTTATATATTTTCTTCTTCAAGGGGGCCTAACGATTTTTTTTCGAAAACTACCCGATTTGTTTTTTGTTTTGCTTGGAAATTTCGATATAGCGATCGATATATTGCTATATCGATCACAATTTAAAACATTGAGGAGAATGGGGTCTACATATTATAACTCAATTTCTCCTTCACAATGGCATTGTCGACATTGACACCGTTCTTTGACTAGTTTGAAGCATTTGATCCTCATTTACCTTCAAATACTAAGCTTTTATGTGAGTGGTGAGTCAGGAAAACATCATGGAACCACATTTCCTCTTTGTGGGACCAACAAAGTGACACGCCCCATTATGTTGTTCCATTTTGAAATATAATGTCATGTTCTAGTTCAAATTGCTCATGATATTCAGTATTTTTCTAACATCTCTCATATCATATGGTTATATTTAATAAATAATAACGAACAAATATTCTAAGTTGTTTGATATTTTTCTATCCTTTTATATAAAGCACCACAAACTCAATTTGATGCTAATTTAAAGGCATTTAGGCTGACAATTCCATTATGTCCATGTCTTCCACTTTGGACTTTGTTAAATCTCAATGTTATGAACCAAATATTCTTCTTCCTATACTATAGCACAATAACTTTTTCTGCATGCAGTTTGTTGGAGCATTTGGTACTCATAACGAATGTATTTTCCAACACAAAAGGGCCTTAAGTGGAGAATATTTTGATGATGCACTCTTCCTTTTTTAAATCATGGGTCCCACACCTTCCAACATCATGGGTAATGCATTCTTTCTTCTTCTTCTTCTTCTCTTTTTTGATGGAAATGTAAACTAGCTACCACGATTCATTAAATCGGGAAACAAGTTGATTACTACAAGGAAGAAAACAAGGAAAAAAAGACCCACAAAAAAACCCAACTTTAGGAAGTAGTAGACAGTGCTACCTCCCTAGAAGGGGACCCACCCAATGACAAATCACTACTTGAAACTCTGTCCACAAACTCAACTTTTGATGTCTCGCAAATACCTATCCCCCATTCCACAATGAAATTTTGGATATTCTCTCATCTCCACAAAAAGGCATCACACCTTTGAAGTTAGCATTGTTTTTTTTAGTGAAATGGTCAGCGACTTGCCTCAATTTTACTACTAAAAGAAATGCAATGTCCAAAACATACAAGAGGAAAGAAAATGAACAAGCCAAGGGAATTAGGTAGAAGATATATCTACAAAATCCCCGAGGCTGACCCACCCCGACTTACTCCATGATTGTGAGGCGACCACGTGAAAAGGCCATGCCCCGAGCCCCAACACAGGCAATGCCCCAAAGTTAGCATTGTTTCTAGCGAGTCAAGTAGCCCACACACCTGTCGAGACCAAAGATTGGGTAGTATTTGCCTTCTTGCTTCTATCCCCTTTCGGCTTGAGTATCCTTCCTTCACTTCAAACCTTATCAAAATTGGTTGGACTGCCCTCGAAAGTTGTCGCATCACACAATCTCCATCACAACAAGTGTATCTCAAAATGTATAGACCCACTAACACAAGCCCAATAAATGGATCTTGGCAAACTCAAGGGGTTGTGGTATCCTTTTTTTAGTGGTTTTAATGCAGATCGGGTGACCAACGCGTTACTGGAACAATTGAACCACCAGAAGCAGTCCAAGAAATAAAAGGAAAAGGCAACAAACAATAATGAAACTCAATGATCTCCGAATCCCACAAAATCCAATGTGAAGGCATATTTTGTGGATGAGATCAAGAGTAGTATCTATGCTACTAGACAAGCCCAATTTTGGCCAAATTCCCTCATTAAGACCATTAAATAAGTAAATTTGTCATTTTTTGTAATAGTTTGTTGGGTTGATTGTCTTTCATCAAATATCAGAATTTATTGTCATCAAGTTTGATGGATTTGTAGGATTTTATAATAAGTGGCTATTATATTTATTTATTACTTTTAAGTAAATTATATGTAATCATGGCTTAATGAGGTTCCTAACTGGTCTTTATTTAGTCTATATATGGACTTGTAGCCTAAAAGCATAATCAGCCTTTCATATCAATAATATTGAGTTATTTCAGTTTATCTACTCTTTGAGAGAGGTTGTGTACGATATTGACACACATCAAATCTTTTTATCATTCTTATGCTGCATTATGTGATATCAGAGCTCAATGGCATGTGACGATGTAGAGAACAACCACCCTACCAATGGTGATCGTGGGGTGCAGGAGTTGTGTCGGGAGTTGCAAGAGGAACAACATCAGATCCGCCAATAACTGCAAGAGATTCGTGAGATGCTAACCAGTGGAAATCTCCGCACTGACATCAAACGACTTGGAGGGGACGGGGTGTGAGCCGTGGGATTCGCCCAAGGCCAACATGTTGTCCACAGTGCTGTCCAACAACCTCTTCATTTTTAACCCCATAACGAAAATGATTCGGATGACGAAGTTAATGGAATAAACGACTATCAACCAAGGCAGTGACAACAATACAGCAATGATTACATATTGAAAGTGTGTATCTCCTTCAGTGGTAATCTACATATGCAGGATTTTCTCAACTAGATCTTTGAGGTTGAGCACTTGGCGGAACTGATGGATCAACAGACAGAAAGTTACTCAATCTTCTGTAGGAGTGCCCCAAATACATTTTTTCCTCATGAAGGGAAGGGTATTTCACCTCCAAATCTTCCCTACCAACTCAAAAGGTTCACCACCAAGAGGAGCAAAGGGGAACAAGTCAGAACCAATCCAACAACAGTTCCGACAAACCGTAGTGCGCCAAGGATTCAAAATTCGTATGTGAGGCCAGCACCTGACACCTGTTTTTGATGCAGAAAGTCGAGACATCGCTCCAATGAATGTCACGAAGGTTGATGAACCTCGTGTTTCACCTCCAAATCTTCCCTACCAACTCAAAAGGGTCACCACCAAGAGGAGCAAAGGGGAACAAGTCAGAACCAATCCAACAACAGTTCCGACAAACCGTAGTGCGCCAAGGATTCAAAATTCGTATGTGAGGCCAGCACCTGACACCTGTTTTTGATGCAGAAAGTCGAGACATCGCTCCAATGAATGTCACGAAGGTTGATGAACCTCGTGTTTCACCTCCAAATCTTCCCTACCAACTCAAAAGGGTCACCACCAAGAGGAGCAAAGGGGAACAAGTCAGAACGAATCCAACAACGGTTCCGACGAACCGTAATGCGCCTGGATTCAAAACCCGTATGTGAGGCCAGCACCTGACACCTGTTTTTGATGCAGAAAGTCGAGACATCGCTCCAATGAATGTCACGAAGGTTGATGAACCTCGTGGAGGAGGATGATGAAGGTGTCGTGGGGAATGACACAACTGACTGTGATGGTGAATATGATGGCGTCCAGTTTGCGGAAGAAGGGGAGCGAGTCAACTTCATCATACAGTAAGTGTTGAACTCGCCAAAGGAAGAGTTCTCCAGTCAATGCCACAACATCTTCCAATCCTAATGCACGATCAACAAGAAAGTTTGCAATTTAATCGTTGGGAACTGCGAAAACTTCATTTCAAGAAAACCGATGGACCACTTGAAGATACCAACGGAGGAGCACCACGCACCTTACTTTATAGACTGGACCAAGAAGGGCCCATCTATGAAGGTGACTGAGGAATACCTATCTCTATCGATAAATATTATAGAGATGAGGTGTTTTGTGACGTGGCAGACATAGATGCTAGCCATGTGTTGTTGGGCAAACCCTGGCAGTACAACATTGACATCACCTATCGAGATAGGCCACAACAATACTTATGTATTTGTCTAGGAGACACGAACGCAATGGCCCCCTTGGGACAATAGTCAGTCTGCAAGGCACCGAAGGCTGAGAATCAATCTTTGCTAACCATTACCACATCTGAAACAGAGTTCGCGACTGACATTAAAGATGCCAAGGCATACATTGATTGGGCGTCAAGGCCCTTGTGATGGAAGGTAGAGAAGAAACTCCCCCAAGATGAAAGCAATATTGGAGGAGTTTCAAGGAGCTAATGTCCGAAGAACTGCCCGACAAATTACCACCGATGAGAGACATTCAGCAACACATAGACTTCGTTCCTGGGGAAAGTTTGCCTAATCTACCACACTATCGAATGAGTCCAAAGGAGTAAAAGATCCTATGGGAGAAAATCAAAGAGTTGCTGCAAAAGGGATTCATATGCAAAAGCATGATTCCTTGCATTGTTCTCGCCTTGCTGATACTAAAGAAGGATGGAAGTTGGCATATGTGCGTCAACAACCAAGCCATCAATCAAATTACCATCAAATATCGATTCCATATTCCCCGCCTAGATGATATGATAGATATGCTGGAGTGTTCGAAGTGTTTAAGAAGATCAATTTGCGCAGCGGATATAATCAAATTCGACTCCGGCCTGGGGATAAGTGGAAGACGGCATTCAAGAGCAAGAACGACTTATATGAGTGGCTAATCATGTTTTTTGACATGTCCAATGCACCTAGCACTTCCATGCACATGATGAACCAAGTATTACAATCTTTTGTTGGAAAATTTGGTGTCGTATATTTTGATGATATACTCATATATAGTCGGGCCGAAGAGCACCTAAATCATGTGCGACAATTATTAATCACTTTGGCTTTATGACTATAGCCTCCTATTCTTGGGGTACATAGTCAATGCTGATGGGATTCACGTAGATGAAAAGAAAATCTGGACCATAAGAGTGGCAAACACATAAGACTGATGGAGATGTACAAAGTTTCCATGGTCTAGCCACTTTCTACCACTGATTTGTGTGGAATTTCAATACCATCATGGTGCTAATCAAGGAGTGCATGAAAAAAGGAATATTTAAGTGGGGTGAGGCTGCAGAAAACAGTTTCGCCTCGATCAAGGAGAAATTGTATACCATGCAAGTCCTCGCACTTCCCAATTTTGAGAAAATACTCGAGGTGGAGTGGAAAGCTAATGGCGTCGACATTAGTGTTGTTCTCAGGTAAAGAGACCCGTTGCTCTGATACCACCTAACACAATAGAAGAACAATAAAAAAAAACTGATTTATGTCAAGATCTTACACTCTCTCTCCCAAAGAGAAGAAAAATCAAAATAACTCAATATTATTGATAAAAAAAAAGTGAATTATGCCCTTAGGCTACAAGTCCTTATATGGACTGAATAAGGACTGATTAGGAACCTCATTAAGCCATGATTATATAATTTACTAAAAATAAAAAGGTATAATATAAATATAATATCCACCTATTATGAATCCTACAAATCCATCAAAATTGATGGCAGTCAATTCTGATATCTGAGGAATAGAAAATCAGCCCTCTAAACTATTACCAAAAATGGCAAATTTACTTATTTAATGGTCATAATGAGGGAATTTAGTCAAAATTGGGCTTGCCTAGTGGTATGAATACTATGCTTGATCTCCTCCACAGAATACACCTTCACGTCGGATTTTGTAGGATTCGGAGATCATTGAGTTTCATTCATGTTTGCTGCCTTTTATTTCCAGACTGCTTCTGGTTGTCCGATTGCTCCATGAATGCATTGGCCACCCGATCTACATTACGTTCCTCTTTAGAGGGTATTATTTTATTATTTTCTTTATTTCCCTTTGTTAATCTTTGTTCGAAGACACCCCCCCCCCCCCCGTCAAGGGCTCTCTTTTAATAAGATAGCTTCCATTTTCCCTTTCCATCTTCCCTTTGTGACTCCCATATGTTTAATTGTTTTTATATAATGGAGAACAACAACCTCATTTTTGGGGAAAAAAGCTCTTGCTTTGCATCTTTTGTCACACTAAATCACTATTTGGTGCATACATCAAAAATATTTGATGAAACATTATGCACTAGGAGATAAAATATCCTTCGAGCAACAAATGCAAGGGAGTTCATTTCTCTTCCATATAGCAAACATGTTGAATGCAAGTGATATCAACCAAATTGAAAGGACCAAAGATTCAATAGCTGGTTGGTTGCCAAAAAAATATTCACGAGCATTAAGTGTAGATTATTTTGAGAAGTTCTCAACCGTTGTGATGTTCATCCTGATTTAAATGATAAAAATGTTTTGCACCTGATTTAAACTAGGACAATTGGAAGAGGTGGAACCACCTGTATTTATTGCTCAAGAAAAAATAGTAAAGCAAATCAATCTATATCTATAATATTTAAAAGTAACTTCTCGCATGGTTTGAAAAATTCTGGTCAGTTTCTCACAGGATGCATAACAGTCAAGTTGATAAATTTGTGTTTGTTAATTTTCTTCAGCAAATATAAGGACACAAAAAAAAAGTATTGCACTCTTATTCTCATTCCTCTGTTTATTTGTAGTGTGTTTAACATTCAATGCTAATTGGTGCCAGTGATTTAAATCACAATCAATATAGCGATATATCAATCACATATCGAAATTTCAAGCAAAAAGCAAAAATCGAGCAGTTATCAAAAAAATCGATAGCCCCCCTTTGAAGAAGAAAGTATATAAAAAAAATCAGGAAGTTAAGAAGAGGATTTGGCTTGGCATCTATCTACCTGATTTTCTCTATCGCTCTTGCGCTCTCTCTCTTTCTCTCGGCATTTTTTCTCCCTCAATGCGGCTTCTTTTGCGTCGCCACTTCTTCTTCCCATTTTTTTAGGGTTTAGTTAGGATTAGGTCAAATAGATATGCATTTATCAGTACTGATATCCCTATTTGACTTAAAATTATGTGACCAGAAAAAAAACATGCCACTTAAAGCAACATCCGAGTTTATGTTACATACCAGTACAAATATGTCATTTTGTTAACAATATAATGTTGTAGTTATACATTTCTATTTCACAACAAAACTATTTCAATTAATTGATATAATGAAATTATTGTTTTTCATATTTCTATTTTTTCACATTTTTTCTTATTTTTTCATTATTTTCAATTTTTGGCCCAAAAAAAATTCCAAAATCAATATATCAATCAATATTTCGATATATCGATTTGGGGGTCTTTCAATATATTGATTTTTTCGATATTTTGAACATTGATTAGTGTACACCACCCATTGGGGTGAGGGGTCTAAAAATCATTCTGGTTATTTATGGGTATGACATTGTAGTGCTCCGTTTAGATGGGGGAATAAGGGGTGGAATAGGTGAGAATAGAGGAGAATAAACAAAAAAATATATATGTTTGGGTATAGAGAATAAGTGGGTATAGCTATGTAAAATTAGGTGAGAATAAGCTAGTATTTGTATTCTGGGTCCCACCCTGAAATTGTGTTATTCCTCCACTGGTATAAGACGACCCACCTGTTTAACTCACATCTCATCACATGATCACATCAAATCACATGTCATCATCTCTTATACATCAATGGGGCCACATGTCAAATCAACCTTTTACACATTATTCATATTTTAGTCTTCATCAACCAAACAACCCAACCTTTATTATTACATTCCAAATTACAATAATAAAAAACATAACCAAACAGAAAATCACATATTTCATTTGTAGAGGGAAAATCTCGCGCTCTTTCAAGGGGCACCACGTGTCCTAAAATAGTCAAGTAAACGGGCAGTGCGAACCGGCCCATAATATGACCGAACACAGATCACTCGAAGAGAACAGCTGAGCTATCTTAATGAGGGGTCCCACTTGGGGAAACCTACCCGAGAAATCCTGCTCAAGGAGTGCCTTCCCGTCGGAGTAAGACGACTCGATAACCAGACCAACACTACCTCAATAACGATCAAGGCCGCATGACCAGTCTAGCTACTTATACCCAATACGACCGTTGGAGCGTCCCCAAAACTAACCATCCTGACCTAAGTTCGAACCCGTCTTAACCATAGAAGGAGGGAGACCACTGACACTGCAAGGCGAGGCTAGGGTTGCTCTGCTCCGTCAAATTGGCAGAGATGTGCCTTGACCCCGACAAGCTGCCTCCCACTGTTCGTTGCAATCATAGTTCGGACAAACGAAAGGGCGACATGTGGCCACGACATCATAACAAACCCTCGGTCTTGAGTCCCACAGAATCTTCCATGTCAGAAAATTCCGGCCGAGATAGAGAAATGTCTGGGTGGGAATGACATGGCCACTCACTCGACTACAAGGGCAGGAGGAGGAGGGACAGACATTCATAAGTAAGCACTCGAAAAACACCCTAGTCTTCTAGTTCCAGAGTTTCTTTTTCATTTTCTCTATTAATTCACTCCACTGACTTGAGCGTCGGAGTCTCTTTAGTCGGCACCAAACCAATGTCCCCTAAGCTCCCTTGGTGCAGGATCTCAGGCGCGACGACCCGGATCTTCACCCAGAGGCGGACCTCTGACCTGACTATACTTATTAAGGGAAAACACCACCTTCACCATTGATAAAATTATTTATTCCTGGAATAGGTATGAAACCCATAATAGCTTATATCTCTACCCAAACGGGCAATAAAAGTGTTATTGATGGTATAGAACAATCAAAGAAATTTCTGGGTCATGGGCAACTTGTGGTATTTGGGGAATTGATGTAGCCAAGTCAACAGTATGGATCAATTTATCTCAAAGAGAGTATTTGGCACAGATCAAGTGGATACACCAAAGGATACAAATATAAGAGATCAACAAGATATTTAGTTGATCCTAGACTTCCTAATAGATACAAGAGGCCAGTGGGCGGTTGATCTATCTGACAATTATTCAATCTGATTTAACAAGATCATCTGATAACTGCATGCCCCTAAAAAACCATATTTAAACAAAATTAAGTGCATTTTATGCTAACTAAAAGGTTCATGAGTTGAAAGTAATTCCAATGCTAACCGGGCACGAACACAGGATCATCAACGGTCAGGAGACATATAGCATGATACTGCACATAAATGCTAAGGACGGATCCATGGGACATAATGTTTGCAAGCTCATATGGTTGAAAAAGAACAAAGTGTTTTGGTTGAAATGCTTGAAAAATTGTATTGTGAGTCAAGTGCATCCAAGACATCTATGAGTCTGCACACAATGGACAAGTGCACTTTCATCTATCAAGTATATGATAATTTATACCAACTCAACTCTTCTTCATCAAAAAAAAAATATATATATATATACCAACTCAACTTGTTCTGTGCAGCATTCTGCTATAAATTTTAGCTCATTATCATCAAACCAGTACATGTTTTGGCGCACTAACTTATGTGCAATAACGAATCATGATAAAAATACATAAATATAACAAAAATTAAAACCAGTGTAGACAGGCATGCAGAGTAAAACATCAGATTGAGATCCCTATAATTACTCTCTCACCAAAATATATGACTTCAAGAGAAAACCGAACATATAAGTAAGCTATGGTCATAAATTTACTTGCTCCGAGAAGTCATAGAGGTCCTCATCATGTGTCCGCTCATCCATGCTAACCTCTGGACAAGGGCGATAGCCATTCGCATATAGCCAATTTCCTTTCTCGGTTTTCCGACAATTTGGACATTGCATCAATCCCTTAACATTGAATGCGGAACCAATACAATCTGAAATCTCACATGAGAAACAACAAGCATCAAGAACCAACCAAGGTCCTTCAAATAAAAAAAATATCTCCCTCATAATACAAAACCACATCTTGCAATTTATTCAATCATTTTACATATAAATTTCATTATTAAAGAAGCATGAATTGTCTATGACTATGGTTCACACATAAAAAACATCAACCAGGAGCCACAGTTTAGCAGGATGAGGTACCCAGCTATACACAGAACCGCTATGGGTGATGACATCTTTTTTACATAAAAACATCCATTCAAGCCGATTATGTATCAACAAATAGAACTATCATAGTTCATTTTAAGACCAGAGAAGGTGGTTCGTATGGTGATGAGGGGATGGATGTTGCAATAAGCATTTAGGGGATCCATCTTTTGCATTTTGAGGAGATCGCACATCTCCTTTTGTTCGATGGGCATAATTTCATCTGATTATTGAGAATGCCCTCCAAACTTCCAAATTCAAAAGAATCAAATTTTATTTTGTCACCCCAATCAATGTAAATCTTCAAAATTCCATTGACCATCCATACTTTCAAGCAAAACGAATCATTTCCATATCAATGACAGTATAAATAGATCAACCAAAGCACCTCCTGAATAACTTCATTAATCTAATCAACAAAACCATCTAAGCTTTCCCGAGACAAGCAAAACAGATCCACGAAATCAAACAAACAAACAAACAAAAAGACCAAATCTTTTCTTCTGTTCATACTGACCCAGATGAAAATCATGCCCGCAGAGAAGCTTGGCCGTCGATCGGCCGCCATTACCGCTCACAACCACCGCTTCGAGACAGATCGAGCAGAAAACTGACCCTTCTCCGCCACCCCCGCTATCCTTCTCGTTCTCCGACTCTCCCAAACCCATACCCTCATCAAATATGCTCGATCGAGCTCGTCAAAATCGGAACTTGATCAACGAAACAGCGAAAAATGAAGGGAAGAAAAAAAAACGGAAAGGAAGGTCAGATGTTGCTTCGGCATTGTTATTTCGGGGAGGGGCTATAATTGTGGGTGGGGGTGGGTGGATTCGGACTGTCGGATCGTAGTGATGAACGGTCAGGATTCGATCTCGACGGGGTGTGAATTTACGAGGCACGTGAACCGACGCTCCATCGACAGTTGAGAAAAATAAATAAAAGAAAAGAATATCGGTGGGTTGAAGCACGTGGTGAGACGTGTTTTTTACTTTTTTTTATTTAATTTTAGGAGGAATTGTTGACCGTGTTTTATAATAGAGTACTGTTACACTCAATTTTATAAATCATTATTATGTATTCCTTTATATTTTATTTACAAGTCTCAACTTTTTTCGATCCAATGAATTATTTTACAATTTCCATTAGTATTTTCTTCTTAGGTATTGCACATCAAATAATGTTAGAAATAGAGTATTTTATTATGATCCGATCAAATTACTCTCACTTTTCATATAAAACTCTTTCATCAGTGAGTTAAGTAGGTTCTTCAACCCAAAGCACATAATCCAAATCCAAACACTCAAAAACAATTTTAACATGTTCTTCCATTTTGCATTAGATCCATTTAAGTATTGGAATATTATTCAAATTGACAGATATAGAAGATGCATTCACTACACAAAAGAAATAAAAAATACTCACAATTAACAGTAATCCCATCTACTATAATGCAATAATGAATAAACATATTTAAAAATAAATACCATCATGTGTTTTCTTTAATTCTGTGGTCTACTTTATAAGGCAAACCTCAGAGCAAAATTTATATCCTTCTAATCATTTGCTCTATTGAGAAACCTAGCACATTATTATGATCAATCATTTGGGAAAGTATTACAACATGTGAGTGGTTCTCTCGAATATAAAATTAGTAAATATGAACAATATAAATCTAGGCCCAGCGAAACAATAGTCTTCCTTTGGGCCGGCTATTGAACGCATAGGTTAAACCCATAAATACATCACTCATATCAACCACCTTACACCGTCTTTAATCTGGCTAAAATAACAAATTTACTTTGCCCCCGTTTGGATACATAATATGATTTATTCTTAGGTATTTATTTATCCGACCATAAGTGAGTATAAATAAGGATAAAGTGATTTTGTGTTTGGTTGTGTTTTGAATTATTCTCGTTGAAAATCGTAAGAATAATGTTTTGTTGTTTGAGTAAAATGTGAATAAAGTATGGATAATGATTTATAAAAGGTAAAAAAATAATGATAGTTGATTTGACAGGTGATTTATAAGATGTGATTATAGTTGATTTGACAGTGGGCCCATATATTATTTGGATGGAATAACTTAGAATAGCTTTTATTGTAGGGGTTGATTGGAATCCATATACCACGTTATACCAGTTTATTCTGTCATACTTTATCTGGGTTTATCCGAGCTTTCCAAATGGCATCCAAATTTTATTCGGGGTTTTTCCGGTATCCAAATGGGGGCTTTGGGTATATTGTTATTCACATTGGTATAGATGCAACTTTATGTAACCACGAACTTTTATTTTAAAATCAAGAAAATCTTCACGATAGAGGCTACTTTGATGACGTTTCACGTCGATTTCCCTTTTGTAAGATCCTGATTGTGAAAGATTTGTGCCCCCAAAAATAAACGTGGAAGCAAACTAAAATTTGCTTCAATTACATATCTCGATATATGCTTGGAATCTGTTGAGGTATTTTTCCTCTTTAGTCAACTTGACTTAAGTCTATCAATCGGACAGATACGGATCGGATATGCTCATATATGTATCCGTATCCGAATTGGATATTCGAAAAAATATATGTATCTGATATCTGACAGATACTCCAAAATACATATCCATATTCGATCCGAAAATTTGAATACGGACTCGGATAATATCCGAAATATGCGAACTAGATTAAAATATAAAGAATTTATAAAATCTTAAGTCCTAACATGGTTAAATAGAATTTTTGGATATGGATAATTTGGTTTGGATACAGATACAGATTTTTGGATATCATATATTTTCTGCATTTTTTTATACAGATTCGGATCGGATACGAATATTTTTTTAGATAATTGACAGACTTAACTTGACCGGTTGGAGCCTCCTTCTAGAATCCGAACCCGGAAGAATATGAATCCTGCACTAAAAAAGAAGAGTCAAGGGGGATACTAGTGTAGTGGCAGCCAAAAGGAATTTGTAGAGATATATTAGTAAGGAAATTCAAAGGTTTATCTCATGATCAATGTGAATTCATGCCTTGGTTTGCTGTTAATCTTCCCTTTTATAGGGTTCATGGGCTAGATAGCCGTGTCGCTGGCCTCATAGCTGTTGTAACAATTCTTCCTTAATGGCTGCTTAGTGGGCGAACTATGTGGTAACTGCCATACTTTATTGTAGTTGAACGTGCCTTTAATCACTCAAGTGTTATGAGTAATGGGCCTTAATTATCCACTTGACAGTTATAGACGTTATGAATGTCTGATCGTTTCCGAGGTCCTCCTCGTGGTCTTGGTCTAGTCGGAACACGGAGTCATGTTCGGCATATATCTAGTCATTCGTCCACGAGATTTGAGACCATCCGATCATACCTGATTCAATCTGGTTGAGTCTCACTAGTTCAGGATGGCATTCGTTTGCAAGTTGTAAGCCGTCCAACTAGCCTTAACTTATTTTGATGAGAGGCTAGTTTGGTCGTATCTCACCTAACTAGGAGTATGCTCGATATTCCACTATTAGGTTTGGGTCCTTAAATGTCAGATATGGTGGCTCATACTCGTCTAAGCCCTGACACGTGTCATTTTTTTAGACAGGGTGCATATTTTCCCCTCCACTAAATCAATTAATTTTTCAATCTAAAACATATATTAATTGATCTCAAACTTAAACTTATGAGGCATAACAATTAAATTGTAAATGGAACAAATAAAATAACTTTATAGGAGATTTAATAGGTGAGGAATAAACATTAAAAAATTATTGAATGGAAACACAAATTGAAAAATAGTTTTTTGAATAAAATTGTTTTTTAAGATGATTTTAGACCTTGACTTTTATTGGGGTGTTTTTTTAAAAAAATTTATGAATCAATATTTGAAAGCAGTTGATGTTTGGTAGAGAGAGTTGTTTTTCAATTCAAAAAATCAATTCCAACCAAAAAGCTTTGTTTTTGAGCTTTTCAAAACACGAATTTTGAGAGAAAATGTGCAAAGAATCCAGCTGTGGATTCTTCATTAATCTCACCTGTTTGGTTACACGATTTTGAAATTTCAGCTTTTTAAAAATCAAAATCTAACTTAAACGTGCAACCAAACAGACCCTAAATCTTTTAGATTCCCCCAACATATACATGGACACTAATCAAGCATGCATGTCTATTTTATATTTTTATTATTATTAGATGTCCGTATAGAAAATTAACCACGTCATCATATTCGGCATTGATGTTTTCATTAAAAAAAAAAAGCGCTTACGGCATGTGTTGAAATATAATAATAAGTCATATTGGTTTATTTCATGATTAAAAAATAAAATTTTATTCATTTTTTCAATGATTCTGCAAGAGGCTCGCATATCACTTGTTGGAACTTCAATAAAAACCCTAAACCTCAGATGCATGTAGATATAAAAAAGAAAATAAAGAATATGCATACATGTCGTCATTGTTTTGAAATTGATGGTAGGTCTTCTATCTCCAAGTCTCTCTCTCTTTTTGATGGGGCTGAGTATGAGTAAAATACTTAGGGTTGGAGTGGGGACCTCATATACATAGACAATCCAAATTTCGTCTTTGTTTATCATAATAATTAGAATTATAAATAGATTTTTAATAGGTCTCTACATATAAAATTGAATCTGTATTTATTTAATACACGTGTAATTGAACATGCATAAGAGATGTATTGTATAACATAAAAGAGTTTTGTTAACGAGTGCCATCGGGACACTGGTTAATCCACATTAATTGCTCACTTTTTAGGCAACCCAACAAATTAATTATGATATGAGTATAAAAAAATATTTTTTTTTAAATACCAACAACACCCCTAATAAATTAAATTCACTGTCTTTTTCTTCTTCCCTCTCATACCCTATTTTTCCCTCCAATATTTTTTTCTTCTTCCCTCCCATTCCCTATTTACTCATAAATAATATAAAAAAATTGACTATATATATATACAAAAATATTGTTCAATTGTTTGGTATACATACATTTTTTTACATAAATTGGACATTTTTCCTGAAAATATCTTATTTATGCTTGTAACATTTTTTATTTTTAAACATTGTGCAAGGGAGGGAAAATTAAATTGGATGTGAGATGAAAAAAGAAAAAAATGTAGTGAATTTATTAGAGGTGTTGTTGGTATTTTAAAAAATCTTTCATTTTTTTAATCATATTATAATTAATTTGTTGAGTTGCATAAAAAGTGAACAATTAATGTGGGTTAACCAGTGTCATGAGGACACTTATTAACAAAACCCAATATAAAATTAAATTACAACTGAATAGGTATAATCAACACTGCTCATTCTCTATTTAACAATCAACAATATCTAATAATGTGATTTATGTCCACAACTTAAAAGAAAATTTTAACACTGTGCAAGTGATCCACGTGTCCGGCCCTCATTTAGTACTTGCTGAACTGATGGAATTGGGGTCGTATAGGACCCAGACCTACTGGGAGTTGGGTTCATCAGTTGGCCATGGACATCCCTGCTGCATGTGGAGGCTATGGCCATTTACATGGGGATCTTTGCAGAGGTCTCACCAAACTAAAAAAAAATATACAGACTAGGATTTTTACATTATAAGTGGAATAATGAATGGAAACTAAAGCTATTTTGATCCAATTGTCAAATTGATTCAACTTTTTTATAATTATTTTAAAATTAATTGGTTTGAAAGTGTTTTTTTAACTTTAGTTGTGTTTAAAAATTATGGAAAACATAGTTAATATATTTTTTATTTATAGAAAAAAATTTAAAAAAATAAAAATTGGTTACAAAGAGAACCTAAATTGATGATCACATAAATCATAGTATATTAGATGACACAAATTCATAAACACATGTCAGTCCCCCAATTAAAATAGATTATTTTAGTATATATCTTACATTGATATGATTTACTTAGAAATGATGTTTATTATTGGAGATTGGATAGCTAGATTAGATATGTTGATGAAGAAAATATATTTTGACTAATTTGAAAGGGTAAATGGTTGGAATTTTCCATTCAATTAGTACTTTTTATAATGGTATAAATACATGATGATATTAGTTTTATACACGTGTCAAATGCACGTGTATCTAAATGTATAAGATATAATTATAATATTAATGCGAATAACTCAATATGAAAAATATGATTAGCATATTAAATAGGATCATAAAAAATAAAACATACACAATAAAATGAGTAAAAAAAGACAAATCTTGTATAAATATTTTTAGGAATTTAAAGTTTATTTCATTTAACATATAAGAGATCATAAATTATACAGCATATGACATTTTTTTTATATTATAATAAAAATAATCTTTATTACAATATGAATATATTGATATGATTATTTAAATCTGATTTAGAAATCTTGAAATATATTTATGCATTGAATTTGAAATCTTAAATTTTGAATAAATATAGATGAGCAATTGCTAAATTTATGAGAATCAAAAATAGAAATAAAAATGGTTCACTTTCTTTTAAATAAATAAATAAATAATAGAAAGTAATAGAAAATAAACTACCTCATTAAATGATGTATAATTTATTTAATTTTTTAAAAAAACTTAGATTGTATTTTATGCCATGTTTGGTTCTTGTCATTTTTTTGTGGAATTACTTTATCAGGAATCATTTTAACATGAATTATTTTATTAGGAAGCCAAATTTTATCAGACTATTTGGTTTGGTAATGGATTTCTTCAAAGAATTACTTTACTGTGTTTAGTTTATACATGTAAAATGATAAGAAATTTAATTTAAATATCTAAAATACCCTTACTGTTATACATATACTTGCAAAATTTATTTCTTTACCCATATTACAAAAAAGACTAATTTTTTTTTAAAATATTTAATGAATGCGAATAAATAAAAATAAGTATACAAATTATAATAATATCTGAACCCATTTGTAAAAATAAAAACTAAATTAAAAACATAAATCAACATCTGTTTTGCATTGTCAAAATTTCACATTACATATACCGATTATAAGAGAGTTTCTTGGTTATAAAATCAAAACGAATATATAAACAGTGAGTTTAAAAAAAAGAAGAGGATATTATTTATCTTAGAAAGGATATCAAATAGTAATTTAATAAATTTATAAAATATTAAATAATAATCTAATTTAAGATTCTAGGTAGATTTTGAAATTCTCATAAAAAATGGTTATTCCGTTATTTCTTCATGTCTTATTTTAATTACAGTGGGTCTACAAATAACACGAAACCAAATCTCAGGAAAGAAACCCACTGATTGAACGGCCGATCTAGCCTTGTACGTCCCAAGAGCAGGGACCTGTAGCCAATTTTAGCAAACAAAAGGGCGTAACTGCAAAACCAACATATGGTACGTTTTTCTAGCCGATCCGCTCCCGAATATATTTGTCTGTTGAAATTACGAAAAAAACCCTTCCGCGACTGACCCAAACCCTCCCTATAAATACCATCGGTCGTACAATTTCAACCCCTCTTCGTCTCTCCCGGCTCTCGTGTTCTGTCTCTCCCCTTTCGAATCTAGGGTTTTCTTTTCCTCTCCTTTTAGGGTTCGAAGAGCGGGCAATCATGTTGGTCTACCAGGATCTGTTGACATGTAATCTCTCACTCTCTCTTTTTAATCAGCTATTCGTTTGGGTTTTGAATTCTAGATCTGTACGTTTCACGTTTCGCTTCTCTGTGATCCGGATCTGGATCTGGTTTTTACGTTCCTCTTCGTTGTTTCTCAGATCTGTTCAATTTTGTATAATTTACTATAGCAATATTTGTTTTTTGTGTTTATGGCGGGTGAAATCTTTGCTTTTCGATCAGATTCTGATGCTATTGTTGGGCCGAATTGTTGTTATTTGCGATGTTTGATTTCCTCTACTAGTTTTCATCGTACTTGGATCTTGCTTAACTCATCATGTGGTTGTAATGCATCGAGTGAAATAGATTTTTTTTTCTTTTTAAATTCACATTCATTTGTAACCATCTGATTTTCAATGTGGTCATGTGGCAACCCCACAATGAAAGTCAAGCACGATACAAGTATAAAAAAACAAACAGAGAATCCCAACCCGTAATATTTATGTATTTTAGTCTCAATTGATATTCAATTTAAATTATGATTTGTGATTTGTTTATTTTTAATATGCATGACATGTACTTAGACCTGTTCATATTTTCACCTTTTAATGTAACTTGTATTTACTGTTGCTATTGTTCTTCATACCTGGAGGGAACATGTAAAATTTGTAGTACTTTATAGTGTTGTGAACTTGAGAATATTATAAATTGACTTGCTATCATAAACCAAGCTAAACATGCGTCTCTGAGCCTATCTGTTTAGGGACATGCATCGCATTCCCTTGATGATGATTTTTTCTCACCTAATTGTATGTATAATTATTTTGGCTTGCTAGGAAAAGGCTGTTTTCTTTTTTCTTTTTAATGGCTGTTGGTTTTTTGAGATTTATGTTGGTTTATCACTTTAACACATACAATTCATCACTAGGGGCAATTATAAACAACACAGATTGTTTGATTGAATCCTGAGCCTCTTCTTTCTGAGTGAAGGAATGGAATTGCCTGAGGTCATCATTATTAATTAATAGATGAGAAATAGTTATAGGAAATGGATGGGTATATAGATACAAAAGTATCTGGAGATTTTAAAATACAGTTTCTTGTTGTATAGTGCCAGTGATCTCATAAAAAGCAGCAATTGATGAGTTATCAAACAATTGCAACAGTATAATAATTATTTACTCATTGAAGTTAGTGGTTATTAATTTAGTGAGAGAGGTGCTCTTTGTCAGAATACACTCTTTTTTTGGGTTTAAATTTAAACTTACATATGGTGTTCCAATGAATTAGACAACATCTTTTCTTGAATAGTGTGGTGTCCACCATTTTTATTAGACTGATAAATGACAGTGTAATGATTAAAAATGCTAAATGAAATACAGTAAGAATGATATATTGAGAACATGAGGAATGTCCCAGATTAAACATAGGTGGGCTATCCGAGCTTAAACATTGGTGGGCAACATAAAGAATCAGTCAGCATAGGTAAAAGATGGAAGTCAGGACACATTGTTTTGGTTCAAAAAAATGTAAGATAAACAAGATGGCTCAGCACTTTTTATTGGGTAAGATGTAGAATGGTGTGTGTTAATTTGGTTGGTTCTCTATGTTTTAGTGTGTAATGGAACTAGTTTGGCTTAGTAATATGCTCTCCATACCTTTAATTGATCGGGCATAATGCATAAAGGCCATTGTTTGATGACGCTCTGACACTAAATATATAGACAATTCAGTCCTGTATATTAACATTGGACTCTGCCCTTTATACCCACATTCACCTGTGCTAGACTATGTAAGAAACTGTACATTTTAGTCTGTTAGAATAACCATGGAAATTAACCCCTTCCAGCCCTTTAACAACAACCCCCCCCCCCCCCCCAAACTCCCCAAAAAAACACAGTGACCAGCTTTATGCCTAATAGAAGGAGACTGAAGTTATGGGACTGGTTGTCCTCATTTGTCTTCATTTATGACTCAGGGATGAAGTGGTCCCTGATACGTTATGACCTTCTGCTCACTTTGTCTGCTGTTTGCTTCTACATTTTTAGCTGATCATTAAAGATGGAACATTATGATAATAGTGTATCATACCCAAGCATGTTTTGTTTTCAACATATTTCAACGTTCGCCATTTGAATGTTAATATGTTATCTTAAGGGTGTCACTCATGTGATGGTTTTGTTATGATTTCAGTTATAAAATGCAATAAATTGGAAGTTTAAAATCATTTTATTAAGGGTGATGTCAGCAATTTTATCAAAAGACTTATAATCTATTATTGCATATGTTGTAGTTGAGTTGTTGACTTAAGATGTAGCATGAAATGTTAGGTTTATTGAGGTCTTTTGAGTGAGCATAAATAATTAAAATGGGTAGTAACCTGTTATTTCACATTAAAATGGTTGTGCATATACTGATCTGCAAAATTTTCTAGAGAGCATGCAATGTGCTGCCATTTCCTACAGTTGCCTAAAGATTAAACTTCTGCCGGATGGCCCGGATATCCTTATATATTCTTTATACAGTTGTAATATTTTTTTTTTCTGAACAATCAATATATACATGTCATTCCTTACTTCCACTCTATTATCTGCTGGGCAATCTCAGCTATGTATATTCTGGAGGATACAAAATTATTAGTGTCTTTGCAGTTTGGCCATGCTATTTACAGTGGAATAATTATATCGAATTTGTCTTGCTACAAGTATTATTTGTTATGATCTTGATTATTTGTTAACTTTGGATTATCAGTATGAATTAAGCATTTCATTGCAATATATCAAATCCATAATGTGTGATATAGTTGTTGAGATATATAATATTATCCCAATTGGCTTAACCCATATGGTGTGTACATTTCAGGTGATGAGCTCCTGTCTGACTCATTCCCATACAAAGAAATTGAAAATGGCATTCTGTGGGAAGTTGAAGGAAAGGTCTGTATTTTAAACCTGAACTATAATTTTGTTTTTCACTTATCTTCATTCTTATCTTCTCATTTATGCATGTAATTGTAAAGCAACCAACATTTTTTGAGGTTCTGGGTTTTGAGAACTAAAAAAAAATTTGGTTATAGAAGTTTGATAAAACTTAGAAAAACAACAGATTTTTCATGATCTGATATATGTTGAAGAACTTGCACCGTGGTCCAGTTCAATGTTAATGACTTGAGATTGTGATTGAGTGATAACAAATCATGCCTGATTAGATTGCCATTTATTGATTGACAGTGGGTGGTCCAAGGAGCAGTCGATGTCGACATTGGTGCAAACCCTTCTGCTGAGGGTGCCGAAGACGACGAGGGAGTTGATGATCAGGCAGTCAAAGTGGTTGACATCGTCGACACTTTCCGTCTTCAGGTTTCCACTCTTTTCTTGAACCCTTTTTTCGTGGAGGCAAGAAGAGTATGAACACTAATATTTTTTTATAAAAACATTGAATCGCTTCCAGGAGCAACCCGCTTTTGACAAGAAACAGTTTGTGACCTACATAAAAAGGTTCATCAAACTGCTGTCAGCAAAACTGGATGACGAGAAGCAGGCAGCATTTAAGAAGAACATTGAGGGAGCAACTAAATATCTGCTTTCAAAGCTTAAGGACCTCCAATTGTACGTATTAGCCGACTAAGTTTGTATGAATGAATTTTGCATTTTAAACTTGAATAGGTAAAAGTCCAGTCATTTTGATGTATTGTCTTCTCATGTGATTCCTGCAGTTTCGTGGGTGAGAGCATGCACGATGACAGCACCCTGGTTTTTGCTTACTACAAGGAAGGTGCCACTGACCCAACATTTTTGTATTTCGCCGATGCCTTGAAGGAGATCAAGTGCTGAAGGAGAGGGGAGAGGAGCTGCATCAACCCTGTATCGGGGAGGTGGTCTTATTTAATTATATTTACTTTTTAATGGTGATGCATTTTATGCCCTACTCTAGCTTGTGTTTGGATTTTGATCTTGCGATGCCCATGGAGATAAAACTCTGGTTTGATAATTCTAAGTGGGGATATATATTTATCATTATTTAAGGGGAAAAAATAGACTATATCGATTTGCGCTTGCTGTTAGTATTGTGAGTATTTTTCACTCCTGTAATGCTGGTGATCAATTGTGATATTGCATGGCTTTAGATAAATAGATTGGCAACTTTTCCTGTGTGGAGCTTGATCTTGTTTTGCCAATTAAAATAAGCTTATGAGCAGCTCATGCAATCCAACTTGAACTTTTTACCTAGTTTTAGTTGTTTTAAGTCAATTGATGAATCATGTTCCCTTTATTGGAATTGTTTTATAACTGTTTGCATACACTACACCAAGATGGGTTAGAGAGACTTGTAAAAAGTGGTGCCAAAGTTTCCAACTTCACAGTGGCTCTAAGACAAGGTTTAATTGTGAAGAGGTTGAAGCTGGGGTCTGGTTTCACAATCCTAAAGCTGAGGCTTCAATCTCTGAGGGCCAAAACTTAGGGTAGGGTTTGCCATGTGTTTGGTTTGAATCTCTGTCAAAGAGCCTTAGGTCAAGAGTGACTGAGCAAGCTGTTCTGTTAGTCCACTGTCGATGAAAAATGAAGACGGGATATTATCAGTCTCGGATTTAGGCTTGGGGTTGAGAGATCTCTTTTGTCTTTGTTTAGTGAAGTTGATTATGATGAACACATGTATCTTTATGAAAAGACACTGATTTTTTTCATAGACAAGAATTATTGTCTATCATAAAATTGGTGCCCCCTCCCCAGCTCTATCCCTTAAAAGGTTTTTATAAAAAGTATATTCCAATGAATTGTATGTCCCTTGTTCTTTTTCAAATGTATCTTGATTATAGTTTTTATGAAATATATATTCCAATGAATTGTATGAACCTATTTGTAGAAAAATAGAAAAAAAAATTATGTTTAGAAAAATTGAAGCATGTGACTTGTCGTGGATATGAGACTGTATGCAAAGGTGCACACAAGGATAGTGTGTGAGGCTCTTGGCTTGGCCTTAGAGTACTTCCAAAAGCCTCCTTATGGGTCTCATTCCCAATCTTATAGAGTTGAACGTTGAAAAAAATGGTCCAAAAGCCTCCTTTATGGGGCTCCATACCATTTTTTTGGGTTTGCACCCCTCTTTACCCTGCACGCCCCTGTCTTTCTACACCCCACCCAAATAAGTTGAGTGTTTTAAACACTTCCAAATAAATGGATGCAAGAGGAGGAGGAAGGCTGGGGCAGAGGGCGGGGCTGGGGTGGGTGGGGAAGAGCGCCTTTGAGAAGATATTGTTGGCAGTCATCGACATCCGTGGAGGTCCAAGAAGGCGGTGAGGAGAATCGCCTGTGCACGATTTTCTAGGCGAGCGCATGGAAGCAGTGGTTGTGGAGGGAGTGGTGGGTAGGCGGAGACGAGGTGGACCAGGAGACAAGGTTGGGGAGGGGGGTGAAATCAAAGATATGAACAAGCTGTCCTTGTTCTGCACACATAGACACCACCATTGTCGATGGTTTCACATTTCGTAGACATTTCATGGGTCGATCCTTTTAGAAAAAAATCATTGACATTTCATTTGTCTATCCAATTCTCCACAAAAAGAAATAACAAATTGGTTCTCCCTCGCCTCCCTTCATGATAATAGCCCATGTCCCCTCCAAAAATCACTTAGCTTTATTTCTAGGACTTCGTCGACAGATCCAGTGTCGACAAAAGCTAACTTAGTCGACAGCTCTAACATCCACAAAGTCCAGAAATCACTTGGCATTGTTTATGGGATCTCGTCGACAAATCCAACATTTACATAATCTGACTCTATCGACAGTTCCAGTGTCTTGTGGGTCCAAAAACCACTTGATTTTGTTTATGGGACCTCATCGATAGACACAATGTCTACAAAATCTGACTTTGTCAACAAATACATAGAACAATCAAATATATATTAAACATAGAACATTTTCATACACACAAAAATCCAACAAAGAGCTGTCCCCCGCCGCCGAAAACCATACCAACAATGGCGGCGAAGGATCAGTCCCCATGAAATTTGCCGAACCCGCCTCCTCCATCACCATCACCATCACCATCACCATCACCATCACCGCAAATCCTACCTCCATCACTGATCCCACCCCCTCAGCCTCCTACTCCGCCCCACCCCGCCCTAGCCCCCGCCCTCAACGGCTCTACCCACTTAGCACTCCTCTCTCTCTTTACCTGAGGACCCCCAACATACACCTAACATAAATGGATCTTGTACGTGTATGGGAAACAAAGGGGCACAAATAGCCGGACCCCTTTTTGTCCCCTGCCCAACGTTCTCTCCTCATTCTCATCTTCCCCTCCCCTAGAAACCTCAGGAAAAAAAATCAAAACTCTTGAATTGTAGAGGCCGACGACAGCAGGGGCCAAGGATTCACTGTCGTCTTTGATTCTCCGAGCAGAAAAAACTGACTCCTTCAATGTTTTTCCTTTCAGCGACACTTCAAACCCCCCACTTCCATGGTAGAGGCGCATCTCACCACCACCTTCTTCCCTTCCAAACCCCACCAAATCTCCACCACCACCAGACCCCTGCTCCACCTCTCAGATTCACCACCCTCTCCCTCCTTCCATCCAAACCTTTTTATTGTTTTTTAACGGTAGGTTTTGGTAAGTGGATAAGTGATGGGATAAGGGGTGATTGTAAGGATAAATGAGTGGAAATACATATTATCCTCATTTGGTCTAAAAAATAATCATGATAAACTGCGGACAGTTGCCGCAATTTTAAAATAAAAATAAGGATATTTTATTTCACCTAAAAGCTTGGATAGCATTTATCCCAACTTTTTGTCTCAATTTTGATAAATATAAACAAAATTAATTGATTTTTTATTCTCTAAAATTAGGATGACTTATCCTTAAAACTTTAATCCGTTACCAAACTAGCCCTAAAAAGGATTATGATGAATTTGGGTTTCGGGAATCTAGGATCAATCGACTCTATATGTTCAACATTTCTTGTCTTGTGTCTGTTGTTTGTTGATATGGTGTGGATTGGTCTTGTTTCTTTATGAACATATTGACATTTTCTAGGGTTTTTTATGGAGTGGATTTGTGCTAATTTATAGATGGATAATGTTATGTATAGCCCTGTCCCCCATTCCAGTTTATATATGTTTTGAATTTTTTAAAAATAATATATCTCATCTAATGAGGTAAATATTTTTATAAAAAATGAAACATATGTTTCAATGAATTATATATATGCATCGATAGAAAATGTTAAAAATTTCTATTGACGCATATATCTCGTTAACGTGAGTATATGCTTTGTTAATTTCCTATCGACGCAGAAAAGACTAGAATTGGGGCTAGAAAAAAAAATCATGTGTAACAACATTCTTTATAGATATAAAATGTTATAGATATAAAATGAGTTTCTTAATCATTCAAATGATAATAGAGCAAAAATGAAGAAGTTTTTGGAGTGTAAAAGAAAAATTGATTCCCTGCGTGTTATAGAGAGCTCATATTTTCCTACAATGTAAGAAAAATATGAGTTTTTTTTTAAATGCTCTTGCAACTCAAATAACAAGTTTTATTACTCAGCCCAAAGTTATTCGATTTTAATACAATAGGGGTAGAGCTTTGATCTACCAGTTTCAAAAAAAATAAAAAGAGAGAATGGTGTTTTATTGCCTCCCCAATAAAGCAGTCTTTTATTTTTTTCTGTAACGGTACGTGTACTAATTTCTAATTTACTAGTTTATTGAGGATTTCAACTTCAAACTATGATTTTTACTCAACAAAAAGTGTGATATGTGGACTGGACAGTTACATGATCCAAATAATTTTACATACTGATTCATGCTATTTAAAAAATGTCACATCCAGTCATTCCTGCAAATTCACTTTTAGGCACTTTTGCCATTTAAACACATTTTGAATTTAAAAAAAAACTTGATGCAATTTTAAATTTTAATAAAATATATACCTTCACGAAAAATAAAATGCATACTTAAAAAAAGGGAAAATGACCAAAAAAATATCTTAAAAGTTAGAATTACCCAAATTAATCACTTTTTAAAATTATAGCTAAAAAAATCTTTAAAAAAATATAAATATTTAATAGAGTTCATGAAAAAAAACTCAAATTATATTGGCACATGTATCACAAAATTCACTTAATCACAAAAATTAGAATAAAAAAAAGTTTACATGAGAATGTGTGAAATACATTAACAAAATTAAAACGATGAAATATTTTAATAAAGTTAAAAGATATGGAATATGTTAAGGATTTAATTACATAAAGGTGAGTTAATCTTTTGTATTTTTAAAATTGTGAAATAAGATATATTTTTTTGTATAATTTTTAAAAGTAGTTGATTTGGGTATTTTTAACATTTAAGAGACTTATTTGGTCATTTTCCTTAAAAAAAATGGAATGATTATTGAAATATATAAAAACATGTCAGTTCCCTTGTATATCTCGTTAGATAAATTAAACGAATCTTAAATGAAGAGAGGGGTGGGGGGAACAAGTTTCAAAGATATCAAAACGAGGGTAAAGTAATGCTTCACCTATCTGTAGCATGTACAATCTTTGTTAAAAATAAATATATATTCATGTGAATGGAATACATATATTATAAAATGTTTTTCCATAATAAAATACATGCTGGATAGTGTATACTGTGCTAGTGATGTGATGACTGGAGCGTATCTAACACCCAAAAAACAAAACATAGACCAACATGTTAGGAAAGCGCAAGTTGACATTGAATTCCAAATGTGAGGACTCGATGAAGTACAACACATCTGGATCATCTGTTATACAAATTAGTCTCACATCACATATACTGACCTATATATATATCAAACTTAATGAGAGAGTACACTGCATGACTTATTCATGGTAAACATGTGAAACAAATCTCTCTATCGCGAGCATGCGAAAGAAACACATCAGTGCTTGATTTTAGGCTTCTTCACAATCGTCACGGTGCAGTGAGCATGGTGAGCACAGTAGTCACTCACACTGCCCAGAACAGCCCTGCAACAAAACATCAACACATGACATTCACTATTGAAGAAATCCATGTTGAAAATGAGTGTTTACAGCTAGTGATGAAAGTATTGCCCAAATTTAAAAAAATTCCATGCAGGTTGAAGCTTAGAATCAATTCTAGGTGCAATTCCATTGATAGTGCCATAAGAAAGCAGAAATTTGGGAAACGGGGAGCCAACTTATCAAGAATGGTGGTCAAGGAGAATAAAGTGCTTAATCCACGTAAAAGCAATTAGGGCCTGTTAAGAATCAATTTTCAAGAACAGATGATATTCTAATTGATCAAAATAATTGATTTTGGAAAAACACTCCCAATCAGATTTTTCATAAAAGATGTTTTGTTGACTTGAAATCAAAATCAAAATCCGAAACAAAAAGGCTATAGTTCAAGAATACTCGTTTGAAACTGATTATCAATAATTTTGTTTTGCCAAAATAAATTCGTTTGACAATTGGTTCTAAATGGGGCCACAGGTCCATGTGCAAATTAGAAGTTTTTTTTTTTGTTTGAAAAATCAATAAAAAAAACTGATTTTTAAAAGCTTCTTTTCATCATCTTTTCAAAGGGAAAAAAAATATTCAACCCTTTTCTTGGTGACAAAGAATGCCAAAGCTAGTTAGGAAACCCAAGATTTACCGAATCACCACAAACCCTATGAATCAAGTAAGCCCGGGGGAATTTGAATTCCAGACTTATGGAGAACAAAGTCATGGCTCTAGCCAGAGAGACTCACTTGCAAAGGGTCAAGAAAGTTACGAGTTAAAACCTCTAATGTTTGGAAATGGGAAAAATGGATTCCACAAAGTCAGATTCTCCCAAATAATTTGTTCCAACTTCTAAGCGCAGCCCAAGCATTGATAAGGGTCCGTTTGGGTGGGCATTTCACCCGCAGTTGCGACATGGACGCGGTGAAACGCCCAAACCCGGTCCCAAACATCATTTGGCGTCTAGAACATGAGAAACCCCTCCCTACATTCACAGTGCAAATTGAATGCGTTCCAGGTCGCATGGAAAGAATGCTTTTTGCAATGCATGGCACATCGTGAGTGGTCTTTGTGTTTACAAATCTGCCCTTGCTTGTTTGGTGAAATGACAACCCTGTGTGGGGTCTGAAGGGGTTACATATAAGTGGGGCATTTTGGTAATGTGGGTTCTGGGATTCCAAAACTCTGTCAGGGTTGCCAAACAAGAGTAAAACCCATGTGATTGCTTGCCCAACACACCCACTTGTATTACAAATGTGGAGTTTGATACCCCACATCCAAACGGGCCCTAAGATTGAAGCGTAGAGCAATTTCAATGAGGTAATGGGAACGTGGAGAAATAGTTGAATGGTGGTATTAAGAAACACATTTGAAAACCACTAGCATTAGAGAAAGGAAGAGGAATCATGTTGGAGAGAAACAATGGCAGGGCAAAAAACATGGGTGTTCTTAGAAATTCTAGTGATATTGAAGTCATTGCATGACGTTTATCGATTAATTTATCACATCATTTATTCTAACCTGACATATCTCCAAAGAGGGTCGTTCAACAACAAATCTTGGCAAGGCATATAACAAGAACTCACTTGGATCATTGGTGGTTTCTATTTCATAGATTTCTGTAGTCATTAGTTTGTCCATTATTGATCATCTAATCCTTGGTGCTAGTTCTAGTTGAAGATCAGTCAATTAGGATTATATCAAATTTCTTCAAGCAATAACACAGTTTTATTTTTATTTTATTTTATAGAAAGACAGATATATGTGTTAGTCGAGGATAGAATCAGAAAATTCACCACCATGTAAAAATGAAATCACAAGCTATTGAACTCCAATCTTCTAATTTTCATCATTGTTATAAAATAATCATCATGAATGATCACCATCTCTCATGTGTATAAAAAAGAAGCATCAACATACCTCTTAATGGCACCATAGCCATGGCTCCCGACAACCAACATGGTCGCCTGATGCTTATCCACCGCATCGCAAAGTACATTCCTCGCATCCCCCTCCATCGCTTCCAACACAACATTATGCACCTACATTGAGAATAAAATCTTTAGCCTCCGTCATAGTCGCATAGTTCTTGTATGACAAATAATCGACATGGGTTCCATTTGGTACAATACGTGCACATTAACATACCATACAAGTATGGTAATAGTGCAGCGATTATTAACTTGTTTTCTTGATGCATTTTGATAATTAGTACAATAAATACACACAAAACTTCTCTGTTGGATGTGAAACGACGATGACAATTAGGGCTAGTTTTTTAAATAACGAAGAATGTGATAAACCATGAATACACAAATTCTCAAGTTACTAAATGCATAGTTCGTTGGAGGAAAACAGAAAAATATGCTCGGTCTATAGGAAGGTGGGATATCATATCACTGAAAAATTTAAAACATTCGGAAATATTCAAAGTACTTTGTGACTATGACCTTCAAGCCATACTCATAAATCTTGTCCATGAGCTAACTTAAAATATGATTGGCAGATTGATTGTTGACATCAAACCTCAGCTTTTCTAAAAAGCATAAAATGCATTTAGAACCCTTAGCCCATGTTTGTTTCGAGAATTAAATTATTCTGATGTTTATGATTATTCTAGTATAAATAAGGATCAAGTGATTTTGTGTTTGGTTGTGTTTTGAATTATTCTCGTTGAAAAACGTAAGAATACATTTTTTGTTGTTTGGATAAAATGTGAATAAAGTATGGATAAGAATTTATAAAAAGTAAAAAAGTAATGATAGTTGATTTGACAGGTGATTTATAAGAGGTGGTGATAGTTAATTTGACAGTGGGCTCATTTATTCTTTGGGTGGAATAACCTAGAATAACTTTAATTCCAGGGGTTGATTAGAATCTCTGTACTACTTTATACTAGTTTATTCTAGCATACCTATACCATGTTATATCACTCATCCAAACACATTTTTTGCTTTATTCTTACTTATTCACATATATACTCGGCTTATTCCCCAACCAAACAGGGGCTTAAAATTTGTGAAACCCCTGCATAAACACCCCATAGATTTTTAAAACATGCACTTACACCTCAACAGTTAAACCTCATGTTAATAAACCTCATGTTAATAAGAGAATTTGCAACTAAGAGGTCATGGGTTCAAGTTCCAACATATATTTACCCCCCCCCAAAAAAAAAATTAAACCTCCCGTGAAGATGGGAAAAACGGTAACCTGAAAGTCTGGTTGAGCCTCTTCAATTAATATTCCATTCTAACCATCCAAACTTTTCAAGTAACACAGATCATTCATACATCTCAAATTAACCATCTCTACCTCACAAAATTGTACTTTAATGTTACCGTCTTTCCCATCTTAGCGGGAGATTTAAACGGTGGGGGTGCAAGTGTGTAATTTTTAAATACAAGGGGGATGTCTCTGCACGTTTAACAAACTTTAGAGGGTTCAAATGCATTTCATAAACAATCTTTAAAAAAAAAAAACCTTTATTTTTTATTTAAAAACATAATCTCAAATAATACCCACACAAAGTCTATGATTTTAGGAAGAAAAATGATATGTCTAGCCCCATTTGTAGCCCTGTGTGCAGACCCCGACTGTTTTGATTTTTTCTTGAAGCATATACTCGTTCACCTAAGGAATACTATTATTATGTAAATTGAAGTATATACTATATACCTAAGGAAATCAATACATATTCTTATTTTTCTAAAATATACAAAAATTTAATCTACTGCATGGATTATATAACCACATATACTCCACTAGTGGAATGAATAGTTGGGGGACGAACTCCAAACTGTAGATGGTGCTGCAAATGGGATTGAGCGTATCAACACTCTTTTAGAAATACCCATAATATATTCGACTGCGTTTGAATGTGAGGTTGAAACGCTAAGATTCTTAAAATCTTGTGTTTTAAACTCAGCTTTTGAAAAACTATGTTTTATTATATTTTCAACCGCAAGATTTTTTTGGCTTAGAAAGGGTAGATGGTGGTTTGAAAAGCTAAATGTTGAAAATATATTTGGATTTGAGTTTAACAATTTTTAGCTTTTTAAACAAGAATCTACCTAAACTCATATGGCCGAATTAAAACACAATTAGATTCTACCCAACAAAACTCTCAAAATAATAAGAATTTTTTTTTTCAAGCTTTCACCCTAATCAAAACACCACAAATATAAAAATAGAAAATAAAGAGTTGTCGCACACACCGATTTGGAGATGCAGAGCTCCCTGGCCTGTTCGATGACCCTGGACGCGATCTTCTTCAGATCCACCTCCACAAACGGCAACACATCCGCCGCCCCTTCAAAAATCAAACAAAAAAAAACCCAAATAAGACCAAATCGAATGGATTGAAGAATGAGAGAGTGAAATGAATACCGGGGCCGGCGAGGCCGATGACGGAAGTGGGGGTGGGTTTAGCGTGGACGACGACGAGGTTGAAGGGGGGGTTGTCGGAGGGGAAAGGGACGAAGAAGTGATCGAGAGCCCATTCGAGGGCGTACGTGCTGTGGTCGCTGTCGTCTATGCCCACCACCATCACCGCCTTCTCTGTTGATCCTCCCTCCATTATTGACTCACTCTCTCTCTCTCTCTCTCTCTCTCTCTCTGTGGATTCTCTGTGGATTGTGTGTGTGGTTTGAGAGAGGGCTTTGGGGGTCCACGAAGCAGCTGTTGGGGATGACACGCTGTTGACCATCAGTGCTATTGTAGCTGTCGCCGTTTTAACGTTAATCGCCGTTTAAATTTAAATAACCTCCCACATAAACTGACTGAAATCCATGTAATCATATAGTTTTTCTTACCCCACGTTTGGGGTGAAGCGTAAGCCAAGGATAAGAGAGAATAAAGTAAAATAATCCAAAAAAAATATTTGTTTAATAAGAATAAATTTTGATAACTATGTCTGATAAGTTATAAAAAGGTCTGATAACTTTTCTAAAAAATGGTTGGGTTGGAATTGTTTATCAGGCTTATGTATACCAATGAATAAAAATACTCTTCTCTATCATTTTAAAAAAATTATCTCACCTAACACTCTCTGCACACATTCTAAAAATTGTTACATCTATCATATCACATACACATCTCTCATACTTATTCTCAAACACAAATAATTTATGTAGGGGTATAATTGTCATTTAAAATGTCATAAACTCTTATCCATCTCTTATATATCATTTATCCTTACTTTATCAAAGGTGAACCAAACACAAAAAGATCAATTTTATGTTTCCAATGAGAATAATAGAAATGACAATAAAAAAAATTTACTTATTCAGCATACATTGTTATCTATCCCAGTATAGCTATCAAGGGCGAATAATCTTATGTCACACCCCAAACGGGGGGTTAGAGTCCATATAACCCCCTGAAATATAAACCTATGAAAACACCTATGTAAATTCAAATAACCCTTGAACTTCATTGACAGATGATAAATATTCTATAAATAGTCTATTTTGTAAACCCTGACTGAAAACACATTATACCAAAAATCCCCTATAATTTATTAAAAATGTGAAAAATCTTCAGTATATGATGATTTTACCTCTGAGAGTAGATTATAACTAGCCTTCATCCATGCATAAATTAAAATAAAAAATAAAAAAGTTGTTCTAGTACCAACAACCTCAATTTTTTAAACTCGTTTATATGTGATATAATATATCATGTTATATATACATAAATAATATAATCATTTTTTTAATAATTATTATGAAGTTATAAATAAAAGAGATGTTACACCTGAAAATGAATTTTTTTTGCATATGTACCCCTCAACCAACTATATATTATCAAAATCCCCCATTTGAAACTTCAAAATGTAATTTTTAGGGGAATATGTGTAAAAAATATTAAAAAATATTGAGATTAAGTGGATATGGATATGATATTATCCAACTTAGATAAATAGGCATATATAGATAGATATATTTTTTGTTTTATTCTTATCCTAATATAAAACCAATAAAAAGTGATGATGTGGCATGCTCGATACAATTCATTTTATATATCTTTTAAAAATTTATGGAATTTAAATATCTCACATTATCCTTTAAATAAAGATAAAATCGGAAGTGAAAATGCTACAAAGGAACAGACTTGAAAAATTAAATATATTCACTTAGTATAATAGATAATTTCATCATTTGCATATGATTTTTCATATTTTTAGCAAATGTTAAGGAGTTTTTGGTATACTCTGTTTTCAATCAGGTTAATCAGACAGAATATTTGCATAATAATTCTAATTTATCAATAAAAATTTAATTAATGGGGATATTTGAATTTATATAGATGTTTTCAGAGAGTCATATGGACTTTAAGAAAAATCAAGGTGTTATATGGATTTCTGAACAGTTTACAAGGAATTAATTAGATTTTTTCATTTAATTTAAGAATCTTTATCAAAGTTTGGGCTGTTTAAGGCTCCGTTTGGGTGTGCGCTGCCCACCACCGCAGTGACCGAATCAACCAGTCGACGCAGAAGCTATGTTTCAGGGCGTTGAAATGTCGGGGAAAAATAGGCGTTCAACGCGGGGAGGGGTGATCGAACGCGAACGCGGATCAACCTGTTTGACAACAAGTTCATTATCCGTTGCGTCGACCGGCACAAATGCGGCTTCAACGCTGATGCAAACGGAGCCTAAGTAACATTCAGGTCTGAGGGTTCAAATCGCATGTGCAACTACATATGTTGAACGGATTTGTAGGTTGGAGGCTCCTGGATCTATGGGTGGTGAAGAATCTATGGGAGTACCATGGATCACTTAGTAGGTCCACCTAAGTTTGTCAATGGAGCATATAGGCATAAGATAGTCTGTATCGGAACTAGATATCAAAAAAATATATGTATATCGATGTTTAAATTAAGTATTCAAATCCGATCTGAAAATCCGAATTCAGGTTCGAATAATAATCTAAAATATCTGAAAAATAAAAATAATATATTTAATATATGAAATATGTAAAAACATCTAATAATTACCTAATATAAAACATAAAGATTATAAAAATTATAGTGTATTACATAGTTTAAAGTATAATAAATAATAATAAAAAACTCGTGACAGTAATTCTAAAGAGGTCTAGAATATCATTTATACGCCTTATGCATCACAAAAAAATACTAAAAGAAAAAAATAATGATGACAAAATAAGAAAAATGAAACCAGCTGGAAATTGCCTTGATAGCTATCCATCTCACAATACTAAATTATCCTCAATAAGCTTACATTGCACCCAAAAATGGGGGCTAAGTCTGTCAATGTGTCTGAAAAGGAACATATGCACCCATATTCAAATCAGTATCCAAGCTTATTGTCAACATTCAACTAATAATAATAATATAACAATAAAAAAAACATTAACTAATATTCGTAACACAATTTCTGAATATGAATTTGAATGAAATATTTGAATATGGATAATTATCCAAATTATTTGATTTATTTTATATATAATATTTCATTATATTTTTATACAAATTATATGTATAATTATTTTTATAAGTATAAATAAACATATTTATGATACATATATTTTTTAGAGTGAATATCTCAATATTTGAATCTAAATCTGAATATATTATGTGGAGGAAAAATTTCGCACTCTTTCCAAGGGCGCCACGTGTCTTCGTAAGATGGATAATTGGGTAGCTTGACCCGGTTTGAAGGTTACAACTGAATACTGATCAGACGAGGAAGACATCCCCACTCTTCACTCGAGAAGCCTAGCTCGGGCATTCGATCCCTCACCTGAGGGAACTTATCAAAGGCATAACATCAAGAGCAGCGAAAGACAATTAGACCAACTATGGCCCGAGGAAGGCCAGGGTTAATCATCTGGTCTAACCCCCTCCGAAAAAAACTGTTGAAGCGTCTCTGACTCTAGCCAACCTAACTAGGCCTGGTCACAGTAGGAGCGGACCACTGACATCGTGAGACTGGGTCAGGGTTGCTCTGCCCTGTCAACAGTCTGTCACTGCTCGTCGCAGTCACGATTATGATGAAGGTGATGTCACGTAGCCACAACATCATAACAAACCCATAGTCTTGTACCTCATGGAATCTTCCATGTTATGAGATATTCGTCGAGATAGAGGGACATTTTGGGTGGGAAATGACGTGGCCACTCACTCGGTTAAAGAGAGGAAGAGGAGGAGAGGAGATATTTATTGACAAGTAAGCACAAAAACATCCATCTAGTCTTCTGATTCTTTGGGTCATCTTCTTCACTCCACTAACTCCAGCATTGGAACCCCTTTGGTCCGGCACCACACCAGTGTCCTAGACTCTTTTGAGTGCGGAATCTCAGACACAAGGACTCAGGATCTTCACCCTCAAGGCGGAGTTCCGACCCATCCGCACTTATTGAGGGTAAACACCACCTTCGTATTTGAAAATAATATATGAGTATCTAATTCCGTATATGAAATAAAAAAATTATATGTGAGGGTCTGTCATTTCAGCCTACTTAGCCATCTCTCCAAATTCAAAATTGACAAATTTCTATGTAACGAGAGAAATCAAGATTGTGGAAAATGTTAGTTATTTACCTTTATTCCAAAAAGATGTACAAATTTAATTTAGAAAGATCAAGCATAAATTTGATCATTAATTAAATTTAGTTAATGATTCAAAAGTGATGATATTGCCATGGACAGTACAAAAAGTTATTTTTATTTGGTTACAGATAAGATGTTTCTAAGAAGCTTAATTTAACCTATGTTTGAGATTGATTGGACTTTAATTCCACTCAAACTTGATTAATCAATCAGGCCCGAATAAGCTAAAGCTTGAATATTTTCCATCCTTATCAATCCTAGCTTGAATTAGACTAGGCTCACTTATATTTCTAAATAAAGTTCATCAAGTGCTAAACAACAATTAGTATTGAATTGCACCACTTTAGAAAGGGTGCAAAAGTGAGGAACACCAACATCTAATTTTGTTAAACACTGAATTCAAAAGTTGGTCACTCAACCAACTCAATCTTCTTTTGCTTAAAGAAAAAAATCCCTCCATTTGAGAAGTGCTGCCCAAAATAAATACAGCTTCTAATCCACACAAACAAATGGAGAAATATTACACTTTTAGTCTATTTTACAGTAAAAAAAACGCAGTCTACCATGTTGGGATACATATTTTTATAAAGTGTGAAACATATATTTCAATGAATTAAATGTTGTCATTTATAAAGATTGTGAAAATTTTCAATAAGGTATATATCTCGCTCCAATCAGTGGAGATGACAACCGAAATATACAAGACTATAATTAGAACTACAAGAAAGACTAGGTGTAATAACTGTCTAAGGCCTCATTTGGTAAGAGCATCTCCAATGGACATGTTAACTCACTAGTTAGTGTCATATGTTTACAAAACATGTAAAAAAGATGCTCTAATGGAAGTGTTAAGGAAATGTTAAATGTGGGTCCCACCTGTCATATGTTATCTTCCATGCTAAGTTTAGCTAGTGCTTTAGCCAGCCATATGTGGGCCCCACCATTTAAAATATTCAAAAAAATATTATTTTGGGTGAGTGGAGAGATTTGAGTGGGTGGAGAGGTGGGCCCACTATTATCTTGGCTAGTTTTTAGCTAGTCCATTGGAGCAACAACAACCAACTAAATGAGAGTGTAGTAAATAAGGGTCTAATGGATGGATAAAGTGCTGACATGACACTTTAACATCTTAGTTAGTTAGCATATCCATTGGAGATGCTCTAACACGGTTTGAAAAACTGTTTTTAACTTTTGATACTTTATGTACACCTTTTGAGGGTATAATGATTATGACTACTTTATGAAACGTAGATTTTGAGACACAGTTTAGAGATAAAATTTAGTAATGATGATGTATTTAAGTTGATATGTTTGATAACAACTTTAAGCTTTAACTTATAAAAAATATAAAAATTGTTTTTTAGGGTGTTGTTAAGCGAAGGCCTAAACAAACATATAATAAATAAATAAATATATATATAAAAGAAGGCGTTTGGTGGGTTCAAACTTGAGGTCCATTTTAATGCATCATTGCCTGTAACAAACACTCAAAATTTGCCAGTGCAAGCCAAAAGATAGGACCCCCTTCCTTTTTGGTCTCCTCCAAATTCAAAATCAACCCACAAAAGAAGTCCCACAGCAGAAAATGTTCAAATGGACAGAAGCTCCAAAACAGAAAATGTTCAAATGGTCTTTTCAAGTTTTCAGCATGAAAGATGTTGTTGCCCCTTTCATATTGACCAATCTAACAATTACTTTATAACCATCTATGTGCTCAATATTTATTCTTTTGTATTTTTTTAAAACGTTGCATTTTGACCCTTAGGTTTAAAATTATTGAGATTTTAAGAATGAATTATTTTTAATTTTAGGCGATAAAAATTATATCAATTTTGTTCATTATAATAAATGTTATTCAAAATTAGGATAATTGTTCTCACTGTATCCTTTTTATTTTAAAAAAGAGGCAAATTGTTTTCAAACCACCTATACATCCATACTTAGGGTGCGTTTGGTTGCGCGATTGCAAAATTGATTCTGTAGGAATCTGCGATTGCAAACCTGATTCCGCATGAAGCTCACTTTCTCAGCTTTTTGAAATCGCAGCTTTTGGGCACTATTTACCTGCAATCGCTGGGTTTAAAACTGCGATTACAAAACTGTTTGGTTGCGCGATTGCAAACGCAGCTTCTTGTAATCGCAATCGCAGCGCAATCGCGCAACTAAACGCACCCTTAACCTATTATCTCACCCGTTATCTCATTACAAAACCAATATTACAGAAAAAAATCACAAGTAAACTTGTAAATTATATTATCCAACGAATCTCAATAGTCATTTCCATTGCATATAATCTAACTGCATCGTCTTTTAATATTAGATATGTTAATAATTCTAAATATAAAACCAACATTAAAAAAAATTACGAGTGTGGATACTTTTATAATACATCCCATCCGTATTCAAATTTATATCCAGGCATGACAAAAAAAAGTGCGCTGTTACACACAGTTTGCCTGGACATTCCATATACCTTCCATAACTATCCAATGAGGTATTGTACCTAGTTTAGTTACTTAGTTAATTTTTTTACATGTTTACTAAAAATAGATCTATTCAATTTCAATTGAGCGATATACATTTTCATCAAAACATATATTTATTTTTAAAATCAAAACATGTGTGGCTGTTTATGAAATTGTCCCCTGGATTGTCCCTCGCATTATTTCCAGAATAAATGTATGTGCATTACAAAAGGAGGTGCATAGAATTACTCTCTCCCAACGAATATTTTTAAAAAAAGCACCAGTGGCACTTTCGTAGTTATGAGAGTCCGATGGGGATGATTAAGGACAAATGTCCGTGCCAAAAGCAGGGAGGGACCGCGTATTTTTAATTCAGGCGTCCTTTCGTTGCTTTATTTCCATCTGTCGCCACTCTGTTTGTAGATAATTACATTTCAAACCATTCCCAGGTGACCGGCCACCCACATGGATCACCCATTCCATTTCAAATTTTACTTTATTTTTAATAAGCGCGTGTACCCTTAATATATATATATATATATATATATATATGCCGACGATTAGATGCGGTGTGCGGTCGGTGCGGTTTGCGACGTGGGCCGTCCGATCGCGGGTCCATCGCATCCAACGGTCGACGTGAATCGCACCCGACCGTCCGATGCGATGGACCCGTGATCGACGGCCCGTGATCGCGCACCGCACCGACCGCACACCGCACGTAATCGCATCCCTATATATATATATATATATATATATATATATATATATATATATATATATATATATATTAGTTTAGTGTTCAATGATCAATTTTTGAGCTTTCAATATGTTTCTAACAAAAATTTCAACTTTAAATTTTAGTTTTGAATATTATTTTTTATGTACTAAAAGTTAAAAAAACAATTCTAAACTGGTTGAAGAGTTGTAGTCATGAAAAATTTGTTGAAAGCGATTTTATGAAAAATAATATTAGTCCCATTTTTATATTATATATATATATATTTTAATAGATAAAATGCGTTTGGTCCCTTGAAATTTTTTAAACCTGCAGAAACACTCTTTATAATTTAAAAACACGCAATCGCACCCCTTCTAATTAGATTTTTCATTTAAGATATGGATAAAAATATGATTTTATTATTTTAATTAAATCTTAATAAAAGTGTTTTCACATTTTAATTAATTATTGTGCGATTTAATTCTTACAAAAATATATCCAAAAGCATTATTGTATAAATTAATATTCAAAAAACATATCTAAAATTAATAAATTGATTTTTTCTGTAGATATGTAATGATTCAAGGGTAAAACAACAATATGAAATTATTTTTATCACATCTTAACAGAAAAATATAATGGCGGGTTGTAAATGCATGTTTCTAAGTTTCAGGGGGTGTTTTGTAGGTTTTAAAAATTTCAGGGGATTCAAATGCATTTTACCTTATTTTAATATAAGAGTGATAATATGGGGTCCATGCAGTCCGTGCGGTATAAAAAAACATATATCTCATTGAATGTATTTTTATTTCAATGAAGCATATGTAACATTTCAATGAGATATATAATTTTTTTTACTGACTTATATACCATGTAAAAGACATAAAATATATTTAATAAAGCATATGTTTTCTCACTGATGCATTTAAGGATGTGTATTCTCAATTCGCATGGGTTGCACGGACCGCACTATCTCATTTTTCTAAGTTCCTTTGCCAATTTTGAACAATCTCTGTGCAATAGTTTTTTCCCAATAGTTTTTTCCCGGAAATAAATTAGGGGTGTCTTTGCAAAACCCCTGAAATTAAAATATCTATTTGGCTTTTTTCATAACACCCCCCGACATAACAGACTAAACAGAGCGGTCTGTCAATTTTTTGACGCCTGTACATGTACATCCATTTTGAAATGAAAAAAAAAAAGCATCTCAAAATCTGATTTAAATTTAAAACCGTAAAATCTCTCATTAAAATTAAAATTATTTAAAACTGAGAGAACCCTTTGGCGTGCGATCTCTCATTTATCATCGCAAGAAATTAGGGTTTCCTCTCTCTCCGTCCCTCGCTCGATCAGATCAAAGCCTTCGAAGAACCGATCCGCCTCGGTCGGGACCCGATTCCCGTCGAATCGCCGCCGTCTCAGGCGAATCTGAGGACTTTCTGTTTTTGGAAAGACCGTTGAAAATTGGCTCCGCAACGTAGATCGCAGCGCCACATGGGTGGTGGTCACGTGCAGCAGGGCGGAGGAGGAGGAGCCTCCGTCGCCGCAGCAGCGGCAGTGGCGGCGGCGCCACCGCCCTCGTACGACCACCACCACGGCGCGGCGGCGGGGGACGCCGGTGACGCAGTCACGGCGCGGTGGCTCCAGTCGGCGGGGTTGCAGCACCTAGCCTCCAACGGGATCGACCAACGCCTCCTTCCTAACCTCCTCATGCAGGTCCGCAGTCTCTCTAACGGGATCTGGTTTTTTAGATCTAAGGATCTTGAAAGTTGTGCATTGTGTATATGGGATTTTATATGTCTTGCTAGGGATATGGAGGAGGGCAGACTGCGGAGGAGAAGCAGAGAGTGTTCAAGTTGCTGAGGAACTTGAATTTTAATGGGGATCCTGGGTCTGAGCCTTACACGCCATCGGCCCAGAGCTCGAGTGGCTTGGAGGGTTTCTATTCGCCGGAACTGAGGGGGGAGTTTGGGGCGGGGCTTTTGGATCTCCATTCCATGGATGACTCGGAGCTGCTTACGGAGGTATTGCGTTTGGTTTCAAAAGATTCAAATTTGATCTATATAATCTGGAAATTACATGTTCTAATGATCGAGAGAGAGAAAATGAACAGGCCTTTGTGTTTTTCACTGAATTTGCCTGAACTAGACCAGTTCATTTTTTGTTTCTCTCCCCTTTGTGTGTTTGTATGTGTTTTGGTTTTGGTTTGTGTATGTCTACTTTCTCGCCAATCAGTTCTCCTCTTTGAAATTCTATTTTATCTTATTATTGAGCCTTTCCAACGCAAAACAGATATAAATTTTATAATGAGACGATGCTTAATAAATCATAAAACTGATAGCATTGGGTATATAAGAAATCTATTTTATAATGTAGGATATCACACTATTTGCTTTTCTTTTGAAAAGTATAATACAAACAGGAGTTTCATTTTAGAACCAAAAAGCAACAAAGAAGGGAGAAGAAAATTATTTTAAACAACTTCAGAAGATCATAATTGATTGCCAATTTCCTCTGTCTTGAAGGTGTTTGAATTCCACTTCATATATCATATGTTTTCCTTGTGTTACTTTATATATAATTTTTTCAAAGCTCAACAGAGAAATGCAAAAAGTGTTACACTCTTAAACTGAAAATGGTTGAGATGTTTATGCCTTGTTGAAAAGGGATAATTAATGCATGAAGTGTAATGTAAGCTTTTTAAAGGCTTCACTGGATGAGGCGTATTTCTGTACATTACATGCTCAAAGCCTTAAATCAAAATGTGAAAATCTTAAACCTTCAACTTAGAGGTGAAGCATCAAATTTTCATCAGGCCAGGGTTACTCAACCCCATGTTAGCTATTTGTATCTCATGACCTCCAATTTGTTTGTACCAATGAACAATCTTGAGCAGGAGAGGAGCATAACTGTTTTTTTTTCTTCACTTTGGCATTTTAGACAAGTTTCAGATTTTTATCCTTTTTCTTTTTGAATCTTTAAACTTGCAATCTCTCCACCCATCAGGTGAAACAAATTTGTTGTTATTGACTATTACTTTTATAAGATTATTTTTTTGCTAAAGTCTATTATTGTCAGGCAGTGGCAAAATGATGCATGCTATGAGAGCTGAAGCAAGTCCTCAATGGCTATTCCCTGAAAAGGGAAAGCTTTTTTCCATTAGAGATAAACATTTCTGTAGTAGGATTAAATTCTCTCAAAGGAGATTGAGAAAAAAGCGAGAGCAGTGATCTATGTTAAAAAAGGTAGGAGAAATTTTACCTTGTCATAAAGAAACTAACTTGTCACTTGAAAAATTGCTAGAAGTGGTGAGATAAGAATCACTGATTATTTTGTATGGGGAACTGGGATTGTGTTTGGCACTTTTGTGGGAATCGGATCAAACTGGTTCTGCAAGAAATATTATTCAAGTTGAGATGAGTTTCCTTGACACTATTTTTTTATTTGTCCCATCTCTGTTCTTCAATTAAGGGTCAGTTTGAGCTGACTTTGTGAGCTCAAGTTTCAACAAACATTTCAAATGATTAAGTCAGCTTTGACATTATTTGATTTATTTTCGAATTTTGGTAACAGAGTTGTGCTTTTATCCTCTTCGCAGCATGTTATGTCAGAACCCTTTGAGCCATCGCCTTTCATGCCCCCTCTGACTAGGGGCTTTGATGAGTTTGATACAATGACTGGCAGGCAACAAAGAGGGCAAGTGGATGGCTCCATTAGATTATCAGCGAATGAAAAAGAGAGCAGTGGAAAGGAGAGCAACCTGGCCAAAATTAAAGTTGTGGTATGATATCTATACTGATGTAATACCTTTTGTGTGGGCATTCAATGTTAGATATATGCCTTCTGTTTTAACAAAAAATTTGTAGCGCTAGAAAAAACTGAAGTGAGTTGATATATCATATATCTAGTCTTGGCCTCTTGGGTATATTATATTATGCTGTTTATTGTTATATTATTTTTGATGCTCTAGTCTTATCTGTTCTAAATGTGAATTAGATGTGTGTTGATCTTCTTCCAACATGCGTGACAGGTGCGCAAAAGACCGTTAAATAAGAAGGAGATTTCTCGTAAAGAAGATGATATTGTTACTGTACATGATAATGCATACCTGAGTGTCCATGAACCCAAACTCAAGGTTTGACAGTTTCTTTGTTGTTGTTGATTTATTTGTTAGAGTCCTCATCGATAGCTCCATTATGATAACCAGAGCTTGTCCAAATTTATATTTTGTTTTTGTTAATAAAATTATGATGTGTTGCTTCTGGAAAGTAATTTGTTCCCGATTAGATCTTCTGGATGTTCCTTGGTGAATCAAACACTATATGGTACTTATACTGGCACCCAAAAGGCATGTAAAGGAACCTGGCCTTGTTGTTTACCTAAGATTTTGATTTGGAATTTCGGATATAGTTGGAATTTCGGATATAGGTTTCCTGTTTTATGCCTTTATGATCATTATTGGGATTGGTTTTACAAACTGTATTTTGTAATTCACCTTTAATTATAGACAGTGCAATTTTTTCATTTATTTTTGTTCACAATCAGCTCAAGGATGACTAAATGTGATATTCACACCTAATTTGTCATACTATTATTCCATTGAAGAGCATAATATAACGTAACATCAAAAGAAATTTTCTTTTATCTTCCCTCATTTTATTTTATTTTTTCCCTTTCTTCCTCTTAATCATGTCGGTTACTTGGTTGTATTTAATGCAAGTATCAATGGTGTACGGTGGTATGAACTTCTTTGGTATTTGGGGACTTCCTTTAGCTTCACATTGACATGAAACACTAAAAATTCTCTCCTATCTTACATTCATTCTTTATCTGTGTTTGCATTTGAAAAAACCTTGAAGTTTGGTATTCCTATTATGTAATCAAACAGTTGTATTTCTTCAATTATTGTTTAATAATCATCCTTTATCATTGTTATTCATTGAAGCATGCAAAGTTTAAACTTCAATAGTTTTTCTTTCTTAAAAGGGATATTTTTGGAAGTCAAATTGTCAATTTGTTGCTTTAGCTTTTTATTGCGATACCTTGGCGTTTGAAATCGAATGGTTGAGATCCTGTGATATAAATTTTGTTCTTTGGCCTCATTTTTCACGCAACTAAACTGAATCTAACCCTGCATTTGTATGAGATGTAGAATGTAGTAGTTATGAGCTTGTGACTGTAATGCATGACTTCCTCATTTTTCACTTGACTGAAGCTATTTCATGTCAACATTTTTATTATCTTTTTCATTAACTATCTGTTCATTTTTGGTCACCATGGGTATTTTATACATGAAATAATTTCTTTCACGTAGATGAATGTTAATTTGCTTGGGAACTGATTATATGTCTGGATGACTCATGTGGAAGGTGGATTTGACTGCATATGTGGAGAAGCATGAATTTTGTTTTGATGCAGTTCTGGATGAATACGTTAATAATGATGAGGTACTATTTCTCATTTTCTATGTATTCTGTTTCTGGTTGTTTTACAGTTACATTTTATATCATTAAATTTTATTTGGTCATCAATTAAGGTTTTGTTTTTAGATGAAACTTGTATTACATGTAAAAATTACTCTCTTTGGTTTAACATTTAAGAGTTCATTTTCTCTTCCCATCTGAGCAGGTATACCGGGCTACTGTAGAGCCGATTATTCCGTCCATCTTTCAGCGAACGAAAGCTACATGCTTTGCCTATGGTCAAACAGGTGCTTTTTAATATGTATATATATATTTGAGAACTCCTTTTACAGTGAGGAATCAGAATGCTCGCTGCATGTCCTGTTAATAGTGAACAATGGTACACTGATAATGCTTTTAGGAGTCCTCAGATGTACAGATTGCAAGGTTAATCCATCTCAAGTAATGTACACAGTCCATGGCAGGTTTTTTTTTGTTTTTGTTTTTGGGGTGGGGAGGGGGATATTTATTTTTTGATCAGATCACTACATGACACCATTTAAGAATCTTAAGCACATAAATTAGAATACATGGTATCTCTGATATGTTTAATGTGGGTCCCACAAACCTCTATAGCCTCGCCATTGGCTCTGTTACTGTCATTTATACCTGATGCCTTCCCTTGATGTTGCAGCACTTGATCCTTCAGAAATCCTGACAAGAAAGTTTGGAGGTCCCTAGCAAAAATGAAAAGAAAGATGACATTCTTTTCTCTTTTGTTTTTTAACCCTCTGTGGTGTGCTCGCAAGGATGTTATTTTTTTAAATGTTCCAGAAGAACTGACTAATTGTTTGTTGGATGGTTTATGCTGATCTAAGCCACCATTTCTATATAATTACAATATATATATATATATATATATATATATCTTAGATTTACAAGAATTGCAAAATACATTTTGGATTTTCTTTTAAAATTTCGATAGGCTGCAAAATTAGAGTATGTGCTGTTGTCATGTTTTATTTTTGTCATAGTTATTTCTTAAACCACAACACAATTATAGATAATAGTTGATTAAAAGTTTACTGAAATTTCCCTAAAGGTAAAGCTGGAAGATAAACATATAGCGTGTTCTGAATGTAAATCACTCATGAAAGAGTGTATGTGCCATGCTTGATGGCAGTGGGAGACTGTCATATTGTTTACACATCTCATGTTATTTTTTCTTCTTTTACCAGACCTTGAAGTTTTATAGCAATTGACTGGTAGTTGAATAGCTTAGGATAAAATATGCAGTTGTAATGAATGATTTAATTTTCTCTTTACAGGCAGTGGAAAGACATTTACCATGCAACCCTTGCCCATCAGGGCTTCAGAAGATATTGTTAGATTACTGCATCATCCAAATTACCGCAACCAGAAATTTAGATTATGGCTGAGCTATTTTGAGATATATGGTGGCAAGTTATATGATCTTCTTAGTGATAGAAGGTTAGCCTTCAGGATCTTGAATCTTGTTGCTTTCAATTTTTTGGTGTTGTTGGGAGTCACTTATTATTAGTTTTCTTGAATGTACATGGCAAGTATATATATACACTACAAAATGCTGTCACATACTATACATCAATATTTTATACTGGTTGTCATCACCATCAATGATTTTGTTTCTCTCTCTCTCTTCATGACCGTAAATCATTTAAAAAAAGATGATGTATTTGAAGTTATCATCATTTAATTTTGATTTAGATCTGCAGCAGTGGCCGTTGTTTTACCACTATTTATCCTTTTCTGATAACTGATGAGCAGTCAGGGTATTGTGTTGAGTGGGAGAAAGTGATGTATTTGGAATACCAAGGATTAGTGATATATAAACCATGTAAGTTATGTGTACTTTTGGTTTCTGATTTCTGAGCAACCTTTGTGACACAAACTACCTGCCTGCTTATTATGTATTATTCAAAAATCTCCATTGATTGCAAAAATAACACTTCTTTGAGTAGCAAGAACGGACATGATGATGATGATGATTGCATTTTGATATTATTGAAATCATGGAATTGCTTCATTTTATGAATGAAATATGTCCCATCACGAGGCACGACTTTGTTCTTGATTAACAGTGTAACTAAATGATCAGTTGATAAAGATTCTCAAACAAGGATGCAGACCATAAATGGGGTACCTAAATACAAAGGGTAAGACTAGAAAGGAAGAGCACAAAAAGAAAGGTAGAATTATGTTTTCTTCAACAAAAAACAAAAGATACAATTCTTGGGAACTAGAAGATTTGTCAAACAACTCAATAAAAATGAACTAAAATTCGAGGATCAATTCTCCTCTAGTAGGGGGGTTTTATAGGCCTTTACCACCATTGAAAGATGCTCTTATTGTTTCTCGGGGTCAATTATATACCATATAGAAAGATCTTGAATCTCAACAATTAGCGTTAGCTATCTTCATTCATCAGGAATCGACATTTCATCTTTCTCAGCTGTCTCCCATAACTATCTTGTGGACTTGAAAATTTGGTCACCCATGTTTTTCATGAAAGTCAGTTGCTTAACAAATGTATAATGCTGGTCATCCTAAAGGCTACAGAAATTGCTGCCCATAGTCTGCCAGTCTTTTTGCTGATGGTTTGGCATGGTTGCTTGTCCTGATGACTACAAGGGTCAATCCGCTGGTGGGCTGGTTCATCAAAATTTCTTATTCGGGTAGATGGATGGTGACTGTTAACCATCAATGCGACCGCTGTCCTCCAGTCCATTGATAGATCACTTGGTCTAGCATCGCCCTGCTGTTTTCTCTTTTAGTGGAGTGGTACGCTGGGGTTTGTCTTGGGCATATTCTGCATCCAATAATCAAAGATATTATAGTAATTAATTACAAAGCATAATGAATGCTAGGACATCCACATTTCTATTGAAGGTTGGTTGTGGATTTTGTCATGTGCTTGGTCCTTATAGATGATGATTCAATTGTGCTGGAGGTTGTTTTAGTCGTGTACTGGATCCATGCAACAACACTTTTTTTTCTTGGATTTTGTGTAATTGTTGTCAGAGATGCATTTAATGTAGTATTTTTTAATATTTAATCTGCTCTAGGAAGCTCTGCATGAGGGAAGATGGTCGACAACAAGTATGCATTGTTGGACTGCAGGAATTCGAGGTATCAGATGTTCAGGTTGTTAAAGATTTTATTGAGAAGGGTAATGCTTCAAGAAGCACGGGCTCTACTGGAGCCAATGAAGAGTCATCTAGATCTCATGCAATTCTACAACTGGCAATCAAAAAGCACAATGAAGTAATTGAATCCAAGAGACATAACGATGGAAATGAATTGAGGGGTGGAAGGGTGATAGGGAAAATATCCTTCATTGATCTTGCTGGAAGTGAGCGTGGTGCTGATACCACTGATAATGATCGGCAAACACGGTATTGACATCAATGTTTACTAATTTTTGCCTTCTTTCATGTTTCTCATGTTTTCCTGATGTGAATTCATAGCATGCATGCGTCTATAGGGTTGATTTGCATAACATAAGTAGACACTAGGAGGATTCTTGCCATCTTGTTAATATAGAATTGTTGGCTTCTAGGAAAGAATTCATGTGCTCGTTCATAGTTGTTTATCTTGTGTGGTTATCAACATATTGTCATTTATGTTTGGTTTGATGAAGGATTGAAGGAGCAGAGATCAACAAGAGCCTTTTAGCCTTGAAAGAATGTATCCGGGCTTTAGACAATGATCAGATTCACATCCCATTCCGTGGGAGCAAACTCACGGAGGTACTTCGTGATTCTTTTGTTGGTAACTCAAGGACCGTTATGATTTCGTGCATTTCACCAAATGCAGGTTCTTGTGAACATACACTCAATACTTTGAGATATGCAGATAGGTATGAAGTTACATGTTTAATGTAAACCGAGTGATTATGAAATGAAAAGCCATTCTGGCTGTACTAATTGATGGTGCCATTATTATCAGGGTCAAAAGCCTGTCCAAGAGTGGCAATCCCAGAAAAGACCAAATCCCAACTTCGTTGCTGCCAGCTGTAAAGGATTCCTCAACATCGTCATTTCCTGGTTCTTTTGAGATGAGCGATTTTCATGACCAAAATCAAGATGTGAAAATGGCAGACATTGGTCAGAGAACCAAAGAAAATATTTCCTATAATTCCACATCTGAGTTTGAGAGGCACACTTCCAGTATGGCATTAAACTATCCCCATAATGGCCGAGAAGAAAGTGCTGCAAGTTCATTTGAAAGAGAGAGGCTAGATTTGAAAAACAGAGTTGGCGGTTCTCTAAGTCACAAATCATATCCGTATTCCCAGAGCATGCATGATGCGCAGGAAGATGAGATAGTGCAAAAGGTGTCCCCTCCACGCAGAAAAGCTGTTAGAGAAGAAAAACCTGAAAGACAAGGCAACTGGCCGAAAAAAGATAGCACAGTTGATCCATCCACTACAGGTTACAAGCAGCAGCTGGCGTATGGATCTAATGTAAACAATGTTACGTCAAGGCATCTTGAACCAGAAGTTTCATATGATGATGGTGAAATCAATGCTTTACTTGAGGTAGCTTGGCAACTCGTGTGCATTTTGAGTTTAAGTTTGTTAAGGTGCTTGTTCTTCTTCTTGCAGCACACCTCATGTTCAAAATATTGTTTCCATGTGTAGGAAGAAGAGGCTTTAATTTCTGCTCATAGGAAAGAAATTGAAGATACAATGGAGATTGTGCGAGAAGTAAGTCTTATGTGGCCGGCTTTATTTATTCTCACTCTTGTTTTGCATTTTATAGTAACTTTCATGAGTATCTGAAACTTCCATAGGAGCACTTGAATTCCTTTGTTTTTTTTTCTGAATGAAATGGTAGGCTTTCATACCCATATTATTAATAGGAGAATGAAACCAAAGCACGGAGATAAACACAAGATAGACATCATCCCACGTGCCACCGCACGTAGTTACATCAATCTGTAGAGGAGGTCTCTAAACATTATGCAAACCCCCCCACCCTCACACAAAAAAAAATCTGCAAAGAATTCCTTTGTTACATGACGCCATTCATTTTTTATATGATTATTTTGATGTCACCATGACACAGATTTAGCATAAAACTAGTTTCTCTCCTGTTTTTTTTTATTTGTTTTGTAGCATTGCTACACATTTTAATGGGGAAGAAAAGACTAGGTTTTACCGTCAAAGTCATAGTTTTAAATAACGCGTGATCCACATGTACCATGGGGGCCAAAATATTACATGCAGCTGCATGTACCGTACATTTGGCCACACATTGTTCCTTTTTTAAAAAGTAAAAAAAATTCACGTCAGACTACGGTACGCGTTACATGTACCGCACATTGTTCCTTTCTTTTTTAAAAAACTTCTTTATCACATGCCAGTATTGACACGGGACTAGCAAACTCATAATCTGATACGTGAATTAATTCAGTAGTTTTTTAAATTTACAATCCACACAATCGCAAAAATAAATGGTAAACATGGAGGTTATAGAAACCCTTTCCATGCACAACTCCCTGCCTCCCAAAATCTATTTATCCATTCCTTAAAATCTCGTCATCCCAATCTGATGCAGAGAATCCCTCACCATCCTCTTCCCAAAATCTGGCCTTTCGATGCAGAGAATCCCTCACTTGAAGACAATGGGCCCGATCAAGCAGGTTCGACCGATGGTACTACTAACATAATATATATATATATATATATATATATATATATATATATATATATATATATATATGTTTGCGATTAGGTGCGGCCGCGACGTGGGCCGTTCGATCGCGGGTCCATCGCATCCGACGGTCGACGTGAATCGCACCCGACCGTCCGATGCGATGGACCCGTGATCGACGGCCTTTCGATGCAGAGAATCCCTCACTTGAAGACAATGGGCCCGATCAAGCAGGTTCGACCGATGGTACTACTAACATAATATATATATATATATATATATATATATATATATATATATATATATATATATATATATATACGTTTGCGATTAGGTGCGGCCGCGACGTGGGCCGTTCGATCGCGGGTCCATCGCATCCGACGGTCGACGTGAATCGCACCCCACCGTCCGATGCGATGGACCCGTGATCGACGGCCCGTGATCGCTGCTGCACCCGCTGTTCGCCACACCTAATCGGTTCCCTATATATATATATGCTCGCGATTAAGTGCGGCGAACGGCGAGTGCGGCCGTGACACGTGCCGTCCGATCACGGGTCCATCGCATCCGACGGTCGACGTGAATCGCATCCGACCGTCGGATGCGATGGACCCGTGATCGCTCGCATCCGACCGTCGGATGCGATGGACCCGTGATCGCTGCCGCACCCGCCGTTCGCCGCACCTAATCGGTTCCCTATATATATATATATATATATATATATATATATATAAAACTGACATCAATGGGTTTTCCGGAAAAAATAACCATACCTCCGATTTTATCGTTTTTCTGAGGAAAATCGATCTATAAATTGTTATTTTGATAGGTCTATCAATATTTATAACTAGTTGGTTAGGAGTGATATGACTGTTATTGAAGGAATTCAAAGGTCAAGTAGTGCCTATTGGTCAAAACAAATTCTAATGGCAATAGTAAGTGTATGTTGATTGTTCATGTTCCAGAGGATATGACCGTTGGTAGAGTTGAATAGCCGAGAAGGATTCATGAACCTGTTCTTAAAATTTTGGGATAAAAGGCTTTTTGTTTTTTGTTGCCGCTATTGTAGATGGCAAAAAAGAAAAGATTGAAGTTTTGTCATCCTAAGCTTCTGAGGCACTTCCACTGGCAGAATGGAGATGGATTTCTATATGAGATCAATAAGGGGAAAAATTCTAGGGCTGTAAATTAGGGTTTCCCATCCTCCGGAAAGTGAAAAAAACGAGAAGAGAATGCGCTCTTGGTCAGGATTGCATTAAAAAACTACTCATGTTGGCCTTTTTTATATGAGCTCGTTCAACTTTGAAGATTTTCACTTCCCTATTTGGGAAGGAATTCCAAACATGATTCCACAAACTTCAGAACTGTACTCTGATCTCATATCGTAAATTCAAAATATATACATATTTCTTACCACCGGATGATCACTGATTTGCAGGGAATTGTTTGATTTCTTTTAGTTCATTCTTCTAAAGCATTTACACTCCCCGTTCTTTGGCATTTCTTCCAGGAAATGAAACTGTTAGCAGAAGTGGACCAACCAGGCAGCGCCATCGACAACTACGTGTCCCAATTGAACTTTGTGCTCTCTCGTAAGGCAGCTGGATTGGTCAGCCTTCAGGCTCGTCTTGCGAGGTTCCAACATCGCCTCAAAGAGCAGGAGATACTTAGCCGGAAGGTCCCCCGCTGATCTGGCCATGTAAACAGAGAGGTGTGTGGAAGCAGTTATGGTCTCGGCAGCTCACCGCTCGCATATATCAATTTCATCATAATGTATCATTGATGTCATACGGTCTCTTCTTTCATTAAACATCTGATTCTGCAGTCAAGAAAATAGTCAGAGAAGATGCAGAAGAGATCGCCTACTATTTTTCTGGGGCATTCTCTTTGTATAAACAGGCTTTCTATTGGACTGAATTCTGGTAGGGCAGGTTTCTGGGGTGGGATGCCCAGTTCCCCGGTCCAGAGGGGAGGGGGGTGGTGTGTTTCGCGATCTGTGTGAAGATTGAAGAGCATCTGCATCTGTTTTATTTTTTTATTGTTTTTTTGGTTGGGAGAGCTGTTCTTTGATTGTATTGCATATTGTAGATGGGATGTGGGTGGTTGAAAAACCTGGGCTTTTGTGGAGAAAAGTGATTATATATATAATACCAATCCTTTTGGTTTATTTTTCATTGACTTTTTGGATCAGCTGTGGCGCAAGGCCTGGAAGGTAAGATTTTTTTTTTTTTTTAAAGTTGTCTGACACTTCTACAATCATTCATGTTGTTTCTATGTCACCAAATGTGCATTTATATTCTTCCACCACCACCTTCGCCTCTGCCTCCCTTATCTGATTTGAAAACCAATTATAGGTATAACCAGTCAGCCTCTAAATATGCTGGTTTTGTACTCAGTTTCTTTGATACTTCGATTTTTATTTACACTTCTCCCACTTCTAGATAACATCACACTCTCACTCTTTTGCTGTTCTGTGTCAATGACATTATTATTATTTGGGATGAGTTTTTGGACATTCAATCAGTCAAGTAGTATCTTAATGAAAGACTTATTTGAGATGAAAGATGAGTCTCATATTTACATATGTTACGCGTTATAGACTGCTCATTGAGATTTTTATTTATTTCATCATCACTATTCTTAATGTTGCATATGTTGTACACGTTATAAGTGGGTTTCTTATCTTGCCTCACACTAATCATTATGCCAGTATTTTTCAGATCATTCCTTATCTTTGTGACACTACTTTTCATTCTTTGTTGTTGCACTTTTCTTCTTCTCTTGAGTTTCGTGCTTATGTTGATGTTGGTTAGACAAAAAAGTTATAGATCATTGTTCCACAATAAATATATATCTTTCTTGGTAATTCTCTCATTTCAATGAAAGGTAAAAGAACAAGAGATTGTTTTTGTTCTAGCACAGAGGTGGAGTATTGTGCCATGAATTATACTGTTGCTGAAGTTTGATTTTAATGTCTTTTATGTGACATGAATGTAGTAAACTTCGCACCTACACTATTATGATGGCAAGAGCGCCATTTAGATTGTTAGTAATGTTGGTTTTTTTTTTTATGCACTAACAAATCATATTGAAATTGAATGTCATATTGTTCATCTTCATTCTTGTTAACACCTTATCCTTGCCTTATATTTTTTCTGCTCTTCAATTGTCTACATTCATGAAGTCACATGCTCTAGTGTCATGCATTTTCTTGAGCAACCTCTCCGTATATGATATTGTACATAAATTAGGAGTTCTTTTTTTTATAAAATGATTTAGACATTTAATCTTTTTTTTCTAATGTTAAGGATAATTCTCCGTGCAAACCGTGCAGTCTCAAGTGTAGTATTAACACGTTTCAATTATATTTTATATAACGAAACATATTACTTTCATAAAAAATATATGTTGTAATGAATTGTATGAACTTACTTGTAAAAAAAGAAAAAAATTATATGTTTAGTTTAATGATACATACACCTTATTAGAGATATATGAGACTACGTGCCGTACTGTATATGAGATTATATATAACATCGCTCTTATACTTTGTATATGGATTCAACCGAGGAGAGTGATTCATTCTCTCACATTCCTAGATCTATATGAGATGTGAGGTACCCATATACATTTAGTTGTTCTGGCTTATCAGACTAAGCCTCATCTACATTCAAGGTGGTTGCATAAGAGACTACTGAACCATTACTGAACCACTCAAACCATGATGACTAACAGGAAGGCCATCCAAAGGGACAAAAAAACCCGAGACTGTCTTCAGGATTCGAAGGAATAGCGCGTATAGAAATTAAAAAAAGAATCGATCTGATCCAGGTCATAATCTATATCGGATTCCCAAATTTATTCATAGAGGGTCGAACGCAAGGAATCAAAGAATTACAGATGAGTGTACAAAAAAGATTAAATTCTGTGAATCAGAGACTCAACATTGCTATCGCAAGAATTTCAAAACCTTATGGACAACCCAATATTCTTGCTGAATATATAGCTTTACAACTAAAAAATAGAGTTTCGTTTCGAAAAGCAATGAAAAAAGCTATTGAATTGACTGAACAAGCAGATACAAAAGGAATTCAAATTCAAATCGCCGGACGTATCGATGGAAAAGAAATTGCACGTGTCGAATGGATAAGAGAAGGAAGTGAATCATTAGTTCTTTATTTTCTTGTGAACTTTAATCAATCAATTCCTCACTTGTTGAAGGAAAAATTTACATAACAGGTTGCAGGCTCCCTCAAAAATTCAAGTGTGTCGAAGAGGAAGCCTTTCATTATAAATTATACAACCCCAGTCATCCAGGTATGAATAGATTACTTCGCATCGAAAGCGAAAATCCCCCAACATTTCTGAGGACACCTTTAGATCCCATTGATTTCGAGGTCCATTGGCCCTCCAGTGATATTTGCCTGACAAACTGGTGCTGGTCCATAGCAGCAGCAGCAGAAGCTCATAGTAGCAGCTCTTATAAATCAGTGGAACGGTTCGCGTACTCCTGAACCAATGCCCCGAAGAGCGATTGTCTCTCGATCAATGCAGATGGCTTATCAAATTCTCTAGCTAGTCCTGCATAAAAATTGAATGGATAAATGACAAATATCAAACGTAGTCATGTAACATATACCCCTTTAATTCACAAATAACTTATCCATGAATATAAGATGTGGACGATCTTCAGTTTGGTTGCTATTATAATATAGATATAGTTTTGGACGGATAAGCTGATAAGCATAAAAACTACACCTGCCTTCCTACGTATAATTATTATTGTTTATTTTAACTTATCAAGACATAATTATTATAGTTTATTCATATTAAACAAACATGTTTTTAGGATTAGACCTATTCTTTCCTCAAACAAACACAGGCACATAGAGTGCTCACGAAAAATAAGCGCACTCACCTGCATCAATGACCAGAACTCTGTCACAGTCCATCACGGTGGGGATCCTGTGCGCGATGCTGATGATGGTGCACGCTGAGAAGTCCTCACGGATGATTCTTTGGATAATAGCGTCGGTCTGAGAATCCACAGAAGCGGTCGCCTCGTCCAGAAACAAAATCCGGCTGCGCTTTAGCATGACTCGGCCGAGACAGAGGAGCTGCCTCTGCCCCACACTCCAGTTATCACCATTGTCGACCACTGTGAGTTTACAACATAAGCAGCATAAGTAACATTTGGTAACTGTGTGTGTGTGTGTGTGTAGAAATTCTAAGTTTCTCGAGTTTTCAATAAAGAAAGACAAGAACTACTAGAGAAACCTCATCAGAGTTTTGTTTCTTTTAACTTCTTTGGTAAGGGGGATTTGAATTCAAAAAATGGAATGGCTTGTTTAGATGGAAATACACAATGAAGGTAGCATTTAGGAATCGGTTTGAAAAGTAGCTTATTTTTCAATTGAAGTTGGTTTTGAAATTAGATTATTATGAAGCATACTTTTATTAGATTCTCATTTTTCAATTTTTAAAAGGTGTGTTTTTATTTGTTGTTTTCTTCATGAGAGACGTTTACAAACACGTTTGGGTTAAACTTGATTTCTACAAAATAGAATTATTCAGTGTGTTTCTGAATGATATCTAAATAAACTTGCGAACACATGAGTAAATCCTCTTAGAGTATGATCAAATCGCAATATGCATGCTCTATGACTTTCTGTTAGACAATTTAAGAAAAGGATTGGAGTTCTGATTTGCTCGACCATATTTTTAGTCACACTCTTAGCTTCCTAAAATATATACATTCATGCTGACGTACATTCATCATGAATACGCATTCATCTAAAAAAGTGTGTGTGTATCATAGGTTAAAAACTGAATCAAAAGTGTGGCTAGATGTATCTTTCTTAAAGATCTCAAGATTAAGAAGAACAACGCACCTAAAGCATCGAGTTTTTCTGGTTTCGAGGCCACAACATCTTTCAATTGGCATCGTTCCAGGCTCTGCCAAAAAGAACATTAGACCACCTTCAAAAACGAATTGCAAAACATATTTTGGGTGTATTTGTGCACAATCTAGAAGGAAAAATAAAAGAAAGTAAGAGAATTTGTGTTAAAAGAAAATTGGTGAAAAGTAATTTCTTTTGAATTTTTTATAGTGTTTGTGCATTATATATAAGGATGAAATTTTTGAATGGTCAAAGTGAAAATTTTAGTTTTTTTTTCTTCATTTTCTTATAATTCAACTTCCAATAAGGATTTTATTTTAAGACCACCTCTCACCTTCCATATCTCGTCATCTGAATATCGTCCAGTCGGGTCGATATTGCTACGAACAGTTCCCTCGAACAACACAGGCTCCTGCGGAATTATCCCGAAGCGCGACCTGAGATCATGAAGTCCTATCGTTGAAATGTCGACTTTGTCGATCACAATCTTCCCTCCTGAAGGCTCTACTATCCTAAACAAAGCCTGGATCAATGTCGACTTCCCACTTCCGGTCCGTCCCACAACGCCAATCTTTTCTCCTCCTCGAATGCTGATGGTTACACCTTTTAGTACGAGAGGCGTGTTCGGGCGATACCTAACCTGTGTTAGAATCAGAAATAAGAGAATGAATCAAATCTCTCATCGATCAAGGCTTGAACCCAAATATACACAATACAAGAGGAAATGAATAAAAGACAAAACTACCCTCAATGATAAAAAAGAATAATATACCCTAATTCACATATGTAAATTTATTTTTATAGATTTTTAGACTCAACCCTAGACGAACGCCTTATTCGCATATGTAAATCATATTAGTACCTTCAAATCACAGAGATTAACATTCCCGTCTATGGGCCAGTCCTGAGAAGGTTTTGTTTCTTCGATCTCCCAAGCGGCTTCGGATGGGATGTTCGTGAACTGCTTTAAGCGTTCGACCGAAATCATCCTGTTTTCAACGAGGCAGCTCACAAACGTCGCATAAAACAATGTGCTATTCAGAGAGAGACCGTACGAGAGCGACAACCCCACCAACTCTGCATCACATAAACATCCGTTTTCAATCCCAAATGCAATCTCATCGACAGTCTGTAAATAGTAAATCTTGTCTAATGAGTTACATGATTTGGTGAAAAGTGTCGTTCCGTTCGAATTGAATGTACCGGCTCACCCAATGAGGTATATACTTTGTTGGATGACTAACGAAATATATAAGAATGCATTTAGAGTTATAAAAAAGACCGTGTAACAACACCTTTTTAAAAAACTTTAGTCATCGTTTGAATAGCGGCATAAATTATTTAAGTATAGATAAATATTCTTGTATAGATAAGGAATAAGTCACTTCTTTATGCTTGATTGCGTTTTTTGTTATCCTCGTTGAAAAATGTGAAAATAAAATTTTTGTTGTATAATTCATCATAGACCGGTTATAAATAAAAAGTGACTAAAATGTAAATAATGAATTATAAAATGTGAATAAATAACATGTGAGATCTCTCTTTGTACTAGTGGAATAGTTTGAATGGAATAACATGATTTCAGGATGAATCTAAAATACCAATATCAACTTATTCTCATATATTCTGACATATTTTTTTAAAACTTACTCACCTTATTCCACTGTGTTCCCCAAAATGGGGCCTCAATTAGCTTTTATGAAAAATATATGAGTCTAGGGGCGTGATTTGCAATGTCGCGCATACCTGGTTTGATTACATTGCTAGGCAACAAGACCATGAAGAGCGCGGAAAGGCAGAGTACGAAGCTCCCCATCAGCTCGAGCCGGAACCCCAGCCACTCGTTCGCGCCGTTGTTGTGGAAATCGTTGCGTAAGTTCGAGTTCACCCTGTCAATGTTCTCCTGGCAGAACCTCTCCTGCTTCTCGAAGCACCGGATCGTCATGACCCCGGACACACTCTCGGAGAAGTGGTGGATCACTGGAGCCTTCGTGATCGAGTCCAGCCTAGTCATCTCTCGCGACGACGCCAGGTAGTACCCCTTAAACCACATGTTCATGCATGATGTCAGGCTACAGTGAGTGAGTGAGTGGAGGTGTGACTAACGAATAAAACCATACATACCCTGTACCAGAAATTCAGCCAACCGAGTGGGATTATGAACAAGATCGTCGGCCACGAAACCTGGCACGTGACGACGATGATGCTGAGCACCGATATGAATATCGAGACGAACAGCCACAAGAAGAACGGGAGGAAGAGATCGATGATCGTCTGATCCGACGAAGCCTGCAATCAAAAAATTGAAAAATGTCACACTCAATGCGACATTTCATATATCAAGTTAGAAGTGCGTGCATAAATGACTGCAGGAATGACCCGACTGAGGATTCTTCCGGAAGGCGTCGTATCGAAGAACGACATGGGCGCGTGCAATATGCTATTGAGGATCTGCTTGAAGAAGATCTGGGCGGTCTGAAGCCCCAGGAACGCGACGAGGAAGGACCTGAACAGTACGAGCACGATCGAGGCGCCCGCGATGATCGAGTAGACGCTGATGAACCTGGAAGGCGCGAACGATGCGGCACTGTCCCCGGATGTCTCGTGCGCGAGCCAGTAATCGCAGCCCATCAGCGTGCCTTGCCACGCTAGGGAGACGAAAAGCATGGCAAGCGCGCCCCACCACCCGTACGCCTCCGTCGTGTACTGCTTGTAGACTCCGAACCCGATGCGCCCCGTCTCCCTCTGCTCGTCTTCTATGAGCTTCGACGTCCCCTTCTCCGCCGCCTTCGCCACATCGACCGCCCGGTCCTCTTCCACGGGAACGGGGCGAGGCGAAGCGGGGTTCGAGGAGGTGACGGCAGAGGAGGCGGCGCTCTGCTCCACGAGCTCCATGGATGTTTCGTGCGCGGAGACGAGCGCTTCGAAGTCAGTGCCGGATTCGAGGAGCTCGTCGTACCTGCCGGATTGGACGATTCGCCCGCCTCGCATGACCATGATGAGGTCGGCGTTGTGGAGGAAGTCGACTTGGTGCGTCACGAGGACGATCGTCTTCCCCTTGAGGGCTCCCCTCACACACTCCTGCAAGAAAACAAGGCGGTGGTACACTCAGTGTAGTCCTAATCAATTCATTAAGCATACAATAAAAACCTGTTGAGACTATAAGCCCCCGTTTGGTTCGAAATAGGGTCAGAATAAATTAGAATTAAGAATAGATTCACGATTAATGTTTGGAAGGTTGGAATAAATGAGAATTTGTGTGTCAAAATTAACTGGTATAAATTGGTATATGAATTCTAGTTAATCCCTATAATTAAGTTATTTCAGGTGATTCAACCAAAAGAATATATTGGTTCACTGTCAAATTTATTATTTTTTTCAACTTTTGTAAATCTTTATCTATAACTTATTCACATTTTATCTAAAACCAACAAGAATAATTCAAAACAAAACTAAACAAAAAATTATTTTATCCTTATTTATAGTATAATAGTTATAAACCTATCCAATCAGGAGCTAAAAGTGAAGCTGACGAACCTTGAATATGTCAGAGCCGGTGTGGGCGTCGACGGCGCTGAAGACGTCGTCAAGGAGGTAGACGTCGGCGTCCTGATAGACAGCGCGCGCGAGCTGAATGCGCTGCTTCTGGCCCCCGCTGAGGTTGATACCGCGCTCGCCAATCTCGGTCTGGTCGCCGAACTCCATCATCTCCAGGTCCTTCTCGAGCGAGCACGCCTTGATCACCTCCTTGTATTTCTCCCCCTCCATCGGCAACCCGAACAGTATGTTGTCCTGTATCGTCCCGTTCTGTATCCACGATGTCTGCGCGACATACGCCATGCTCCCGCACACCCTCACCTGTGCGCGCACATTGTCATTAATCATTGGTCAGAGTTCGTGTATGATAAACATTCAACAAACGTTCTGTGCACTCTGACAAATGTACGTATGTAAATGATTTGGGATAAGTACGTATTATATGAAGTATATGTTTGTTAAAACTTATAAGTTAGAGAATTTTAACTTTTAGTTTAATATAAATAGTCATTGCATGTTTGTTTAAACTTATTAAAACTTATTTAAGTTAAAACTAACTTGAAAATGTCAGAATTTGAAAACAAGTAAAGGGTGCTTAGGAGATTATAGCTTATGGAGTGTTATAAATAATCTTTATTTTAAAAATTAATGTCATTGACTTTTTTTAACTAATAACAAATATACTTTCATCTCCTCCCAAACTTTTCATCTGTTATAATTTAAAATGTATTTTTGACGATCACATAACAAAAAACTATTTTACAGTTTATCCTAACAGACATTTCCAGTGTGGCTCTTCTCTCGCTTGAACTCATCGGTGTTCTGTTTACTCTCTTCTCTTCTCCCTTCCTTGCTTTGAGGCAAGAATTTAACCTATTGTAATTTCTGTTTAAAAATTATATAATCTACCATTTCTTTAAAAAAAAAAAAAGACTTTCCCTGTTGCTTATTCTCTACATTCGTAAATGATGTGAGATAAAATTCAAATAAAACTAAATTATTTTAGATTTAACTTGATTATTTTGATTCTAAAAAAAATTATGTAAAAATTTCCTATGTTGACTATAAATGCAGTGACAAAAACAATTAGTACTAAATTTTTAAATAACTAAAAATGTGATAATTCATCCAAACCAGAAGTTTGTTCGACCAATAGACACGGGAGAAATTCAATCGCTGAACGTTTTCTAGCACGTACCTTGCCGGAGATCTTATGCATCTCCCCCAAAATGCAAGAGAGAAGCGACGACTTGCCGGACCCAACCGTCCCAACTACCGCCGCCAACGCCCCCTTCTTGATCACCAAATCAACATCCCTAAGCGCCGCCTTCTCCACCTCCTCCTCCTCATCATCCCACCCAAAACAACCCCCCCTCACCTCCACCGCCACCCCTCCCTCCTCTACCCCCACCACCCTCTCCACCGCGCGCGCCTCCAATTCCCTGCTCGTCATGTACCTGTCGAGCCTCTCCATTGAAATCATCGCCTGCGACGCCTGTATCAGCGCCTGCGGGAAGTTCCGTATCGGCTCCTGAAGTATCTTAAAGAACGACATCGCCGTGAACACCGTCCCCGCATCAAGCCCCCGCCCGAGCCCCACGCATGTCCCGAACGTGAGCGTGGCCATCACCACCGGCGCGGACCACAACACCATGATGTTCCCGGAAACAGAGTACATGAACTTGCTCAGCCACCCGAACTCCTTCTCCCTGAACCCCTCGATCCGCCTCTTGAACTGCTCCTCCCAGGCTTGTAGCTTGATCACCCTCATGAAGCTCAGCATCTCGTTCGTCGCCTTCATGCGCGCGTCCCGCATCTTCATCAGGTTGAACTGGTACAGATTGTTCCGCGTGTTCGACACCAGCACGAACACCATTATCGCGAACATGGCCACCGTCCCCGACACCATCGACACGCCTAGGTAGTTGTACAGCAATGCCATTGCGACTCCGACCTGCAGTCAGTGTTGTAAAAAGCGTCAGACGCTAATCAGACAGTTGGTGCCCGACCGACTAGTGATTAATTGGCGAGCCAGGAATTAATTAATCACTTTTTTAGTAATAATATAAATACATGTACATATAGAGATTTTTTAGTATATAACCCTCAAAAATCATATATATCATAAAAATACTCATCTTGAAACTCTATTACCAACAATACCCATAAATAAGAGCACACATGCCCTTTTGAAGAGTACAAGAGTATTTATGCACTTTAAGGTTTAAAAACATTTTGAGGAGTTTATTGAAAATAATATTTTAACGGTTTTTTAATACAAAATGAGATATTTCCATGGTATGCAAAAAAAAAAAAAAAAAAATTATATAAAAGTTAAAATTCAAAGTGTAATATAATAAAAAAATAACATTCAAACAAAATTGTTAACATAAGCATACTAGGGACAACATACAAATATTAATTAATATATATAATATATAAAATAACTTAATAGCTTATCAGTGAGGCGGGGCTTAAAAGGTATATTTAGAACATTGCCTGTAGGGGCATGAGCCAGATGTAGTGCAGCTGAAGCATCATGTCGGAGATCTGCTGCGCATCGACCGCCATGTAATTCACAATCTGCCCGACCCCGTGCGCCTGGCGCGCGGAGCACGAGAGGCGGAGGCCCTTCTTGTAAAGCGAGGGGAGGAGCGCGGACCGGATAAGCATGCCGAGCTTCTGGCACTGGAAGTTGTACTGATGCGAACAGAGGACTTCGAGGGTCTTCGCGACGAGGAGGGTGAGGACCAAGTAGTACCCCTCGTAAGGGGAGGTCCGATTGCCGGACGTGAAGTCGACGAAGCGTTGGATCAACACGGGCCCGACGTACATCACGCAGAGTCGGAGGAGGGCGAGGGAGCCGGTGAGGGTGAGGTCGGGCCAGAAGGAGCGGACGAGCGCGGTCAGCACGGGCCGGGACTTGCCTTGCGCGGGCCAGTTCGACTCGAACCGGGCGCGCATGCGCTCCGCGCGGTGGTCCGGCGCGAGAGACGGGACGTCTTCGGGCTTTAACGGCGACGAGTAGCCCTTGTGCATGAGTGGGTTCATCCATAGAAAGACCGCGCGCGAGGTGAGGGAGGCGGAGGCGTATAGGGTGACTGTGGGTTTGGGTTCGGGTTCGGGTGGGTTATCTTCGGCGCGCGTGACGACGACCCCTGTTTTGCCATTAATGGCGAGGCAGAGGAGGTACGAAGAGGGGATGAGTGCGATCAGTGAAAACACGTCTTGGGTTTTTAAGTTGGGATCCCATTTGGGGTCGGTGAAGGCGAGGGAGGCGAAGCGAGTGATGGCGGAGGCGGCGAGGAGGGCGGAGAGGGGGAAAGAAGCGGCCCAGAAGAGGCGGAGAGACAGCGCGTGTCGGGACGCGCGGAGGGGCTTCTCGCGCGCGACGTGCGCGGCGACTGTGGCTTGCGTGAGGGACTGAATGAGGAGGAAGAGAGAGAAGGGGAGGGAGCGGGGACGGCGCGTGAGGGAGAGCGCGCAGAGGGCGGCGTTGGAGACGGCGAGGAGGGTTGGGAGGGATAGTGCGAGCTTGTAATGGAGGGTGGTCTGGACGCGGGAGGGGGAGTTGGGGATGAGAGGCTTGCGCGCGTCGTCGGCGCGCGCGCGCGCGCGGCGGAAGGAGAGGAGGTTGTAGAGGGAGAGGAAGAGGAGGAGGAGGAGGAACAGGAGATCGACGGCGGAGAGGAGGGCGCGTTGGGGGCAGGGGGAGAGGAAGATGAATCTCAGCCATTGAAGTGGTGGGCTTTGTGGGTGGTTAGTGCATGTGAGTGATGTGAGCCAATCTGAAGGCATGTTTGATCAACCAATTTTGTTTTTCAGAAGTCTCTCTCCTCTCTCGTCCTCCTCCAGCTTTTCCTTCTTTTTCTCTGGAAAACAAAAATATACGTATAATAATATCAGAAACCAAAGAAACTTCAAATTCGTTAGTCTTTTTCAGCAGTGAAAGAAAACAGAGGAAGGTGTCATCAAAGACAAAGTTTTGAAGACATACATTTATTGCACTTTCTGTTGAAATACTAAAAAATATTGAAAAGATTAAAGACAAACCCAAATAACAAAACTACACAAATATCAGCAGCATTGAAAGTCATCGAGAGCTCCAAGTGTCTCCTGTGAACTAAATTGTACAGAGAGAACACAAGTTCCTCTGAGAACACAAGTTCCAAGAGGAAATATAAATAAAACAGACCCAGATTGTCTTTTAAATCGAATAAAAGAAAATAAAGAGAGATTTGGATGGAAACCAAGAAGACTGTGTGTGATTGTTTGTTGTTATTGTTACCTGGGAAGAGAGAAGGAGAAAGAACAGGAATTGAAGAACAGAAAATGAAATGGGTCTTCTCTTTATTAATGTAGAGATTCTTGGATGATCAGAAAGATTTGATCTTTTTATAGATTGGAGATTGATCTTTGTTGTTTTTGAATTCTGGGGAAAAAAAGGTGTTTTATGTAATAGGAGACGTGGAGAAAATGTAGCCGCTTTTAAAGTAGTAGTTGGTGCAATTCATGGAACGTCTTGTATTGTACACATTTTTTTTAAAAAAAATTACTGTTGTTGCATTTTTTTTTTCAACCCCCCAAAACATGTCTAACGTGAACGGGATATATTCGTTGGATAATTTTTTTTATATTTTTTATAAATACATTAACGCAATACATTAAAATATATATTTTATTTTTTATAAAAAACATATATACTTAATTAGATAAGATATACTATTTTAAAAAAAATTATGATTGGAAAAGAAGTTGTACGTAAAATTATCTAAAATATTATAACGTACAGTTTAATTTTTAATTAAATATTTTTATGAATTTGAAATTAATTAATTTTATTTTTAATGTAAAATTAGGTTGTTGGAAACACAGTTATACATCAATTGCATGTGTGAAAAAACTTAGAAATGTAATCTATTTATATTTATATTTTTTTAAAAGATGGTAGGCACGCATCTCAATTTTATTTATAACCAAAACGAAACATGCCCAAAACGATAAAAGGAGGTAGAGGAAGGAGGGGTCTACCTGGGGCTATTTCAAGTCTAAAAACTTTGTTTGTCTTAGCACAAACAACTCCCTAATCTCCAATAAAGTTAAATAACTGAATCCTATAATAATATAAAAAGTTATCACACCAAACATTTCATATGCAAACCTAATATATGTCACATCCATAGTATATATTACAAAAAAAAAAAAACTACAATAAAAACAAAAATTTGTTCAAATTTATAAACCACAGAAAAAAATCAATGAGAAAAACATGAGTTAGAATTAAGGGAAAAATCTATACAATTCCTTTAAATCTGACTGAAATCCATATAACCCTTGACTTTTCTTAAAATACATATAATCCCCTGAAAACACCTAGTAAATCTAAATAATCCCCTGAATAAATTTTTTGTTAATAGATGATGAATATTTTGTATATATTTCGTTTAGTTAACCCTGACTGAAAACACGATATACTAAAAAACCACTATAATGGATTAAAAATGCAAAAAGTCCTATGAAAATGATAATTTATCCTCTCTGAATATATTATAAAACTCTATCCAGTTGAATAAAAATCATCATTTATAGAAGATTTTTTGCATTTTTAATACATTGTAGGTTTTTTTGGTATATGTTATTTTATATTAGGGTTAGTCAAATATAATATTTACAAAATATTCATCATCTGTAAACGTAAATTTTTTTAGGGGGTTACTTTTATTTACTAGGTGTTTTCAGGGGGTTATATAGATTTTAAAAAAGTTAAGGGGTTATATAGATTTCAGTAAGTTTATAGGGGGTTATATGGATTTTTCCCTAGAATTAAACATGGTTTTATGGTTGCCACAAAAATTCTATTTTTATCTATTAAAAAAATGAAAATAACTAAAAAAGGGATAATCAAACAAAATATTTAATTCAGATAATTATTATCTATGATAAAACTAAGAGCACCTAATTGTTTTACCAATTTATATGTCAGATCACGTCAGACAATTTCGATAGTGAAAAAATTATTAGTTATGATCAAAGGGGATGAAATATAATTTATTATATCAATATATTTAAATATCTTTTAAAGTTATTTTGGAAAAAAAAATTCAACCGAACGGTTCATATGTAAGTAACCAAATATAAAAATAAAATTTTATTTAAATTTATAAATCCTTATTCACCGCTTATCTTGAATTAAAGTAAATAAAAACAATAAAAATTTCACTAAAATAGTTTTCAAACATTACACTCTTGAACTTTAATAAATTTACTCACATTGTCCAAAAGAAATCTTTTTACAATAGCTTGGTCATTATTAAAAAACCAAAATTAAGGGCATTAATGTCTAGAATTTTTTTAAAAAACAAATCATAAGCTATAATCCCATAAGCACAATTTCCTCAGCTTACATATACTGACTTTTTAAAATTGTTTTTAAATTATGTTCCTTTTGAATCTGTGTTAGAATAGATTCTACGTTTGACAAGCTAAAGAATCTTAAACGCGGATCCAAACACATTTTCAGTATAGCTTTTCAAACCACTATCTTATATTTTTAGACTAAAAAAACTAACAAAATAATGAATTAAAAAAACTAAGAGTTTAGAACGCAGGATTTTAAGAATCATAGCATTTTAATCTCACATTCAAACACAGTTTTAAATAAAATATAATAAATTTAAACAAATATACAACAATTGCTCATTTTTAACTAAAACAGCGTTTGGAAACACGTTTGAAAAATAAGATTTTGAATAAAGTAACTTACATAGACTTTGATTCTTGAAAAATGCATTTTCTGCGTTTTTTAAAAAACAACACTTTTACATTAAAAATCATAAATAACTGCTTGTTGAAATACGTTTAGTAACACATTTGAGCTTATAACTCCTAATTAGAATCACCTTTAAATTCTGTTACCAAATGCCCCCTGAAAGCTATATAATCTATTGTTTATAAGTTTTAAGAAACATGAACTGTATTCTAATCACACGAATATCACATGCTCTGTTGTGTCAGCATTTATGGGACATTGAAGAAAAAAGCTGGTTACAATTCAGTGGTTATGGTTCGTTGATTCGCGGTCCCTGTGGACCTCGTTAAGTCGGGTCGTGTGTGTGTGTGACTGTGTGGGACCCACTGAACCAGGTAGGTGCGTTGTGAGGTGTCGTTTATAATAATTGAATCCGTTCATTTTGTTATGAACGGCTGTTTCTTCACTCTCCATTCAAAGGTTCTTTTTTGCCACGATTGGGGGTTCATCGTTTCTGTGGCTGGGATTCAACGATCTCACCTAACCGTGTTTGATTGGGGACCGATGGCGTATGATTTATTGGGTAGGGAACGTTTTTATAGGTCTTAATAATTAGGTTCGTCGGTCTTAATAATTTGGTTTGTCTTCTTTCATTCACATGCCCCTTTCTGACTGTCCCTTTTTTTTATGTTCATTTTTATTATTATAACCAATGTTTTAAAAATCTCTAATAGACCCGATCCTCTGTTTAGATCTAGACGGATCAACCTGCAACGTTTAACGTCAAATCACTTTTTCAATTAATTTTTAATTAACTAATAAACTATTAAGTTATTTTATATATTTACGTTATCTCTATTCTACATAAAAAAAAAAAAAATTTGTTTTAATGCTACTTTGTTATTATTTTATAGTCTTAATTATTATATATACAATATGTATATGTATTATATTTATTATTCTAAAAGTGATTGATTAATCATTCCCAGTCCTTTATTGATCGTCCAACTAGCGGTTAACGTTTTTTACAATATTGTTATTAAGACATAGGAAAATTGCATTTAGAATCATGAATTCCTCTGTTTATTCATGCATATCGCAGATTAAATTAATTTTACATAAAATTTATCAAAACTAGATTTCTAAAAAACATGAATTTTTTTTATCCACCATTACCAAACTGGCATAGATTGGTGTTAACTAGGTGGATTAATCCATTTTATTCAGTTCTCATTATTCTTGTATCTATAATTTTAAATTATGACTCCCTGAAAATTATTATTAGACCTTGGTGGTTAAGTGAGATTAATTCTTTTTTTTGAAAATATGAACCATCATTTCTATAAATGGAAAATGATAATAAAAATTGGTTTAAATATTAAATTACTTTACTGTTAGGGTTTTACATATTTTAAAAAATCTGTCTTTATTCATATGACAACTACAGTATAATATTTGATCATAAAATAACAAAAGTGAGCCCATACAGGCTCTATCAGTGTATATAAAGGTTAATTTTTTTCCCAAAGAATAAATAATACAATTGGTGGACTGCAAACGAGTGTGTGTATTATTTTCTTATGCTTGTTCAATAATTAAACTAAAGGAAAGATGACAAGTATATATATATACGCCGATGATAATATGCGGGTCGTGCGGTCGTGCGGATTCGACGTGCGTCGTCCGATCGCGGGTCGATCGCATCCAACGGTCGAGATGAATCGCCCCCGACCGTCTGATGCGATGGACCCGCGATGGACCCGTGATCGACGGCCCGTGGTCGACGCCGCACGACCGCACGACCCGCACGATATCATTTCCCTATATATATATATATATATATATATATATATAATGCACGTGCTCTTGTCACTAAGAACAAGAGCTAGAAAGGGTATATTTCTGATGTTTTTCCCATGATCCAGGTGTTTCCAAAACAACCGGTTCCACTTATAAGGAAAAAAAGAGAGCAAATTTATTGAAACAATACAGGATTTCATTCACATCTGTGAAAATATAATATTAGTATTACACATATATCATGTAGTTTTTATAAGTATTTCATATTTGTACAATATTTGATTTTAAAATTTCATTATAAATATTACATGATGCATATTGGATTATTTCCTTTTATTCTGTCAAGCTCATTAATTTCATCCATAATTCCATGTATTTTGACAATTTAAATAACATATTATTTTAAATTTAATTAAAAAGGGCAAACAAGTGAGCAAACAATTAAAGATGATGACATATATCAAGAATAGTTTCACGTATACTCTTCACATATTTTTAATAAAAAAAATTGCATACTTCAACGAAATGTAAACCTTTATACATACATATTTACCCCAAAACTTATATGATTTATCTCAAAATAATTGTTAAACAGTGAAGAAGACGACTGTTCCATGAATTTATGTATGGCATAGCTTTTTATGGAAAATAAAAAGGTACAAGTCAATCAATCTTCATGGCTAATACCCATAAAAAAATTCCTCACCAACATAGGATTGTAAATGAGATAAATGGACCAAATAAATTGTTAATGATAAGCAAATATGGGGTCCATTTTATAGTGATTCCTGGAAGACGACAGGTTGTTATAACATCCATCTGTGTGTATGCTATAGAAATAAAATATCACTGCAAAGGCCAAGTGCATTTTATGTATGCAAGGACAAATTATTGACAACATGCAAATAAAACCTATTAAGGTTTTGAGATGAGAGTCAAATGGTTATAAGTGCACAGTGTGTAATCATATGTAATCATAAAAAAGAAACATTCCCTTCTCCATCTGTTTATTCATGCATATCGCAGATTAAATTTATCATAAAAAAGTTTATTTGTGTGTTCTTTATTTCTCTGTCTTATTTCATTTCCCATTCCTATTTTTTCAGAGGATTGAGGATTCTAGCTTATTCCGGAATAGAGTAGCTATAGGATAGTTATTTTTAATTATTTTTCCTATTTGGATAAATTTTTGTGTTCTTCAATAAAAAAAATGTAAATCCATTTGTTTTTCTATTATTGTTGGGATTCTTCATCACAAAAATTATATATAAGTCAAGCTTATGTGGTTTCTTGGTGATGGGTTTCAATTTTTACGAGCAGTTCATGTTAACATGTTTGCTTGATATCCGTATAATGTCAGTATAATTAATGTCATTCAATTTAAGTGTCATTTAGTCTGTTCACTTGAGATTCGCATAAAATTAAAATTTGTGTGCCCATGTATGCTCAATATAATTTCAATGATTTTTACTCTTACAATAAAATATCCATATTATTTCAACAAAAAAAAAATTCTATTAAAGATTTATATTCGAACGGGTAAACTATAAGATTATGTTGTCACATAATCATGCAATTTTATATATTTTATTGAGTCATATCCTTCATGAAACAAAACATGTAATTTTTTACTATTTCTATAAATTTGTTAGAATATATATTTTATTTTGGGTTCATTTGAAAAACACGTATAAAAATAAGATTTTAAATAAAATGATTTAAATAGACGTGTTTTCAAATAAAATGATTTTAAATGCAAAAACCAAATGGAGCCTCTGTAAAAAAATATATGTTTTTGCATAAAATATACATTTTAAAAAATTTAAACTAAGTAAGGATTTTACGTGAGACTACAAAGCATAACTGTTGTGACATTTTTTTAGAACCAGTTGTCTTCACGTGCCAAATATCATTTTGAAATAAATGATAACCATGATTTTATATCAAATATGAAAGCTGAGTGGTCCCATAAAGTTGCAGGAATTAGAGAAGGTAGGTATAAACTATGGCTGATATTTATCCACGTTTTCTATTAACAACTATATATTTATTTCATATCTCTTGACTAGAAAAGCAAAAAAAAAAAAAATCTTGTACTTTCCAGTCTTCAATTCCACCCCTTCAGCACTTCTTTGTAATTTAGTGGTTCCCACATATATTTACATATTGTGAATATATATACACATATTGTGGATTCTTTGTCGTAGTAAAGAAAGAGTCATGATGTGTATATATATATATATATATAAGTTGATGATAATATGTGGGTCGTGCGGTCGTGCGGATCCGACGTGCGTCGTCCGATCGCGGGTCCATCGTATCCAACGGTCGATGTGAATCGCCCTCGACCGTCTGATGCGATGGACCCGTGATCGACGCCGCACGACCGCACGATATCATTTCCCTATATATATATATATATATATATATATATATATATATATACAGTGGCGGAGCCAGGATTTTTAAAAAGGGGGGGCCTAATGTGATTTATATAAATATTTTTTAAAATTATATCATTATGTTTTTTTTATTTCAACACGTATAAAATGAAATAAAGACATTTATAAAAAACATATCACTGAATAATTATAAAAATAATTATCATATTTTAAAACGATATGTCATATTTCATATTGATAATTCATAAAAAAAATGTCAAAACATAAATCTAATAAGCAATACATAACTTTAAATTTGACTTCGATGATGTTTCATATTTTGAAAATGTTGAATGATTTGATTATTTTAGATATTTATACAAATATTTTAAACTTTAAATAAATTAGTAACAATTGTGAGACATTTAATAGAACAAAAAGTAAAAATTATTTAGAGATAAACATTGATATTAGGAACCGTTGAGATATAAAAAGAAAAAGAAAAAGAAAAAAAGAGATTAAAAAATTTATTTTTTTCAAGATGAGCACCTAGGTGAAGACGCTGAGAAGTGGAATTCATGCCTCTATAATTGTTTATGGGATATGGATAAAAGGAGACTCGGGGGTAAATAAAAAATGAGAGTTAAAAATGACTTTTGTGTTATGTGGATGACAGATGGTTAATTAAAAGAAATGGTGAGTGCACACCATACACATGGATGATCCAGATGGATAATAGATGTTTGTTTTAATTTAATTTAATTTAATTTAATTTTTATTTTATTTAGTTGTGAGTGATTGTTGTTTAGAGAATTTCATATGTAGATGAGGCCTATGATCTATGGACCCTAATTAAAATTAACTTATCATAAAAAATTACAAGGACCTAAAAATAAATTAAAAGGATATGCAAATAAATTTAAAAAAACCAGAGGGGGGGCACATGCCCCCCTGGACCCATGGTAGCTCCACCACTGTGTATGTATATATATATATATATATATATATATATATATATATATATATATATATATATATAGGGAAAGTGATTCGGTGCGGAAATGCGGGAAGCAATCACGGGCCGTCGATCACTGGTCCATCGCATCGGATGGTCGGGTGCGATTCACATCGACCGTTGGATGCGATGGACCCGCGATCGAACGATCGTTGTCGCTTCCCGCATTCCCGCACCGAATCACTCGACTATATATATATATATATATATATATATATATATGATATTACGTGCGGTGTGCGGTCGGTGCGGTTTACGACGTGATCGCGGGTCCATCGTATCCAACGGTCGACGTGAATCGCACCCGACCGTCCGATGCGATGTGATCGACGGCCCGTGATCGCGCATAAACCGCACCTAATCGGCTCCCTAGCGGTCGGTGCGGTCGTGCGGCGTCGACCACGGGCCGTCGATCACGGGTCCATCGCGGGTCCATCGCATCAGACGGTCAGGGGCGATTCACATCGACCGTTGGATGCGATGGACCCGCGATCGGACGACGCACGTTGGATCCGCACGACCGCACCGACCGCATATTATCACTCGCGTATATATATGGACGTGATTGCGTGCGGCGAACGGCGGGTGCGGCAGCGATCACGGGCCGTCGATCACGGGTCCATCGCATCGGACGGTCGGGTGCGATTCACGTCGACCGTTGGATGCTATGGACCCGCGATCAAACGGCCCACGTCGCAGCCGCACCTGCCGTTTGCCGCACGCAATCATTTTCATATATATATATATATATATGCATTTTGTTTACTGAATATCTGTTTGGTTGGTGCCATTCCAGGTGGGTTTTGATTTGTTTTGCCTTCTATTTTATCAGAAAATACAAACTAAAATTTAATGGAATCTTGAAAATCCTGAGGGATTTTATTTCGGCAATTAATAACATGATTTTAAATAATTATAATTTATATATTTCTAATTAAACAAAATATCCCATTCTTTTCATGTTCTCTCTCTTGGGTTAAATGGAATTGCAAAATAGATTTAAATTAATACAACATATATAATATTTTTTTCTTTTAGAAAGATGTTTTATTTTGGATATTATCATTATGCTATCCGGTTCACTCTCATTTTGTGTTAATTTTATATGTGATTATTTTATTTAATATCATTTTGTTATTAAATATTTTATTATATATGTATTATTTGATTCTTATAATTATGATATATGAGGATATAGATTTGTTAAGCATATGCACAATACTGCCGGTAAGTGTTTTTTTTTGTATTTAAACTAAATTATTTATTATTTTTTATGGATGAACAGAAAAATTAGAATACGAAATTAGATAGAATTCATTGACCAGTCACATAATTTAATAGAATCTGGATTTTCAGTAAAATGATTCATGGTAGAAGAATCCATGCAAAATGATGACATGTACTCATTAATGGGGCTTGATTGAAAAAAGGCTGAATGAAATCTTTCATACATTTCAAAAAATTTATTAATGTTAGTTCTAGAAGTCATGTTTACGTATATATGTGGGCATAGCACAACCTACAGACAAGGCCGCCTCTGAAAATAAATTACCAAAGCTGAGTCTTCTAGGCCCCATATGTGGAGGCCCCAGAATCCAATAAATAAATAAATAAATCTTTTATTTCTGAATTTGTTTTTATTTTATATATGTTATTTCTTTTTAAATTTTATCCATTTATTTATTTTTTCTTTGATCCTTTTATTAGGATTATTTCTATCAATAACTGTTTAATAAAATTTTAATAACCGTTCAATATCTATTTAATAAAAATTTAATAGCTGTTTTAAAAATTATTCAAAAATTTTATGTTATGTAATCACTAGAAAGTTTTATGAATGTTATAATAAAGGAGGAGGACTCTTATTATTATATCAGTGGAGTCAAATGCTCAATTTATAAATGCAAAAATGAAACCTTAAATACAATAACAGGAGAATAGAAAAACTAAGAACACAATAATGATTAAGTATTGTCATAATAATGACTTTTTAACACCCTCTGCCAAACTCTGAAGGGTAGAACCCTTAGAGTTTTCATAATAATGAGTCGACGACAAAGGTTGTGGGTAGTAATAGGTGGGCAGTGGCGACTAGCGTGGACGGGCGGAGAGACGGGTGTAGACGGGTGCAGATGGGCCCCAATGGGTACGCTGATAAAGAAGAAGAAGACGAAGAAACATGACACAAACATTGAAGAAGAAAAAACGATTGAAATATTTCTACAACACTGCAAACGCTGATGGCAAAGCGTACAAAAGTCTTTCTATAACACTGTAAACGCTAATGAAAAATATAACGAATGACGGAGAAGAAAAAGAAGAAGAAATACGACGCAAACAGCGATGCGAACTGCACGAATGAGAGGCGTGCATACGGAGAAGGATAAGAAGAAGAAGAAACGTATAAAAAATAGGGTCCAACTAATCCTATTGTTTTTCAGGGTGCCTATATATACACTCTTTTACCTTAAAGAAACATGCATGTTCACAGCTCAAATGAATTTAGGACACCTTACAGCTCCAAAAAATTATAAAATGAGACATAAATGAATAATTTCACAGTCTATACATAATTTATAAATTATAAGCATAAAAAGTGCATTACCGGTGTCAGTAACTAAAATTTCACATGCCCTCACATGTTAAACATGTAAGGTGATTAACATATATTTAACACTCAATGATGGAATTAAAAATGCATTTATTTGTTTAGATGAGTAGCATATATATGTTTTTTTTGTCTGAGGTAAAATTATTTTTCCTCACATGTAAAGATAAGTTATGGTATGGCCTTAAATTTCCTTAACAATAAATTGAAAATGATATGTCCAGTAATGTGTGTATAGTCTCATCCGCAATCCTCATAGATTTTTTTAAAAAAATATATACTATACACTCGTCTACTAGAGTATGTACACTGAGATATATTAATATATATATTTTCTTTATAAAACAAAAATAACTAAATTTCATACACTGTAATAATATAATATATAATATAATATCACATTAGATACTGCATTATAATATTGTATAAACGGTTGAAATATATCATTTTTTCTATATTACAAATAAGATTGTAAAATAAATTAAACGCACCAACACACACTCACATTTAGATAAACAGACACACATCTCAACAACCACAATGCTTGCATGTAACGTGGGGGGCAATATTGACACCAAAAACATGGTTAGTGTCTGATGTTGGTGGGGAACTGTTATGCACATTTGGCCACCAACCATTAGTTTTTGTAGTTTAACCCACACTAGGCGTGGTGGTTAGGACACCCCCCAATCACATGGAGGATGCATAGTTGAATCCAGCCCTCTGGGGGGTGTGTATGTGAACTATGCCCACTGTCTAGGTCGCTCAGTCCGGGCTTATGTACCCAAAAAAAAAAAAAAAAAAAAGTTTTTGTAAATATTGATATTTTCTTTCAGAAAATAAAATATGGTTCTGAAGTGATGTTTAAATAAACTCATAATACATCAATCCATGTCAAATGTGACAAAATAATACTAGTCCACAGAGCCCGTCCTGGGGCAAAGCCACCAAGGCAATTAATTGTCTAGGGCCCCACCCAATAAGGGTCAGAACCATCTATTCAATAGACTTAATAAAATGTATAGTGTTACTTTAGTTAATCCATCTCAACAAATTTATAGAATTGGTATGATATTCCCCCCAATTAAGCCTAAAATTTCCCTTTTCTCTAAATCTCTCTGATCATAATCCAATAGACATTTCAATTTTTAAAATTTAAATTTTTTATTTTATTAAATGCATATGATATTGTATAATGTTTTAATTTAAATGATTATATAATATTGTGCATTTTAGTAATATTAGTAGTGTGTAACATTAAAACAATATAGATTTTTTATATATAATAATGTATGGGCCCGCTTTAAATTTCACCTAGGCCCACTAAAAAAATTTAATTCTCGGTGGTCCAGTGGTCAATTTTTTTTTTTTTTTTTTTGTAAAATGTTAGAATCCCTTGATCACATTTACATGTTCTCAAATTAAAGTGACATGTCAGGGATAACTTTGGTGGGGGTGAAAAAGCTGGAGTTCAGGAAACTTGGGATGAGTTTAGTGGAGTGAAGAAGGGATGTAGTGATGGGTGAGGAAAGCTAAAACTCTTCTTCCATGATCTGCTTGTTTTATCATAGGAGGGACAGTCTATTTTTTTGTCATATTTATTTGCATATTTTGATCTATTTGTAATTTTTCATATAATATCAAAGATGACACCGTCTTCTGATTCAATTGAATTTTTTTTGTAGCACCACCGGGTAATAAAACACAAATTATCAAGATTTTTCATCTCTAGTGATGCCAAAATGAATGAGGACATTTGGTTTAGAGGGCTTGAGATGCAAGGACTATAAATAGACTTGGTTTTAATTAGAAGTCATGATGATTTAATTAGAGGATGATTAAGGCTATTAAAGTGGTTATCTATTGTGCAATGAGTGATTAAGTGTGATAAGAGTGTGTTAATCAGGTTTATGTTTATCATTTTGAGATCCACCCAATATGTGCTGAGAAATTGGTACGCCAAGAGTCTCTGGTTCAAATTTGAGCTTCGGATGTGCATTTTAAGAGATTTTAATTTTGAAAGAAGATAGTCACTAGAAGGTGAAATCCAACAACCCTTGCTGTTTTATTTTGTTGGGTTTATTTGGAATGTTTTCAAGTTTAGTTATTGGAGGGGACACAATCGGAGATTAACCGGGTTTGGGTTGAGAGATTCATCTGCTCCGCTACTCGTTCGATTAGATGATGATGGTTGCTGGCTTGTTGAGACCTCGAACGTCGATGGATGGGGTGAGAGTGACTTGCGAAAGGCCCTCCGACGTCAAAGTCAGTCGAATATTCTATCTAGTGTTTTCTAGAAAAAAGAGTTTTTCACGTACCTCAATAACGATATCTAGTTCTCCATTTACAGTGTAGGTCGTCCGTCCCCATGGATCGACGGTCAATCTCTCTCTGATCCGTCGGATGGGGAGAGATCTCGTGATCCTTGGGATTATGAGGATTCTAGAAGATTTTAGAAGCTTCGCATTGATTGTCCAAAATCTTATATTATTGAAATCTGATCTTAATCTGACTTGGGATTCATTCAGTTGTTGGATGCATGTGAGCCAAGGGAGGCGTATGCGTGGATTGCTGGTTGATCAGACGGTGGACGTCGATTGATCGAATGGTGGATCTTGGACACGTGGCGCATGTGCAACAAGATTTGATAATTTGATATATGCAAAATGAGCGTTGATACACGCAGTTTTTTTTGCAGCCTTTGCAGCCCTATATGATATGATAGCGTAGTATTAGTGTATGAGTCCTATCATAGTATATGACCCAATTTTTTTTTTCACTATGAAAAAAAATACACTAATATATATTAGCATATACTTCAGTTTATATAACAGCATGCACTTCAAATGGTGAATGTATGATTTAAAATAAAAATAAAAATATAATAGACTGTAATTGAGGTTGCAATGAGGGTTGTGTGTATCCTTTTTCATGCAAAATTGCGAATAGGGTTGGCCATCTAACTTGTGGGCTTAAGCCCAGCATGAACCAGACCGGACCCAATTTATTGCCAGACCTGGCCAGAACCCGAATCCTGTAAGAGACCACCCGAATGAGCCTAGTCCGGCTCCAGGCCCAAGGCCCACCTAGAACCTGTTATGCTTAATGTTATTTTTTTGTTTGTGACATATTTGCATAAGAAAACATGTACAACCTTAAATATTTTACATAATGTCTTAAAAAAAACATCATATAATAATTCTACCTCAAATCAATAATTTAAAAGACATGAAAAATGTAATGCAAATGAAAAATGTTACCGTTCTTTTATTTTAAAGTTCGAAACGCAAACCACACATGTTTTTATTTTAAAAAAATTATATACCTCATTTAAAAATAAATGTAGTTTTATAAAATGTGAAATATATACTTAAATGAATTAAATGATATTATTTATAAAAAATATGAAAAAAATTTAAGGAATAGAAGACTAACAAGACATATCGTGATTGTACAAATGACGTGTAACATAACTCAACAGAAATTAAGCAAACTCGATCCGGCCTAGGGATGGGATCAGACACCGGGCCCAGTCCCCCCTAACCAAGGGTAAGTCCGGCCCAACTAGATCAAACCCTGCCCGGCCCAACCCATGGCCACCTCCATATGCAAATAAATACATAGCTTTGTGACACTCAGTTCTTTTTGTAGTCATAAATACAATCTTATATATTTCATCAACCTCTTACACTATATATATATATATATATACTTCGTTATAGTTAGTGTATATATCCAATTTTATTATTGATATGATTCACTTTTATAAGGAAAAAGATACACGTAGCCTCATTTGCAGTTTCAATTGCAGTCTATCCCGTTTTTTTTTTCCATAAAATTATACACTCACTTTTTGAAATGCATGCTATTATATAAAATGAAATATATACTAAGATATATTAATATATATGTTTTATAATAAAAAAATAAAATACACTTCGCTGCAAAACGGCATGTGTTTTTCATCACCCCTTTTATAAATATTGCTAAAGTTTTCGGTTTCAATGTCAGCTTTAAAACAGAAAAAAAAAAAAAAGAAATTGCCATTTTCGGAATTGTTGAAGGGCAAATCCGTACTTCCAAAGAAAGTTCCAGATGCCCTCACTCACTGTACAAAAGAAGGAAAACGAACATCTCCGAAAGTAGCAGACACTTATCGATTCGTTCCTCCAATTTCTAGGGTTTCCACGTCTCTTCGTCGCTTCCCGTATCACCTCTAACACTTGCTCCTCCCACACAACATGAGGTGATCTCTCTCTCTCTCTCTCTCTTATCAGATCCGAAGCTTGGATTCATCTTTCATGACGTCTCTGCCGTCTTCGCTTCTTCTCATTAACTGTTAGTTCGTTTTGTTTGTTTGAACTCTGACGAAATGATTTTTTGCGAATTGGTTCAGAAATTAGGGTTTAATAATGGATGGTTGTCAGGGTCTTGTAATTTAGGGTTTAACGCCTGGTTTGAGCTTTTTGTGTCTGTTTGTGGATTTTTATGCCAAGCTGAACTCTTTTTTGAGGTTTGTCTTCTGTTATGGAAAATCAGAAAAAGATGTTCGGTTGATCTTGTGATATGTTCTCTTTTAGTTTGAGTATTGATTGAAGTTTCAGAATCATCTTGTGATCCGCATAATAAATTAAATAGGGAATGCGTGAAAGTGTTGACTTGACATTTCCCATCACCCTCTTGGATCCGTCGATAGAATCAGAAATTGGTCTGAAAAAGATCGCATTGGGTGTCAGGAAATGGGTTTTGGTGGAATTGATGTTTATGATTATTAGATATTATTAATTGCGGAAGGCTTGATATGTATCTTACATGGAAAGCACCAATCAGTTGTGTTTTCATAGGGATGACTTGATTAAGCCTTTACTTGATTTTACAATTTTTATTAGGGCTGTCTTACAGTTATGCAGTGTTATAATCTAATATGAACTTTTGTTTTGTTAACCATTTCATATCCACCATAACAGGCGTCTGTCTCACTTATGCTATATTTTATTTTCTGCTTATTTTTTTATTACGTGTATGATTTAAAGATATTATGTGAGATCACACTAAATAAAGGCAATTTGGGAGATGAGCTATTTGGTCCTACTACAGTACATGCTTGATGCTTATATCTTTGTGCTAGCATGTATCCTTGTGAGCCAGAAATTCTGTGTGAGCCAGAAATACTTACTTATTTATTGGTCCCAGGCATCTTCATGACCTTAATTTATTCTCTTTGAATTGGATGGTTCCTTTCTATGTAACATAACCTGTAGCTGTAGGTAATAATTTTTAGGCACTGCTTGATGTTGGTGTCTTGGACCTTAAGGTTTTCTATATCTGATGTTTCTGATCAATATTTAGAAGATCCATGGCAATAGTTTCTAGGCTAATGATAACAGCAGAATTCTCCTTCTGTGTGCACCTGTAAACATGAGATATCTCTTGCTGAATAAATATAGAACTTAAAAAGAGTAAACGAATAGACCAAACCATTCTTCTACACAAGTGGAATGGAGTCTCCAAGACCAGGTTAGATTTTTGTAACACTTGAGGCAGGATCCATAACAAATCCATTGATGTGTTTGCCTGAATCTCAGCAAAGAATGCATTGGGAAGAAATTATTATTCTATGAAAGGGACAAGCATCCTCTATGAGGAGTATGATTCCATTACATATATTATATACATGCGCTTCCATTTGTCACTCTGAGGTGTCAAGAGAATGAAATTCACTAGGTTTCGTTGGTATCTTGGATCATGATGGATCATTCAATGGTCATTTTCTAAGTGATGTATTTTAAATGATCTTAGTAGCATCTGTGGGCACCATGCCCAATGTAAATTGCAGCAATTTTAAATCCCTACATGCTTATTAGGACTTTTTTTTTAAGTTTTAGGGAAGTATGTCAGACCACCGTAATTAGGTAATGGCTGCTTTCCAAGTTCATCGATGTTTGGATTCTTTTTTCTTTCTGGGTTGTGTGGTATAGATGCTCAGAGAATGTAAAAATGTTGTTATGGGCATCTTGATGCTGTTTTCTTCTCTTGTTTTTTTTTTATTTTCATCTGCTTCCAGAGGAGAAATGCCATGCACATAAATTCAGTTCAAATTGACTGTTCTAATATACTCCCTCTTCTGGTGTAACACTGATGTTTATTTTAGGGTATATAGATCTGTATGTACGAACATGGAGGGAGATCTGCTTATATAAATTTGAATTGGGCAGAGATGGAAGATGTCACCTCTCTTAAAATTCACATTAAGTGAAACTTGTTGTTGCGTACTACTGTTGTAGAGATCCTTTGTTATATTCTCCAATAACCTTAAAGTAGATGACTAGATATCCTATTGTTTTCTTTTTTTTTTCTGATGTCATTTTATAAAATGGGCGGCTCGTGATCCTTCCACCGTCAAGAGCGGGAGATTTTCACTGCTCTGTGAAAACAGCCTCACACATTACCCTCCACTCTAAGCATCACATGGCACCAAGCGGTAGCTTGGACCATACAACACAACTCCCAACTTGGAGAGGGCGAATCAATCCGATATGTAATTTAATTAGAAGTTATTTAACACAAACTTGATAATAAATTTAATCAAGTTTTAAACAAAACATGAACCTTTGGTGATGCAATAATCATTCCAAATGGATGTGTGCATTGCATACATAATACATTCCCTGAGTTCATTATTGAAGGGATATCTGACTTATTATAATTAGCTTACTTTAAAATCTGTGTAATGTAATATACATTTTTCTTTCAATTGTCCGTCTTTCTCATTTTCAAGAGCATTTCATTCACTCTTGCAATGCTAATGAAATGCTAAATTTGACACATTGATGTTATTGTAATCTGAATTAATGCCTTTGAGTGGCATTGTACCAAGATGAACTTGCTTCATGTGTATTCAAATAGTATTATTTTCTTTTCCATGGTCTCCTCAAGTGCTCAATTCATTTTAAAAAATCCCCTAGAGCAGTCCCATGTATAGCATGGTGCTGGGAAATGAGAGACTGGGTGCGGTCCTAACCTTTGTATATTTTTCATATAAAAGTGATCTTTCTCAGGATTTAAACAGAATATCTTGTTTGCTGGAGCACTTTACCACCACTTAGAGAAAAAATCACTAAGTGCACTAAATATTCTCATTTTCCTTTCCCATAATGTTGTTTGTGTACTGGATTTAGTTTTCATTGTTTCTAGGTATTTTGTTTCCCTAGTTATCCCACCATCCAGTGACGCGTGCCTTGCCAAACACTATTTCCAATACAATGCCCCATTTAAATGCTATTTTTGTATTATAGATTTATTTGTATAAGATTTGTAAAATATACAAATTATGGTATTGTTGTCAATATTATGGAGGCTTGATTGTTTTGAAGTCTAGGATGCTTTTGAAATATAGTTTTTTCAATCCATCAATCTCATAGATTAGGTTTGCTTCTTCAAGCATACAAATCTGGATAAAAAGGAAAGAGTTTTATATCAGTATTAGTTCAGTTTAATTTCAGATCATTAAGCCTCACTTCAGCTGGAATTTTGGTAATTTTATTACTGAGCATCTGTTACCCAACTGCAGTGTTGGTAATGAAAGGTATCAACTATGATGATGGCATATGAGAGAATAGTGTTAGGAGATTGCCAGAGCCTAATCTTCCTTAATGTGAACTGATCTGACAAATGAAAGGATGTTCTCTGTCATTAGTTCTTTGCGAAAATGGATTTCCATAAATACTTTTGGACCATTAATTATTTTTTATCAGATGGTGTATAATGAATATCTAAGTTCCAGATATTGGTGGGCAGCGGGTCAAACTGGTACATTGATCCAAAAGCAAACAAGTTATCTTGGACCAGGTTGCTTGTTCATAACCCAGTGCATGACGGAGTAGGATTCTTTAATTGTAGTTTTTTTTCTCCCAATCTGAAACCAATTTTTTCTGGCATAGATTGGGTTTCTACCTGTCCGGATTGGTTCAATATTTAGATGATTTGAACCATTTCACATTTCCTACTAGAAATATTCTGCCAATAATATGGTTTCTCGCATTATAGTACATTTGATGATTCAAAACACCATGAATGGACTTGATTTTGGGGGAAAAAGCATTGGTGGGACTATGAAGTAAGTCTCAGTAATACACACAGGGTTGAAAGTATATATAGTAGCCGCTGAATCATCCGTATTTTATTAACTCAACTACTTGTCATGCCATATCATCTCCTTTATGAGTTAATACAATTCAGGGCCTTGGATAGATGCTAACATCTTTTGTTTCATATGTGAGAAGCTCAAATTCCTGTTCTTTATTTAAATCATCTGACGTCACTATGACACTCGTGCAGTCGTCATCCTGAAGTGAAGTGGGCACAGAGGCTGGACAAGGTTTACCTTACTGTACTGTTGCCTGATGCAAACAATGTGAGCGCCAATCTTGAACCTGATGGTGTTTTTGTATTCTCTGCAACCGCTGGAGCTGAAAACCACTTGTTTGAATTAAAGCTCGACCTTTTTGGTAAAGTGAATGTTGAGGTGAGACTTTGTCTGACTCACCCAGATATGTTTGGTTGGTTGCAATCCCTCCTCCTTTAATTCCGTATTCTTTCAGGAAAGCAAAATAAACATTGGCAAGAGGAACATTTTCTGTGTGGTGGTGAAGGAAGAGAAGGGATGGTGGAAGAAGCTGTTGCGGGGGGATGATAGAACTCCCCATTACCTGAAGGTTGATTGGGATAAGTGGGTCGACGAAGATGAGGATGATGGTATCTTCTTATGCCTTTCTTTTCTATTTCTGTCACATTTTTGCTTGTGTTTGTCAACATGTTGCTGATTGTTGATTTGTGTCAAACAGCAGCAGGTCCAGGTGACTTGGACTTGGGAGGGATGGATTTCTCTGTATGTTCCATTTTCCTTTTTTGTTTATTCCTTCACCTTTAATGTTTGATATGTATTGGTTTTTATAGCTATGTGCATAATATTTATATTTTGCTGCAGAAATTTGGCGGCATGGGAGGAATGGGTGGTTTGGAGGGCATGGGGGGAATGGGTGGCTTGGAGGGCCTGGGGGGAATGGGTGGCTTGGAGGGCCTTGGGGGGATGGGGGACATGGGAGATGACCTTGATGACAGTGATGATGAAGGTAATGTCATTCAAAGGCCATGTTTAGAACCAATTTTCAAAAAACATCTTATGCTATAAATAGACTAATATAATTGATTTTGGAAAAGCTACTCTCAACTAGGTTTTTCCATATAAGCCATTTTGTTATCATTCAAAAATACTCGTTTGGAACTGATTTTGTGAAAGCAAAATCTGGTTTACAAATCTGGTTTAAAATCATGCAACTGGCATTTAATATATCATTTGCTTGTTTATGTACCATGATTTCTTCTGACTTAACATCAAAAATAAGTTTACTTGTATCGGTATTCCATGTACTTCCTCATCTGATCTCCATTCATTTAATGATTACAGAAGCAGAAAAGACTGAAGCAAAGCCTGCAGAAGCGAAGAATGAAGAAGCGGCTCCAGCCACATGAAGAGCGTCTACGGGACGGAGATTGTGTGTTTTTGAGGACATTTAAACTCATCTTCTATTTTAAATATCCTGCTATTCTGCTGAAATAGGAGGTTTTGGAATGTTAATCTGACAGGGAGGGATGGTGAGAACTTTTCCAGTGTTTAACTGTTCCATATGTCTGAGACATGATTTTATAAATCGTGTTAATTAGCTTGTGATCTTTTGTTTGTAACCTTGTGTGTTTCAAGTGTGTGGAAGATGCATGCATGCATGGCTTTTGTAGGTGACTTGGGGGTTAGGTAAGGAAATATCGTTTAAATTATTTTTTTTCTTCATAAAATAAGAAAACAAAGGAAAGATATTTTAATTTTAGAGGGCAAAAAAATTATTGATTTTGTTCAATGGGTTATTAAGCGGAATAATTTTTTTTCTAAAATTACTGTTAGCATTTTTTTCTGATTTTTCATAATAGCAGGTCAAGTTCTTTAGTTAATTATATCAGAATGTCTGAATAATAGTGTTGATTTTAACTAGTAATATGTTAAACGAATGATTTTATTTATATATATATATATAGTAATTTGAGTGATTTAAGAGACGGGGGGGGGGGATTACAACCAAAATTTATGGCTTATCCAGTTCTCTCCTTTATAGATTGTATATGTATATTAAAAATATAATAGTTAATTAAATATCATGATTATGATAATCATATAGAATAATAAATATAATAAAATATGATGCAAACATATAATCTTATAATACAAGTCATATTTGAATATTTTTCAAATGGATACATTTTGGACATGAAATCAGAACAAATGCAAATATTTTTGGATAATTAACAGACTCAAGTGAGATGTTAGAAGGAATTTATTTTACTGTTGCATGGGTGAATTAGGTTGGATCATAAGTAGGTTGCATGGGTGAATTAGGTTGGATCATAAGGGGTGGTAAACGAGTCGAACGAGCCGAGCTTTGACATGTTCAAGCTCGGCTCATTTATAAACAAGCCAAGTCGAGCCGAGTTCACGAGCCTCAACGAGCCTAGCATTCTTCTTCATTTTAAGGTTTTTAGGGATTGAAAACAAAATTTTAACCTAAATGAGTCAAGTTCATGAGCCTAATCGATCATAATTTGTATTGATTTATTGTTCTGATTTTACAAAGGAGTTGAATCAAGCTTCAACTAGGTTTTTTGTAACACAAACGAGTTGAGTTTAAACACAAAATGAAGTTCGATCCAAGTCCCGAGTCTAACCGAACTTTAAAAATTATTCAAGCTCGCTCATTTGTCTAATTGAACGAGTTTAAACCGAGCCGAGCCGGAGCGGCTTGGTTCGTTTATCAGTCCTAATCATAAGCGGAATTGCCGTATTTTTTGGCTTGTATTTTTTGTGTTTGCTTTTGTATTTAAATAAAATTCATCGAATGAGATGAGCTCCTTAATTATACATGTTCTCATTCATTAATTGAAATGAGAATTATCTGATTTAGTTAGGTAAAAATACAAGTAAACACAAGTAGAGAATTCGTTGAACTCTAGTACACACAGAGGTTCACATACATTAAGGTACCGTTTGGATGTGAGGTCCCAACACTTGTGTTTGCATAACGCTGTAGTTGAAATGGAGCCCAAGCATTGAGTGCGTCTGTGAAGCATAGAACCCCAATTCCCGCTCTGTTTGGCGACCTCTCTGGCCTCTCCAACGCTGCATTCGTCTTTTACCAAAACACCCCTCCTGACTTGAGCTCCCCTCTGTTCTCTTCATAAAACCCCCATTTTGTGTAACCCTTTTGAAACCCTAAATTAATCAGTGAAAACAAACAAATCACCATAAAACCTGTGCATTGAATTCGGATTTTCAACACTAATTAGCATGCATTTATAAACATTCAATACATTTTCCACCTTCCAACATGAGGACAAGGTGATCACAAACCGACCCCCAAAAAAGAGATCCATCATAACCATAATAGCCACCTGAAACAAACATGATGAAGGAGACGATCACCTGAAGATGATAAATCTTAGTGAAATAAGGGGATGCTTCACGGAGGGTTATGATCTTCCAAAATGTGAGAGATCAGGATAGAAAGATTAGGTTTTTGTTTTGCTATTTTAGGTCGGGGACAAGCGTGGAAAATTTGGAAAAGAAAAAGGGCAGAATAGACATTCGCTTGGGCACTAGGGGGGTTGTCCTCATGCGTTCTGGGAATCGTATTTTCCAGGCGTTCGTGAGTGGCCCTCTTTTACACGGAGAACGCAGAAGCCGCTGAATGATGTTGAGGACGCAGACTTGTGTTTGGATGAACGATCTGGCAATTTGTGGCTTATGCATCGCAGACGCCTTCCGATCGCACATCCAAACGGTACCTAACACGAAAAAATATGAATATTTACAAAAATTTTGATAAACAATTTTTTTGAGATTTGGATCCTCTATGAGTGGACCCTCTTAGTCTTCATTATTTATATCAGGGAGCTTCTAGCTCCACTAACCATATGATGAGCCCCCACCAAACAAAAATAACTGCTGGGATAGAAACACAGCAAAAAGAGAGGAAAGAGTAAAGAGGGGAAGAGAGAGAGAGAAAAGGGGGAGGGAGGGGAGAGCGGTGGCCCGAGGGGGCGGAGGACAGATGACAGAGGGGGAGGCGAATGACGAGGCGGAGGCTGACCCCTCTACCCGGCCATCTCTTCCTCCACCCTCCACCCCATCTTTTCTCCATTTTTGCTTTTGTTCCCATCCAACCACCCAAATTTTTTGGGACAAGGGGATTTAGGCTCCGTTTGGAAACACAGATTGAAAAATAGATTTTGGAATAAAGCTGTTTTTTAAGATGATTTTAGACCTTGACTTTTTTGGGATGCTTTTTTTTAATTCAGGAATCAATATTTGGAAGGAGTTTAATGTTTGGTAGAAAAAGTTGATTTTCCATTCAAAAAATCGATTCCGACAAAAAATCGTTCTTTTTGAGATATTAAAAATACGGATTTCGAGAGAGAAATTAAAAGGAATCCAGCTTTTGATTCCGCCGGAATCCGACCCGTTTGGTTGCGCGTTTAAGGATTTTCAGCTTTTCAAAAAGCGGAATCTACCCAAACGCGCAACCAAACGGAGCCTTAGTATTGCAAGTAGTGGGGATAATCCTCCTTTTATATTATTTAAAAGTGGTCTTACATTAATTATCTATATTTTACTATAAAAAGTACGAGTTGGAGGGGAAACATTTTAGTTGATTTTACCCCTTAAAATTAATTAAAAAGACACTTATATCTATCAACAAATTTAAATATTATTTAGTTTGTTTAGATTTATATTCAATCTTATTATCTATCAACAAATCTTAAAATTATTTAGCTTGATGAGTATGAATTAATCATATTCATCGATCCTAGATTTTCTAATAATTTTTTTTTTATTGTTATCCTTTTAAATAAACAAGATTAATGTTTCAATATATTATTTAAAATTACCCAAATTTCGTAATCAAAGTTTCACACGAAACAACCCTTTTTTCTTCTTCGTTTTGGGGAGATTTCAAAAAATGAAGTTCCATTGGAAAGGAGGTGTGGGTCACGGCCTGACGGGTAAATTCTGCCATGAATTGTTTTTTTTCTCTCTCTCCTGATCATGGGTTCTTTGAAAATTTTAATTTTTTTAAATTGGTTTTTGTGGGTTTTGATGAGAACTTGTTGTGGAACGCGTGTTTTTGGGCGTATTGATTTTATGGGTAGGCTTTTGTTTGTTGTTTTTTGTCTAATGAGATGAGCTGATGAAAGTTATTTATTCATTGTTTTATTGGGTTAGTTGTGTTTTTGTTTTTCATGTTTTTGTGTGCGTAAGAATGTTTAATGCCATAAAGAAACCTCTTTATTTGTTAGCACGATGAGTTACTTTTTATGATAGATTTATTATTTTATTTTTAATTGTTTATCACGGAAAAATAGTAATAATCTTTTGTTTGGTGAAAAAAATAATAATTATATTCTTATCATTATGTTGTCGATTATTCATTACTCAAATTTTATCATAATTTATTTGTATTTTTTAATCAATCTTTTTACTCTAATTTAATATATATTAATTTTTTAATTTAGATATTACTTAAAGCAAAAGAATATCAGAGATTGGCTCTTGAGGAAAACTACACAGAGATACGAAAAGGTATGAATATTAAATTATATTTTTTGTTATTTTTTATTTGTTCAAATTTTAATATCATCTTAGGCTGCGTTTGAATGTGATGTTGAAACATTATGATTCTTATAATCTTATATTTCGAACTCAGCTTTTGAAAAATATTATTTTATTATATTTTCGGCCACAAGATTTTTTGAAAATCTAAACACTAAAAGTGTGTTTGGATCTGAATTTAAATTTTTTTAGCCTTTTTCAAATGCAGATCCAAATGGGTCCATTATTTAATGTAATGTTAAGATTCACTTTTAGAATTTTGATTGAATGTGTTTCAATTTTTAAATATGTAGCATAATGTTTGTTTTTTTTTTTTTTTCATCCTCTAAATAAATATTTATCTATTTTTATATTACTAACCAACAAACCCACAAAAAATTTAAATTAATATACTAAAATTTTCCAATAAATTAGGGAAAAGCCTTATAAATTTGAACTCTATAAAAAATTAAAACAAACCAATATTCAACTTCAAATAAAAAAAGAAAAAAGAAGAAAAAGAAAAAAAGAACAACAAATAAACAGAAATTTAATTAAAAATATAAAAGGTATTAGAAAAGGTTAATCATTTATCATTTCCTTTTAAAAATAATTTAAATAAAATAAAAAATCCTTATCTATTTTTATAATACTAACCAATATACAAACAAAAAATTAAATTAAATATATGAAAATTTTCCAATAAATTAGGAAGAAGCCTAACAAATTCGAACTCTCAACAAAAAATAAAAAATGCATATTCAACTACAAATTAAGAAACAGAAAAAGAATAAAAAGAAAAAAGAACCACAAATAAACAGAAAATTAAAATATATAAAAAGTACTAAAAAAAAGATGAACCATTTATCACTTTCCTTTTAAAAATAATAAAACAAAAAAAATCTTGAGTCATGGGAAGTTTTTATTCATTAATTGATAATTTCTTATAGAAAGGTAGATGAATATGTTGATATAAATCAAGTTCTCCTGGGTTATTAAAAATTATTTATAAAATAAAAGTGAACATCTCTCTCTAAATTTTTTGTTGCTTAATAGATTCTCCGACCTAATCTGGTTTAGTCCACCTCTCTAATTATTTTTATTATATTATTTACTTATAGTAGATTATTGGATTGCATTAATGTTATATTTCATATTTATTTATTTCAATGATTTTGTTAATATACTTGATTTGATTGAGTAGAGTTTGTTTTGTATTGTAGGTTTTTTTTTTTTCAAACAAATATTGCAAACACCAATTCATTTATTAAACAGAAACAACTTCAACTCACCAGGAAAAGAATATAAACAATTTTTTATTTGTAACATTATTATTATTGATTGAATTTTCATTCATTTGTTATTAACTCTTTTGTATGCAATTATAGGTTAGGTGTCTTCCTTTCGCATTCAGCTATCAATAGCCACATATTAGTTGTTTTAATTAATTTTTTATAAGTTCCTCAATCATGACATAATTAAAATGAGAACATCAATATTCATTATTCATATTAAATATTTTTTCCTTAATTAATATCAATATAAAATTTAATTAAATTGGATGATTGAAACATCTTTAAATCATTTTTTTGTATTTCAATTTGTATTTATGTTATAAAAAGAATATATTTTGATAGATACGCTACAGTGACCAAACTTACACCTATCTAAACAGTAATAAATTTAAAATAAAATAAAATACTAAAACCGATTTGTTCTGTCAAATCAAGTAGTTAATTTAAATAAAATCTATATCTATATCTATAATCTATATCTGTACTATTACAAAATGTATGTATGAGTTGAATGAGAAACATATTTTAGTAGATTTTACCCCTTAAAAGTAATTAAAAATATAATTATATCTATAAACAAATATTATATATATTAGTAATATGATAGATTTTATCTCATAAAATATGATTTTATAAAAAAAATTAAATAATTTTTAATTATTTATGTAATCCATTAATAAATTTTATCCGATGATAGATTTAAAAAAAAATGGATCAAAATATATATAGATAAAATTGGATCTTAAGAAACTAAAAAATTTGTTAATGATTTTTAAATTTAAAATATTCCAATTTTAATATTCAAAATACATAAATATAATAATAATCGTTTGTTTATATTTAAATTTTAAATTTGTAAAAAATATATTATAAGTAACAAAAAATGGTTATTTCTGTAAAAAATAGTAATAATCATTTAATCTTTAAATGATATATATAATAGATATAATAACCAGTTTTTTATTTTTAGAAATTTAAAATACATATGGATAAAAGTAGACCTTGAAAAACAAAAACAATCATTTTTAATTATTTTAGAATTTAAAATAATTAATTTTCTTAATTCAAAATGTAGATGTAGATATAAATGTATCATAAGAAACAATTTTTTTTGTTATATCTGTAAATAAATAATCATTTATTTTAGATGAGTTCCAAAAGAATATATATATAAATACCCAACCTCTCCTCTTCAATTCATTTTTTTAGTTTCTTAGGTCTTTATGCTTTTGGAATATGATTTTTTTTTTTTTGTTTATGTTTGATTATGTTTCATTGATATTTAGATTCATAGATTTAGAGTTTTTGTTTATTTTCTAATAATTTTTTTAAGGATGATGAATGTTCTCATTTTCAATAGTTTTAAACATTTTATTTGGATATTCAAATCATTTTTTTTAATTTCAGGATAATTGAATTATGCATATAAAAGTTTCTTCTAAACGTTCATTAAAAGAGTAAGATGTTAAGTTTTAATATTTTTTTATATTGTTTTTAATATCTTATTAATGATTTTCTGATGTATTTATTCTTTGTAATGTTGTATTTATAAAAACATTATACGTAATATTATACATACTTGTTAGAAGTACATAGGAATATAGTAGCGACTCTAGGGATTTTTATAGATGGGGTCATTAAAAAGAAATAAATTTCTCAAAATTTTTAAAAAATCTACTATTATCATATATTTATCAAAACATAAATTTTTCTTTTGAAAATAGAACAAAAACGTACATTAATAACAAATAAACCATCAAAGAAATGGGATCGACAATTTTCAATATATAAACTTTTACAATTGTCATTGACGAGATTTCGTATTTTGAAATCATTGCATAATAATTTCATTCTCGACATTATTTGTCTATAAAATAAATTTTATCCATTGAACAAATAGAACAATCTGTAAATAAAGTTTTTCTAAACATAATAAATATACATAAAAAGGGGATTTCTGATACACAAACAAGTAAAGGAAAAAGGCAAGGGTGTAATGTTGAGAGGTTTTGTTCATTATTCATACACGATTATGCAGTGAATACACGATTATGCAGTGATGATGGGATAGATTCAGATTAACATACAAGAACGGTGAATGTATATTCACATTAATAATGTATATATTTTGATAGAAATGTTTTACATTTTTTATAAATGTATCAATATAATTCATTGGAGCATATGTTTTATAAAAATGTGTATTTCATTAGATGAGTATACTATTTTTAAAAAACTCAAAACACATGTAAATTAGAATTGAGATTGAAACTGGAGTTGTACGTAACATTATTATTGATATTATTATCATTATTATTATTACTTATTCTTATTATTATTATTTGTTAAGTTGGGTATAGTAGGGTTTTGGGGTCCACAGTGGGCCAATGATATGGTTTACATTGGGCCGATAGGTTTATTAAAGTTGTTGTTGGTTTTTTTTTTTTGCGGCCCCACCACAAAAAACATAGTGCCGTTCCTAGGAATATACATCTATTACTATAATTAATTATTATTGTTGTCATTAGAAGGTGATTTTATTTTTATTTTTTCATTTTTTATTATTTATGTTTTATTTATTTATATATATCTAAAGATTAGGTGTTTTTGTTTGTTTTAAGAAATGACTATTTCATCAATTTTAATAATAATAATAAATGTTTGATCTCATTTTTTCCTGAAACGGCCATTTGTTGGAGCAATCCATTTCACATGCTATATACATGAAGAAGAAAAATTCCAATGAATTGTTGGTAACCCCAATTAGATTATGCTTGAGAAGTTACAATTTATAAAAAAAATTCAAAAATAATTTCATTATTGGTCAAATTTAAGATCTAAATAGAATTTGTTACGATTTAATATAATTGGAATTACTCATGTATGATACATGCCTAAAAATAACCTTGGTCAATCACAAAAGCTATAACATCTAAAGCTGAATTTTAATTTTTTTTATGAGAAATCTTCACATCGACATATTTTATTATTTAATTTTTTATATGACATTTATTTATTTTAGATGTTAATGGTATATAAAATATTTCATATCTTTTACATGTAGGTATCAGTTAAAATAAAATTATATTTGAGTTTCAGTCTCTTATTTTAAAGAGGAAAAATACACATACACAGAAAATGCATGTATATTAAGTTGTGTTTTATTTATTTATTTATTTTCTCATTTTTTATATGTTAATAATTTTTAATTTCATTTTTAACTTAATTTTTAATTTTTTAGATCGAATATGTTTTTAAGAAAAAAAAAATTTTGAATTTTGAGAAAAAAAAAACAATACCGATCAAGAAAACAACAGAAGATGAACAACCCCCCCCCAAGAAAAAAAAACACACACACACACACATACTCACTTCACACATTCACCACACAGAGGGCTTATGGGTATTAGCACATCATAAACTCCTTACTTAATTTTCTCAGTTTTCCTTAAATTTTCTTCCACGTATTCTTCTATTCTTCATGTTTTCTAAGAATTGGATGAATAGAATATTGCAAGATTCATTGAAATTAGAAATTTAAGATAAGTATTAATAAAACACAAGTAATTTAAATTTTATATTAAATATAGAGATTAATGTGATATAAATAAATAATATTTCAATTAATAAAAATTTCAAATATTTAAGATAAGCTTAAAATAATGATTGATAAGATCTGAATTAATTGATAAAAAACGTATCATTAATTAAAAATTGATAACTTAGGGATAAATAATATATTATAAGATAATATTCATATATTAAATTAAAATAGATAATATCTGCATGTTAAAATAGATTAATTAATTTAGATAGATAATTTTAATATTATTTGTATTAAATAGAATTAAATTAACATTAAAGAGAAATTAAATTCAACGTAAAGAATATATTTTTATTTTTTCATATGGAGAAATTAAGATAGATTAAAAAAAAATTCATTTTCTTAAAAGATAATTGATATTGTTTGAATGTGCTTACATTGAGATCTTTTAAAATACATATCTTAAAATACATTAAAATTGATTTAAATGATTGTTCAAAAAAATATTTTTATCTTATAATATCTCATCTAAGTTTCAAATATAAAATTATATTTATTTGAAATTATATTATGATTTTTATTTTAAATTATATTTGAAAATTTTAAAATTATGTGTGAAATTCAGCAATCCAAATTAGTCATATAAATTAATTGTAAATTTTTTATTAAATTATTCTGACATAATTCAATGTGTGAATTTTAATATATTTTTTGATATTATAAAATCTACATTTATGTTTGTATTAAAGATACGATTTTAACACGTAATTTATTAATTAAATTAAATAATTATCATAAATAATATTGAAAATAATTCACGTGCGATAGTGCATTAACTGTAATCTTAAAAAAAGTAACCAAGACAAATATGGACATATTTTGTTTTCCCGACTATTGAAACCTTAGTAGCGGTCATCTCACCCACTTTAGGAGATTCATCATCAAACTGTCTTATAAAAATGTTCTCACACTGTCAGAGATGCTTGAGTTTACTATTTAAAAAAAGAAAAAAAAAATGCTCAGTGGGAGCATTAAACTGAAACTAGAAGTTTTTTTTTTTTTCTGTATCCTGTTTATATCAAGCAACTTGTAGATCATTCAGGTTCTAATTTTAATATCAGCATTGTTTTGGTAGACCTATATTGAGGGATAAAATTACATAGCAATTCTCAATAAAATCTAGATCAACTCCACATTCGTAGGAGGCTGAGATGGGTTGGCATGGTACACAAATTCATAAAAATCACCTCACATTAGTAATAGTAAAAAAACACTTTTTGCAAGCAACACATTAATAATAATCACCTCAAAAAGTTGATCAAGTGCATAACAATGGCAAACACATGCCACACATCTATAAATCCGGACCAAAGCAACAAAATGGCAAGCAACAAAGAGAACATAAAGACCTGCACTACACTCTTGATGACCATTCCTTGCAAACTCACAGAAAGGGTTCCCCAAAAGAATAAAGCACTATGGAATCACATATCAAACCTGACATTCCTTCACCACCAAAAGTCTTGACTATAATGCGAAAGCCTTAAAAAGCGGCACACCGTATCCTCAACTTTACATAAGCCACGTCAGCCACGCCCACGGCCTCCACCTGAATCAAGGTTATCAATCATACACCATACTGTATAATATAACACACTTTCTTCAAATAAGTATGTTTGTCAATTCCAGTTAATGTTACCTCTGCCACCGCCACCTTTACCACCAGGTCCACCCCGGCCTCTGCCACCCATCCCCCTATCTTCCTGTCCTCGCCCAATGCCTTTGGCAGGCCTCGCACCGCCACCTTCCTCTCTTCCTCTCCCCCTCCCACGGCCCACACCAGGTGGCTTCCGATCTGCATGGGTGACATAATCAGTATTCCTAACATGATGCTCCAAAAATACTGAGTATTAGTGTGTCAAGGAACTCTAATAATGATAAATTACCACAGATTATAATTATATCCTGAAAAATTAAAGGATATTGAATATAGTGGTGAAAGATAGTTTTGGTCTTGGGAAAAAACCCAACTTGATTTAACTTTATGGCTAGACACTTGTCATACTTTGAATGCGGCTATGGTTCTGTAGTGCGGCTACATCAAATGATTCTGTGGTGGATTATGCCAGTAAGCTCGTATTTTATTAGATAATTTGATCTTGAAGGAACTATGTGTAGGTTGCAATGTTGCATTGCATATAAATCAATTTCTCCCTTCCCAAGTTTGTTCATTTTCTGCTTTAAATCTATTTAGCACCTTTCAAAGTGTTTCTTACATTCAAATTTGTGTTTTTCTAACTGTACTATATGCCAGTCTCCGAGACATGTTGATACTATTGTTACCAAGATGCACAAGGAAGTACAACTAATGCAACAGTTTGAGCAGTATACCTGTGCGGCTCTTGCTGGTCTCTTCTTGGACCTTATCAATGACCTGCAAACACAAGCCAAATATAACAATCATAAATGCAGAATACAAAAGAAACTCAAAAATCATATCTGCAGTATTTTTCCTTTCAAGGAGGGTGTAGACCAGTAAAGTAGGGACTGAACACAGCAGGAGATCACCCCTACACAGATCTTCACCCTTTACATATTCTTCCTACTTTTGTTTTCAAATGAGTCACAATAATACAAGTCAAGATACAATAACAAAGGAACACTGATATGAACAATGTAAAAGATAGCATAATTTTTTCAGGGATAAAACACATAATTTTGTAGATCTCCGGTGAATGATGAATTCTCAAGCGAAATTGCTAACTTCCACATTGATTGATGCAACTTGAATAAAGATAAGAAATCATCAAGACAACTCAGAAGCATAAAAAGCACCACATAAAACTATGAAATTTTAGATGTTCCATGCATGTGTAATGAGGGAACACACACACCAGACTAAAGAGCTCAACAAAACCTCAAGTGCAAAGATGCATTAGCGGTTTTTTTTCTTTTAACAGAAGCACCTCACCTGTGTCACAAGAAAATACATAACATAGAAAGAAAACAGGAATAAATAATGAGAAGGGGGAAATTATCTGGCAATGCATGCATGCAAACATGCACACTGCATTTTGATATCTCCATGTACAATGCAAAGGCCCACCTGTGCACGTGGGTAGTAGTGCTTGTAATTTATTATATTACATTATTAATATATGTTCCAACTTTATCGATTCATGAGAAGGAATTATGTTGATCTAGGGACAAATGCAAATAAAGCTACATAACTACAGAGGAAATACAACTATACAAGAGGAACTCAAAACATGAAAAGAGGCATTTCTTTGTTAATGTGCAAAACATGGAGTGTGTGGTGCGATTAAAAGAAAACAGTAACAAGGGAATCGAGCAAGAGATCTGACTAGATACAAACACTAAATCACTTACCGTAGACAACAGTAAACAATGAATGTATATCAAGTACTGGTCCCAAGTTATAAATATGGCATGACAATGGTCTTCGCATGCTCATCAGACAACCAAGAAGTATAAGCGCACCAATTATTAGAAAGATGCAACAAAACATTGAGTGAAGGAAAATTTTCTCAGGGAACTTTTTACCTTCAATTATTGTATTTATAATTTCAGTTCACATCATAATGTAACCATGTAAAGACATGAAAATAACCATGCATATATATGAATCAAAGGTGATCCACAATCTATTATAGAATCCTCATACTCATCCAGAAATAAATAGTGGTTAGGTGAATTTGATATGAATACAAAGTTTTTCCACGCCCATACCCCCACTATTCCCTGACTGTTATAACGTCGATTGACAAGTGCAAGACAGATTTAAGCACTAGGTATAGATGAAAGGGTATCAGCTCACACCCCCCCCCCCCCACCCTAATCAGGAATTATACACAGTAAACACTGAGAGCTAATTCTAAATCAGTCTAACCTAAACAACATGAAAAAGACAACCGCATATGAATAACAAACAAGCCCGGTCAGCAGGTAACCATTCTCCATTTTATCATCAAAGAGATAAAGGGCTTCCACATAAGGTTTCCCATCACAAGCTCAACCAAGTGTTTGGCAAAGTAGTCACCAGGGTGTTTCTACCAAAAACACTGTCGCTGGGAAAGCTCATTAGAGAATACTTCATGGAGCACCATTCTCTGATTTGGCTAATTTGCATCATTCCATAAGGCATGTCAAAGCAAAAACTGTACTCATACTATTGTTTCTGTCAAATGTCAAGAAGATTAATGTATTTTGGAAAAACAGGAAAGTTGTGATATTTAAAGATCTCAACATAGCTGGATAATTAAGAATCACGAAGAAAGTCTAATGAAGCCTCCTCTGCTCTCTGGACATGATGCAATGATGATTGGAAAAAAAATGTATCATGAAACTAAAGAATACTGGCAAACACAACAGAAATCAAGGCCAGTCATGATCCTTAATGTTACAACTACGGCACACTGGTGCACGCAATAAAAAAAGGACAGTACCTTAAACACTGGAGGCTCATGAAAACAAACACATGAACATACAAGGAAAGAATCACTCCACTGACAAAATCAATTCCCAGGTAGAATAAAGGATTAAAGGAAAAGTTTTGATCAGTGTGTCCCACAACCACCATTTTACATGGACCATGGTTTAGACTGATTCAACCATATTAAAATTGCTAGAGATTAATAAACCTAGATCCTGGGACATGACGAGATTTCACTTGTACCACATCCATAAAACATTGATTAGAAATAACTGAATCCACCAAATGAAGCTTTCCTATAAAGAACTCTACAAGGTTAAAGAAACAGACTATACCAATAGAAGTGAAAACAAAACAATCAAGCAGACTCACCTCATCAGGAACTCGGAGATACTTGATGGTATTCCCCCGGATGTAGCACTCAGGCATCCTCCAAAACCTGTCTCCATCCTACAGCCCAAACAAATAAAAAAAAAAAACCAACACCAACCCATATTTACAGCATATCATAAACAGTTATTGACCTAGGTGAACAAGAAAACGAAATCACATGAAACCAAAGTAGAGTTCATTCATTACCTTCGAAGTGCAAATGACCTCACGGAGGTGGATGTTCATCCAAGTGTCACAGTTTACAAGGTGACCATTGTACGTCTCCCCATTCTTCAACTCCACCAACTGTTAAACACAATGGGAAATTTTTTCAAACTATTCACTATAACTAAACACACTGCAGGATTAGAAAAAAAAACATGATGGTCCAACAAAATCCTTCACAGTTTTCTGCATATGATAATAACACGCATATTACACAATGCATAGCACAACAGGGACAGAATCTGCCACTCTAAACTTACACCAAATCAACAAGTCAAACACATTCAAAAAAATAACTTGTCCCAATTTTAAATCAAAGAAACTCCGACCACAATGCAATATCTAATCAGAATCATAAAACACAAGTGAACACTTACGCAGTTACGCATGATTTTTATTCAAATAATCAACTTAATGGAGCGGAAAAACAAAACCCTAAAAACAGAATAGAAAGATAAAAAAACTCACCATAGGATGGCCCTGCGCCGTCTTTAACAACGATAGCGGAAGCTGCGAAGCACAACACAAAACCAATAAATCGCGAATTCAACCACTCGAGAAAGTCGATCGATCGATCGAGAGAGAAAGAGAGACTGTAAAACCTTAACCTAGAACGAGAGACCAACAAAGTCGGTTCACAAGAGAAGGAGAGAGACTCACCATGTTTTCTCGAACTCGAAAGATCTCTCTTGATGTATTGAACCCTAAAAAGTGAAAACCCTAGATTTTGTTTTTCCTCTCAAAAAAGCGAGAGCGAAAGTGAAGATGGACAGGAGAGAGAGGATCGACTATTTATTATTAAGGACGTCAATGTAAAAATATTTGTAAGAATATATTAAGGGTATGAAAATAAACAAAATTTTAGGAAGCGATAAAAAAATGAAAATACTAGTGGTGTGCGTTGAAAAAGTGAAAATAAAAAATAAAATAAAAAGTTTCCATTGCCGGGATTTGAACCCGGGTCGTCTGGGTGAAAGCCAGATATCCTAACCGGACTAGACGACAATGGATTTTGTTTAATGATGAATATTTAACTTGGTATTCAATATTGAAACATTGTTGCCAAGTAACAGTGTTTTTTTTATTTTTATATTAGATAAAACATGCCATACATGTAGGCATGTTAATGGGTCGGGTCACCTGGACCCGATTACACGTGTAATATACCCGACCCGGCGGACCCGAACAAACAAACGGGTCGGGTCCGGGTCCACCCCGCCCCGACCCGTTGGACCCGAGACCCAATTGTTTTATTAATATATGCTCATATATTATAAGACTATTAATATTAGTTGATACATAATTTTATTTCTTACTTAACTTATGTTTGTATCCATAAGTTCATAAATCATAATCATAATCATAACATTTTTTTTATTGTGTTGATGTTGCAACTTGCAAGAACTTAATTGTTTAATATGTAATAAACTTAGTAATGTACTGTCGTCGGTTTGTTTTGGACAATTATCTTCTTAGCTTTTGAATTTGTATAATTAATTAGTTTGTTGCATGATTTATGTTTATTATTTTAGTTAATATGTTAGTGTTTATTGTTTTGAATGTTGTTTAGGTTAATATTGTTTTGAATGTTTGTATAATCAGTTATATTTATTGTTTAGGTTAATATATTTTTTATGTTAGTGGTTATTGTTTTGGATATTGTTTAATAATTCATTTATTTCTTTTGAATTGTATAAGATTGTGTTTAAACATAGTCTCATTAATAATAATGTTTATTACAAAAATTTTTAAATAGAATGATAAAGCAAGCAAATACATGAGTTCTTCCTCTTTTTTTTTTTGCCAACCATCCGGGTCGGGTCGGATCCGAACCCGAACCTGACCCAGACCCAACTGAGTCCACATTTTCCCGGACCCGCCGGGTCCTAGATTAGACCCGGACCCGTTGGGTCTTACCACAGGTCGGGTCCGGGTCCACCCCGACCAGACCCGGACCCGACCCGTTGATAGAGCTACATACATGGTCCGCATGTCAAGGAATAAAATGTTATACCACGATAATTAAAATTAAGATAGCATTGGTATTCAATATCCCTCTATAATTATGTTATTCAATGTAATTTGTTTTATTGGTATAAGCGGTCCCACATGTCAAATAACCTCTCATCAGCTCTTCTTGAACATGGGTTCATGTATTAAGTAAATTTTAAAAAAAATTTATTCAAAGTTTATTTATGGTCAACTAAACAATAAAAACTTTATTTTAACGCTTCTCAACGAGAATAACTAAAAATATAATCAAATAAAAATGATTGATTCATTATCTATATTAGAATATCAATACCATAATAATTTATGTCTACGCAAAGTGGAGCTAACAGATGTTTTTGTGGTAAGGATTTATATCTAGAGCAATACATCATTGTAGAACAAGCCTGCACCCCTACTCCCTAATACTAATAATTAGGCCAGAGGCCAATGAGCCAACCCAAAGAATTGTAACTACTTCTTTGTTTTCATCATGGTGACAGCAGGAATCCAATGACCAGGTCCCAATTGGAGAGGTAGGGATCAACGTTTCGTCCGAAGCCTGTAAACTGATGAATATGATGGTTAAATCATTTACACAATACAACCAAATGCAAAAAGAGAGCTTACATTATTAACATTAGGGACAGAGTTTGTTTACTGGTATGGTAATAAAGCTTCTAAAGATCATTCTCTATGCTCCATCCAATGTTATATATATACATTATTGGAAGGCCTTGTTGTTTGCCATTTTAACTTGAGGGTGTGTTATACACAGTTTTTAAAGATGTAATGATGATGACTGCTTTATGAAACACAAATTTTAAAATACAATCCTTTGACGACGGGATGAGGGGTGGGTGACGGGTATGCATGGAAACTTCGCCACATTGGAGGAGCTCTGAAGGGCGAGGACGAGACTTAGAGTCGTGGGGGATAGAAGTGTGGCTGCGAAGGTGACCCAATCCTACATCCCGGCTATTCTATGGTTCATTTGGTTGACAAGAAATCTTGTGGTGTTCTGTGGGTGCGTATGTGGAGAATATCTGCGAGGGCGCAATGAGATTTATTTTGGAATGGAGTTGTTTCTGTGCGGGGGCAGGTGGGGTGGTGATGAGGGGTGGGCGTCTCTGTGTGCTGGGGTAGTTCACTCTTGTGATGGTATGGGGCTTCTCTAGGGTCATTGATTAGTAGAATTCTCTTCTACTCCAACGTTCTCCCTACAGGAAGCCCTCCTAATTTTATGTTTTATTTTTGTTTTGTTTTGGCAAGTGTTAGTTTTGTAGCCCTTGCTTCGGCACTCCTTTTCTATCTGATACAAAGGCGAATGCCAACCTTCTCATTAAAAAAAAATGACAATCCTTTGACAAAATCTGTATGTAAGCTGACTTGTTTGATAATAGTTTTTAGCTTTTAGTTTTTTGAAAAATTAAAATCCTCAAAATCTTTTTTCAGCCAAATGCACCATGAGTGTGTTAAAACACTGGTAAGGGTACATGTGAGATAACTCGTTTGATCTTGAGGAGAGGAAACCATTCTTTGGAATACAAACCTATGTATAGATCAGAGTGTTGTTACACTTTTTTTTTGTAGCCTCAATTCTAGTCTCATGTGCGTTAATAAAATATTAACGGAGCATATACTCACATTAACGAGATATATGCTTCGATAGAAATTTATTACACTTTCTATAAATGTATTCGTTCATTAAAGTATATGTTTCATTTTTTACAAGAGAAAATCAATATATCCCCCTCTCATCTGCTTGAAATCCATAAAACCCCTTGATTTTTCTAGAAGTTCGTATAACCCCATAAAAATAATGTAATTCAAAATAGCTCCCAAGTTAAATTTCATTGACAGATGATGAATATTATGCGAATATTCTGTTTAATTAACCTTGACTGAAAACACAGTATATCGAAAACCCTATGCAATATGTAAAAAATGTAAAAACCCTATATAAATTATGATTTTAACCCTCCTGATAGAGTCTTATAATTTATTCAGATGGGTAAAATCATTATTTACAGATGATTTTTTTGCATTTTTAACAAATTATAAAGTTTTTTTTTGTATATTGTGTTTTTAGTCATTGTTAACAAAACAGAATATTCATATAATATTCTTAATGGGCAAAATGCATTTGGACCCCCTGAAGTTTTCAAAATCTACAGAAACACCCCTAAAGTTTAAAAACATGCACTTACACCCCCTTATCATTATATTTTTTTCATTAAGATGTGACAAAAATAATTTAAAATTATTATTTTATCCTTAACTATCTAAATATCCATATAAAAAACCAATTAATCAATTCTATATATGCTTTATGAATATTAACTTATGCAATAATTAATTCTTCAATTATATCTGGATGCATTTTTGTGAGAATTAAGTCACATAATAATTAATTAAAATGTGAAAATAACCCACCAAAAAAATGTGAAAACATGATAAAGATTTATTTTTATTTTTTTTGATAAAACGGTAGGCGCTTGCCTTAATATATTAAAGGTCAATAGCCCAAATGAAATAAAATACAAAGCAAGATACAGGTCAGATAGATCCTAGGTAGAAGAGTTAACTACCGAGATCCAATGATCAAACCCGAACACCTTAAAGAACTACTAGTCTATGATAAAGATTTAATTAAAATGATAAAATCGTACTTTTATCTCATCTTAATAGAAAATCAAATTGCATGTCGTGTAATTGCATATTTTTGAACTATAGAGAGTGTTTCTACAGGTTTAGAAAACTTCAGGGGGTCCAAACGCATTTTACCCATTCTTAATATATCAGCAGAAGTTTAACTCAGGGGGTTATATATATTTTAGGAAAAGTTAGGAGGTTATATGGATTTTGGACAATTCATAGGGGGTTAGTTGGATTTTTCATTTTTTATAAAAGCATGTACTTCATTAAATAAGATATATTATTTTTAAAAAAATGCAAACTATGTAAACTAAAATTAGGACCGAAAAAAAAGACTATTTAACATTATCCTTTTTTTTTTTTTTGAGGAAATGATAAACTATATAACTCTTTCAAAGGTTACAAGTCTGAAACTTGCTTCAAAGCAAGTAGAAGGGATGAGGATAGAATGTTGGAAGATTAGAGAACGAAGAGGAAGAAGGGATTGCTCACACAAGGCGTGTGTCACCATCCAATCTCCCCTATTACACGGGTAAAAAAAAAATGAAAAAATGAAACATGAAACGAAACATGAAACAACCTTCATCCGAGCTCCGAAACGAAACATTATCCTATGTATTAAGGTGAATATGATGAAGAGCTGCTTGAGACTTGATGGAATGACATGCGAGTGCGCGCGTGAAGGACATGGAAGGATGGAGGACTTGTTGCTGAGTTGAAACTATTGTTTTTCTTCGAACTGGTGATTAGATGCATACAATTCTAGTTTGTTATTGCATTCATTTATGCATGTCAAGTCAAAACAATCAACCCAGGTAGTTTGTTGGGGAAGGATGTGCTGACACTAATGTGGAACCCAATATTGATTATTCACTTAACAGAGAGAGAATATTATGAGGTGATGAATGCATGGTATTGGAGGGCGGTATTGATTTTTTTTTTTAACGAAATTGTAGGTTTGTAACCATTCTAATATAAATTAAAATAGATATTGTCCGCACGAGGATGAGGAGAAATAGAAAAAAATATAAAACAGGAAATACGTTTTAGAAAGAGAGAGGGGGTCGCACACAAGATCCCCAAAGTGTGTCGCAGAAAAAGTTTCTACACACGCACAAGATCCCCGAGGTGGGTGGTATTGATTTAGTAATAAAAAAATTAACAAGAACAGCTGATGATTGCTCTTCTTTCTACAATGTCTCATTCTTCTTTTCCTGATAAGCTATTATTGTCACAGTTTGCTTTTTCTCATCTGAACAGATCTGTGGTTAAATACATCTTCATAGTATATTGAGTTGGGTCACCATCAACTTTACTTTTTAAATGAAATCAGAGACAGATAGATAAAGCATACGCTCATGCTAGAAAAGCAAAAAATCTAACCAAACCAGGAGATCACCAGAGGTCTATAACCCATTTCATCAATGTCAATCATAAACACAATAAAAGACCAGAAATATTTAATATCCAAAAAATTTAAGATCCAATACCTGGCTCTGTTTGGAAACACATATTGAAAAGTAGATTTTGAAATAAAGCTGCTTTTTAATATGATTTTAGACTTTGACTTTTTTTGGATGTTTTTTTTTAATTCAGGAATCAATATTTGGAAGGAGTTTAATGTTTGGTAGAAAAAGTTGCTTTTCAATTCAAAAAATCGATTTCGACCAAAAAACGTTCTTTTTGAGATTTAAAAAATACGGATTTCGAGAGAGAAATTAAAAGGAATCCAGCTTTTGATTCTGCTGGAATCTGACCCGTTTGGCTGCACGATTTTGAAATTTTAGCTTTTCAAAAAGCGGAATCCGCCCAAACCTCGTTACCAAACGGGGTCCTAGTAGAAAACAAAATTTCAACCAAATCTAATTAATTATCAGGCAAAACTCGAGTAGAGAATAGACGAAAAAAGAGGGGAACCCGCTGCTCCATCACAGCGCGACTCTTCATTCGTTCAATCCTTCTGCTGCTAAGGTCAAAGAAGCCAATCTCAAGATAATCATCCCAACCTCGTATCGCATCATCCGCAAAGTAGATGCAGTTCCCTCTCAACCCCGGATGATCCTTGATCGGGAGTGCCCTAGAACAGCTTTGGCTAATGAACAACGCCTAGTCCCCCAGACTCTCTACCAGGACCAGACCGTGGTACAATACATTAATGTCTACTTTAATATCCACTTCGTAAACTGAAAACCCGACCGTGAGCAATCCAGCAGTATTCCTATAATCCGCGTTCATCGGGAAACGAATCTCATTCCAGTACTGACATATTCGAGCCCACTCCTTATTGGAAGAGTGATAATTCCTCACAACCAACAACAACTTCCCAGATGAAGATTCAACCAGGTACAGTTTGTAATATTCCCCGCCGGACCGAACCTCGGGGACATCAAGCCTTAGGTCCCCAACACTGGCCCTAGTAGTTCCACCACTGCCAGTAAATGTGAATACATTAAAGACCACAATTGACATAGGTCTACCAGAATTCAATCCGAAAAACAGCCCCTTGTGAAATATGATATCACTATAGTTGATGCACCTATCAATCAATGTCCAGACTTCATATTTTGGCCTACATATCCCCAAACAGCCATCCTGAGTCAGACCCATTGCTATACAGTCATCTGAACAAGGCACATTGGATGTTACCACCTTGGTGAAGAAGTAGGGATCGTAGTAGCTATACGGCTCCTCGTCGTGCGGTGGGAGAGAGATCATTGCCCCGGTGAACGGATTCACGAGGGAGACGCACTCGATCGACTGGTCGACGACGAACAACCACCCCATGAAGGACCCAATGCACCTCCTCCCATCGTAGCCGAAGTATCCTCGACCATAACGCAATCCTACGTGACGATCATCCCCCTGGAGTTCATCGAAAAAGGGTCCCAACAGGCGGATTATGGCCTTTTCGGGGTCGGCAGAGTACGCCAACCATAGCGATTTGAGTACAGGTGAGTTCTCCTTGGTGAAAGCGAACCTCCAGGTTGTACAGACCACACTGAAACGGATGTGATCACCCAGGTCTAAATGATGCAGTATAAGCTCTATGAGATCTTTTGGAAGGTTGGACCACATCACTGCAGACACCTACAAAAAGATGTAATGTTTAGAGGTCACTTCTTGGAGACATGATCAAGTGAATTCACCTGAACAACAAAACAATAATTGTGTTATTGTATAATGATAATAGAAGGTAGAATTTTGGATAAAGATCATGGGACACTGGAATGAATGTGACACGATACTACACGGAGACATGGTAAATTTTGAAAGACTAAGGGGTGTTTGGATATGCAGTATTGGACACCGCATTTGGAAACTCAGCTCTGTGGTCCAAAAACGTTGTTTCCATGTATTTTTTAAACGCAAAAAATAAAAAAGCATTTCATCAAAAACGTAAAACATAAAAAAGCATTTCATCACTACTGTCTCCTTGGAAATGCCAATGTTAAATTTTCATTTGGATGGGAGGTGTTTCGCTGTGTTTTTTAAAGCAAATTCTGTTTTAACTTGGTCCTAAATGGGGCCTATGACAAATACATGGCTAAGTCACGGAAATGAATAATGATGAATAAATAAATAATGTGTGTGTGTGTGTGTTTGAAAAAAATAGAGCATATTAGTATGAAAGTTTTGTATATAATGACTATGGCATCATCGATCTAAGTTCATATATATTTTTGACGTCATTGACTTTTTCATTTATGATAGAACAAGCCTAAAACCTCACAATAGTTTACTTCTTCCTTTTATAGGTAGAAGTATTGTATTAAATGATTGACAAATATGTAAAAAAAAAAAAAAAAACTATGAATGTACCAACCTTTCATATGGTATTTCCAGCACTTGGAGTTATCCATTCTAGCTGGATGACATTCCCAAAGACAGGACAAAAACCACCATAAGATAAAAAATAAAAAAAAGTTAAGGACATCTACATCTCCCTAAATTTGAATAATCTTCTACAAGTCTATGTGAAAGTTGAGAAAAATGTACAAGTCTCTGAAAATTCAAAAAAATTCAATTACCATCATTAAGTTAAATTTCCATCCAAACTTAATGAAATATTCACTGAATATTCTATCACTATGTAATTGTATAAACATTATAATTTTCATAAACAATCATAATAAATTAGTCTTTGCAAAGACCAAATTACTGTTGTAAGGCTTTTATGTGTATTCATTCCCATATGGGTATTATTTGGAAATGATAGAAATTAGATATAATTTAGTCATTTCATGGAATATATTAGGGTTAGTTACGGCAGGTTGAGTTACGATTAATTACCTCTGTTTGACATCAGAGATGTACATGAGTTTTTGTGAGTTTTCAAGGACTTGTACGTGTGTCTCAACTTTGATAGGGACTTATATAGGATGTCTTTAACAAAAAAATAAAATAAAAGCTTTGTTACCAGTCTTTTTATCTCAGTAAAATATGGGCTCTGTCTATCCACATCTCAATAAACTTTGCTCCCCCTTATCTCAATAAGCTAGTCATACTATTTTGCCATCCTCATTTCAATAAAAAATTTATTAAAAAAACAGAAAAGGAATATTAAATTAAAAAAATGTAATTTAATGGATATATAGATATGATTATAAATTATAAATTAAGAAAATCAGAAGGAAATAAAACTTAGCCTGAATCAGGGCTATACAAAGGGAAAATGAGAGAGATTTTCTTGTTCAGTTAATTAAGCATGCCTTTATATTTTAATCTGATTGGGTGGTCTTACTGGATCAGATAAATAACATTTTCTGAGAAATAATACAGTCATCAGGCCCAAAGTTGATTCTCAATGAGACAATGAGACAATGGACAGTTTGGAACCACATGGATCCTCTGTGACGGCCAGTGTTAATGAGACACGTAGACAATGTAATTTTTTTTTTTACTATTTAAAATAGACTTTTATCAATAATAATTTATAAAAAATTATGTTTATTTTTTAAATAGGCTGAGTCAGTCACCCCCTTACGTGACAGCAAATGAGTGGTTGTCACATGAATTCTCCTGTGACAATCACACAGGAGATTCGAACCGCAATAAACACTAATGAGCCCTGTTTGGATGGGAGAATAAGAGAGGAATAGAGGAGAATAAGACCGAAAAGCTATTTGTTTGCAGGGAATAAAAGGGTATAAGTATGTCAGAATATGTGAGAATAAATTGATATTGGTATTTCACGTCCCCCTGAAATTGTGTTATTCCATACAATCTATTTCACTAGTATATAAGTGGTGCTCATATATATAATCACATGTTTTCATCTTTATTAAATCAGAGGACTGAAAATCCACATACCAAATCAATTATTTACCTTTTATAAACCATTTTTCATATCTCATTCTTCATTATCAATTAAATAACAAAAATTTTATTATTAGATTTTTCAATGAAGATAATTAAAAACACAATCAAATAATAAAATTACTTATTTTTTATTTATTTATACTGAAATAGTTATCTATCCTATAATAAGATCGTTATCCAAATAGGGGCCGATAGATTACAAGATGATGGTATCCGAGGTATTCTAAAGAAATACGAGGATAGCCTCAACCAATGTATTTTGTATGTACATACAGGAACGAAAGTTCTGGTTCATCTTATGTATACACTGAATTTTGTTTAATAGAGGCTATGTAAATCAGAGACTTATATACCAAAAAATAAAAATCAAACAGACAAAAGATTAAAAATAATGAGGGATCTGACCTTGGAGAATGTGAAAAACCTCAGTTTTCAATGGAAAGACATTTTAGGGTTTGCTTTCTAATTAATGTCACTCGATAAAATGGATATAAAAATCCGCGATTTTATTTATACAAAATTATGACTTGCAAATCTGTTTTATCCCTCAGAATCGTAGCCGTCCAATCATTTACGTGGGTGTCTATTTTGCGGTTTATCATGTATCCCTCCAAAAACATGATATTTATTTGGGTGAATAGCTGAAATGCCCCTGGACCAACTGCACTTTTTTATTTTCTGTCCTTGAACTTTTTTTTATATTTTCTTTATCCCTTTGTTGTTTCATTTTTTTTTTCTTTTGATTTTTCATAATACTTGAACTACCTTTTACATATAGGGTTACATAGATACATAAATTATATACATAATTTCAGATATTTAATAATTTCCTACAGAGAACATTCAACGTGCACAAAAATGTTTAAACGTAAAATGGTTATAGACACATTCCCATTGTCATTATAATATATTCATGAATTGTAAGTCATGTCATTATCATATGTAAGTGCATTCAAAGCGTAAACAAAATGGTTAAACACAAAATAATTATAGATATATTTTCAAAAATTCATTAAAATAAATACATCAACTGTTTGAATTACAATATTGTCTTCCTATCTTAATGACATCACTGCAGTATGTTTTACAGCCACATCCACTATAATAACATAGTGTATCATGTACTATCATAATGTATGGACTAAAAAAAATTACATTTTTTCAAAGAAAAAAAAAATACCATCGTATTTCATTATAGACTTTATTTCGTATAGCCATATGTATATCAATGAAAGAGTGTATAGTTTTTAAAAAAATAAAAAATATACACTATTGATCTCTCTTTCTTTCTCTCTCCCCTACTCCACCGCTCCTCCTCGGCCTTTCTTTCTCTCTCCCCTCCTCCCATCGCCCTCTGTTCTCCATAGCCTCCCCACCCCCCTCTTTCTTTCTCACACTTTTTTGCATGTATGTATCCCTACAAAACCCCATTTTAGCATTATATCCTGCTTCAAAATTTAATTGTTTAGCATGCCAACGAGTCGGTTTTGAGTCAGGTTGGAGTGGACCCGGACCCGTCCATTTTGATTGTTGGGTCGAATCCATATTAGATCTCGGGTTTTTCGGATCATGTATTTTATATCTTTTATCGAATTTAGGTCTAGACCCGATTCGTTAACAGGTCGAGGTCGGATCATGAGAGGTCAAACTTAGAGAGATCTGCTTTACTACACATTGGGGGTAGTAAAGACCACTATTTTATTGTTTGGATTTTTCATTTCTATTTTTGTATGATGAATTTGAATAAACAGAGTCGAGTATATTATAAATAGTTCTTCACTATTTTGATGTTTTGATTTTTTTATTAATTGACATATGGAACATAATTTGGATTATTCTGCTTTTACGTAAAATCAAAATGTTGTAAAAATATTTTCAAAAGCTTAAAAATTTAAATGATTAATTAGAATGGGATTCAATTTTAGTGATAAAGTTTGGATTGGGTCATGGTTGTTGGGTTGGATTATAATAAAAAAATCATAGCCTTTTGGATTTATAAAATGTGCAAAATAATTTTACCTTAGGAGCACCTGATTTATAAGAGGTGACGACAGTTAATTTGATTTGATAATGAGTCTCCTTTATACTAGTGAAATGGGTTGGATAGAATAACATAATTCATGTGGGACCTGTATTATAAATACTAGTTTATCTCACCTATTCTGGCATAGTTATACCCATCTATTTCTTCCACCCAAACATGTTTCTAGGCTTATTATATTTCTTTGTTCTCTCATATTCTCTCCCTATTCCACTATCCAAATGACACTTAGGTGTGTTTTAAAAAAGAGTTATTTATTTATTTTTAAGTCTTTGTAAATTATGCTATTTTAGTGATTAATCATTCTCTTCTTCATATTTTATTTTAAGTCCCCAACTTCTAACGCCTTTCCCATTTTTAGTCTTTGCACCAAATGTCATTCTGTATGCGGTTAATGAATAGTTGAAATTCCTAACCAGCCCTTTAAATTTTTTAAGCTCATGTAAACTATGCTATTTAGTGATCGATCTATCCCATCTTCATATTTCATTTTAAATCATCAACTTCAAATATTTTTTTTCGTTATTAGTCCCTACACAAAATGTCTGTTTGTTTGAAACTAACAGATAGTTGGAATTCTTAAACTAATTATCCCCTAAATGAAAGAAATATTAAAATTCTTAAAATGCGCAAATAGGAACATTCATGAATGAGATTTCAAAATAAATAAATAAAAAATAAAACAATAGTAGTTTAAATGTATAAAAATAATAATATAAATATGTTAGATTTCCATAAAATCACTAAATATATAAATAAATAAAAGTTTAAAATCATGCAATATAAATTTTTCATTGATTGCATACAAATTTTTTTAATGACATCTAAATTTTTTAATTGAAAAGTCTAAACACACTCAAAATATCTAATTCGGTATTTCAAAATTTTCAATAAAAAAATCATTTAAATTAAAATAAAAATAAAAAAACCTCAAAATTTCCTTATATAATCATTCTTCTTTCTGAAATACAGAAAAAACAATAAAAAATAATAAATATTAAAAAAATCCCTTTAAAAAAATAACACAGGCTTGAGTTCATATTTCTTGTGTCAATGACACAAGAAATAGTGTGGCAGCCAAAAATGGACTGCCACGTAAACAATGCAAAAAATTATGTTTATTTATTTTTAATAAGCTCTTACCATGGGACAATCTCTTATTGACTACCACATGCATTTTCTGTGTCACAGTGAAAATTTGTACTAGAATTTAAACATAGGGTTAAAGATGAGTCCATGTAAACATGCATAATCCTATGTTAATCTTTACAAACTTGAAGTGAGACTGAGGGTCCGTTTGGTTCCGCGTTGGGCGGATTCCGCTTTTTCAAAAAGCGGATTCCGCCCAAACGCGCAACCAAACGGGTCGGATTCCTGCGGAATCAAAAGCTGGATTCCTTTTAATTTCTCTCTCGAAATCCGTGTTTTTAAAATCTAAAAAAGAACGATTTTTGGTCGGAATCGATTTTTTGAATTGAAAAGCAACTTTTTCTACCAAACATTAAATTCCTTCCAAATATTGATTCTTGAATTTAAAAAAAACATCCAAAAAAGTCAAAGGTCTAAAATCATCTTAAAAAGCAGTTTTATTCCAAAATCTACTTTTCAATCTGTGTTTCCAAACGGAGCCTGAGACATACATATTTTATAACTATAATTGTTAGTTAATTTAGCCATTGAGTTAAATAACATGTTATCCCATATAGTATAAGAAAAAAAGTGATAAAATATAGATAAATGTTCATATTTTGAAAGAAAAAGTAAGAATATTTTGTACTAGTTAAAATGTAAAATAAATTTTATCTCTATTTTTTAACCTTATTTTATAAAACATAGACAACATTTATAATAGCCATTCCCAAAAAATCAAAAATAAAAAACCATAAACTTCGAAAAACCAAAGCCAACAATATTAATGCCCCTTTAATAAAAATGATAGACTTGATATTTTTTAAATTATCTCATATTTTACATCATCTGATTTAAATGCAAAGTTAAGGATAAGAACAAAAAAAAAAAAAAAAGATAACAAAATATATTATCAAATGTAAATATGGATTTTTATCCTTATAAATTAGATTAATTTATCCTAAATATTTATCTATTTACAAAACTAAGCATTAAATGAAACAAAATTAGAATAATTATTCATAATTTATCTCAATTATTTTTTATATCAAACTGTCTTTTTATTCACGAGTGGTGATACATAGGCCCCAAATCACAAGCCTCATTCACAAGCCTCATGAGGTGTCATCACCTTATTGGTTGGTTTTTATTGGTTTATTGACTTTTGAAAAAGTGTAAAATGATAAAATACGGATATGCCCTTCATTAAAAATAGATCTCATTGACCCAAATCCCCCTTTTTTCTCTTATTAATATTTCACATTAATTTGAATTTTCTTATTTTAAAATTTAATTATTTTGAAAAATATATCCCGCTCTAAAATTTATCTATTTCAAAATTTGAATTTTAAAATTCTTATGAAATTTATACCAAAACTTACATAATTTATACAAAAATTACCTATATTATTTTTCATCAAAATTATACCAAAATTTACCTAAATTACACTAAAATTATCTAAATAACAAAAAAAATGTTACAGTTTTTTTTTTATGATTATAACCGTTACAGAATGTAACAGAAATGCATAAATGTAAATGTAACAATCTTATTATTGTATAACTGTGTAAATGTAACAGTGATGCATAAATGAAACATAAATATGTGAATGTAACAGTTTATAACATTCATGTTACAAAATGTTGTAGAAGCAAAAAAAAGAGGAGAAAGGATGTAGCAGACGCCCTGTAAATCAAACATTCATGAATAATAATATGATTGATCATTGAAATATCCATGAATTCGTATGTTAAATAACATTATGTTGTTACAAGACTGTTACATTTTAAATGTAACAAAATAACAAAAAACTGTGTATTGCTTAAATGTGTCTCTTTTGCATCAAATCACATTATTCATTAACTGTTACATTTATAAAATGTACCAATATTAATCAATGCACAGATTCCACAATGTAAATACAACAAAATAATACCGAACCTGGCTCATGATTACTTCATATTCTCCATCTCCAATGGCGACCTCACTTTTGTAGTTTTCTCAGAGAGTCCATGTCTGAGACCACCACCGCCACCACCCGCGTTTCAAGAGCTCGAACTTTTATGTTCTCTGAGATCGTCGTCTCCTTAGAACAGCTAAGAACAAACGGAGTCATTAAAGTTGAAACACTCATTAAAACCACCATCACAACGAAAACTGAAGCAATCATTATAGAGACTGTCACCACCGTTGCTACACATATGCACAAGACTGTTACATTTCAAATGTAACAAAAATCATCATCCGAAAATCTTTCAAAAATCACAATCATCATCCGAAAATCTTTCGAAAATCACCCGAACCTGCCCTTCAAGCCCAGGAGGCAGAGGAGGAGGTGGAGTGTCGGAGGGAACCCTGATGCATCGGGAGGGGGTACTAGGGGTACTAGGGTTTCGTCGCGGATGTCTATGGTTCCGGAGATAAGGCGTTGGGAGGAGACGAGGATGCCGGTGAGGTCAAAGAGGCGGCGTTTGAGGGTCTTGCCGAAGATGGAGGGGGAGGAGGAGAAGGAGAGACACCGTGTGTGGTGAAGAAATAATAATGAAGAAATAATGGTGAAAGAATATATGATTTTTAGAATTGATGATATCCACAATCATAGGGATATATGTTAGGGTAGTTATTAAGTAAAAGGACATAATAGGTAATGTCTCATTGCCACATCATGGGGCCTATTTAGGGCCTGTGAAATTAGGGCATATGAATCATTATTGTTTTATTCACTCATTCCGTACGTATCTCTTATTCCAACGCTTATCCCCTCGCAGATCATCGAGTGGTGGAAGTGCAGAATAGAAAGAAAAAGAAAAGGCAAAGCATATACCAAGTACAGATCTCTCCCTTTCCTTTTCCTTCCTTCCATCCCTCCATCGATCGATCGATTCCGGTATCCATCACTTCCTCTCTTTCATCAACAGATCCGATCGGCCTCAGATCCGATCGAAAACCGACTGATCCCGGTTGTTTCTTCCGTTGATCTAGCCATGTCAGAACACTCGAGTGAGGACCAGCAGCCGAAGCCCTCATCGGTTTCTCCGGGTGGCGAGACGGAGGGATCGACGACGGTGGCGGCGTCGAAGCCGCAGAGGACACGGAGGGGTCTGTTGTCGAGGATCTGGCACGGGATCTTCTCGGGGCGGAGGGGGGACGATTTCGAGAAGCTGTTGCAGCACCTGTCGAAGGAGGAGGCGACGGTGCTCGCGAGGATGAAAGGGAGGGCCCAGCTTTGGCGGCGGACGGCCAGGAACATCGTCGTCCTCTCCGTCGTCCTCGAAGTGAGCCTCTCTTACTACTTTTTTGTTTTTAATTATTGGAATTGAAGTCCTGTTCATTGTTTTGGAGGAGAAGAGTCTTCTTGTCGATGGATCTGTTAAAATATGATGTTTATTCTTCTTCATCTGCGCTTATTATATTCACCAGGAATCAAATTTTAACAGGTTGGGTAACTTCTATATGCTTTGAAGTTGCAAATGTTTGTCGAATTCCTAACTCGAATATGTATCTGGTGCTTATTTTTTAGTTGGTGAGAGTTTGATCTTCTGGAAATTTTTTTCTTCATGAATTTACATCTTCCAAGAGATGTGTGCATTATCTGAAGGGAAAAACATGATTGTTGCAAGTCTTATTTTTGCACCTGCTTGTGCTACTTCTCATCCTGTTTTAGATGCAATTATTTTAATGACAAGGTACTATGGGTCAATTGTAAATATCATTCTTTTTTAATGCTCATGCAAACTCGTTTGGTTTCTCTTAGATGATGATCTTTTGGTTCTTATCCCCCCCCAAAAAAAAAATTCCGTATCAGCGAATATATCTTGTCTTGTATATTCTAAGGGCCTTATTATGTTCTCCAGGTGGTGGCAGTGGCCTATGCCATTATGACAACAAGAACGGTGGATTTAGATTGGAAGATGAGAGCAGTTCGTGTACTGCCTATGTTTGTCTTGCCTTGTCTATCTGCTGCAATATATTCAACACTTGTAAGCTTCACAAGGATGCGTAAATATCTCAACTCTTCACTTAAATATTTCATTCTTATTTATATTCATGGACATTCAAGATCAATGATAAATTTGTTCCTTGTCTATTTTGATCTCGTGAACTTTGTTGTTCCAAAATTTTGTTATTTTTTCCCTCTATTTCAGTTGCACCATAGTTGCATTTCTTTGTCCATCTTCATTTTAAATTTCATCTTTTTTTTAAGAGAGACTGAACCCTTCATATTAGGAATGTTGCCCCTCAAACAAAATGGAGACCAGAGATTTCCAAAAGCAACTTACAAAAAAGCAAAATAAAACAAAGTAAGATAAATCATCTCACCCAAATTGCAACATACAAAAGCCTTCACCAATTAATCCCCATGACAGTGAAGGTCAACTCTTCACCTAGGAGCACTAATACCCAAACCTGAAGTGATATTGTGACAGCCGCTAAAATGTTTTCCTTGTATGTTCGTTTTCATTAGAAAATATGCTTGTTGTGGGCGAGCAAAATTTCTCAATTAACCACACGAGGGACAAGGCCTTGGAATTTTGCCTTGTTGCTATGATTGCCTCTTTTCTTTCTGTGGAACTCTTCCACATTCCTTCAAGATTATTGGAATTGCATCTTGAACCAAGGGTCAAACCTTCCTTTAACCATATGTGAGAGATAAGTGGCAAATTAAAATAAACCTGTTTAAAATGAAGATTGTTTCCCTCTTCTATGGACATTGTATTTGATAGCTTGTGAACCACTTGCTTTTGGTTAGCACTTTCAGAATGGGTGGTTAACATTAGGGCTGCAACTTGGGTTGGGTCCAACCAGAACCCGACGGGTTGAACCTGATTTTTGGATGGGTTGGGTTGAAAAAACTGGGTTCGGGTTCGGGTTGGGAGATTCGGGTTGAATAGATTTTGCCAACCCGACCCAACCTGAACCCAACAAATAAGAATAGTTTTGATTTTATATGGACCGTTGGATGTTTATTGTTTAATCTACACCGCGCATTTTACTTTTACACAAACCCATCAAATGGAGTCAACCCTAGCCGCCAATCTCCCTGTTCTCTCCTTCTTCTCCCTCTCCCTCTCCCTCGTAACAGAACCTAAATCAAACCTCCCTGTAATTCCTTCTTTTTTTTTTTGTTACAATCCAAACAAAACCTAGCCACCACCCCCTTCTCTTCCTTTTTTTCTTCTTCATGACAGTGCCTTCTCCATCAAAAAATCATTCAAACCCCCTGTGTTTTTATTTTTTTGTTACAATCCAAACAAAACCCAACGAACCCATTCTCTTTCTTTTTGATACTTCATAACATTGCCGTCTCCATGAACACAACCGCATCAAAATCATTCAAACAAATATTCGCAACAAATATTTTTTACAAGGGGATGGTGAAAATGAAGATTGAAAGACAACGATGTTTGGTCTGTTGCTCTCTTCTCTGTCAAATACCCAACTCGGGTTAGTTCGGGTTTTGAATGCTTACCATGGGTCGGGTTAGGGTTGGGTTCTGGTTGGAGTCAACCTGAACCCAACCCGCCCGAGTTGCAGCCCTAGTTAACATAGTGGACTGTGTTGCTTTCTTGCCTATGAAGATGCAATGTCATTGTTCATTGTTTATAGTAGTTAGGCAGTACTTTAACATGCATTAATGTAGATTTGTTTTTAGAAGTTAATATTAGAATGTCAAATCAAATATTTATGTAATGCCTTTTTGTTCTTTTCATTAATTAATGCATGGTAAAGCTTGAACAATCTTCTACGGGATATATATGTGCTTATCTAATTACAATTAGAATTTTTAAAGAATTGCAGTAGCTAGTCTACATTTATTTCAAACATTTTTTTTGTGTTACCCGACTGAAGACAGATAAAAAAAATTTTAAAAAAAATCTGGGCCACTTCGGGCTGAGTCCGGCCCTACCAGGGTAGGGCCCAGTCCGGTCCTGCCTGGGCAAGACCCAGTTTAAAATATAAATATATAAAAAAAGAAGTAGTCGAAGTCAATTGAATCAAATCAAATAAATAAATAAATCCTAACTATCCACTCTCCCTAAAACTACCCACTATTTCTTATAACCACCCCTCCCTTCCTATATAAATAGGAGGGAGGGAGGAGAGAGAAAGCAAGGTGAAAAAGGCAAGAACACAAAAAAAAGGCCAAGGGAGAGAAGAAGGGAAGCCAAAGGAGAAAGAAGAAGTGTGGAGAAAATCCAAGAGAGAGAAATATAAACTCTCCTCGATTCCACCTTCTTCTTGAAAAATATCTTTACTCTGTTCACGAAGGAGAAAGTCCAGAGAAGGGAAGATTAAGAAAAATGACTTCAAATTAAATCTCAAGAAAAATGACTTCAAGTCAAGAAGTTCAAGAAGGGTAAAGAGCAAAATATTTCTAGTCTTAAACAACAAGACCCAAACTCAAAAGGCCTGAATACCTGTTTTCATTTTTTTAAAATAGTAAGCATCATTTAATGATATATATGCTTTGATAAAAAAATGTATGTCATTCAAATTTTGATAAGTGTAAGAAAAAATTAAACAATATATATGTTTCACTAAATTTTTAATTATATAACATATATATAAGACTGTGTTTTGGACTATAAAAAGTTCCGAGTGTAATAGCCCCGCCCTACAATTAACCATGGATTGAAGGCCCACTTGACACATTAAAAGCGGGTTTAAGATTTTGTCGGCCCATATGTCGTGTCAGAGAAGTCCACTACCAGCTGGGCTCCATGAGCCTACCAAGACAAATTTGCCCTATCGTTTTTTGACAAGTTTGCCCTATCTTGAGTTTGTGTTTTGAGCAAGATTATTAGAATTTTTAACAGAAAAATGACCATATTGAATTGACACCCAAAGATCATTGTATCAGACCATTGTATCAACGTAGGATACCAATTGCAACCAGAAAGAAATGGCTAGATTTTGAACAAAAAGTTTTCTTTTTTTAAAAAAAAAATATATACAACTTGATGCAAACCAATATATTTCTTTTACTAATACATAAAAATGGGAAAAAATAAAATTAAACACAAAAAACTAATGAGGATTACCGATACCCAACATCAAGGATTTTAAAAAATTTCAACCCAACAAAATCCACATTTGAAGAAATCCAAAGAAAATAAACATAAGATGAAAAAGGATAACCACGACTAGATTTTTATTATTGATGCCGGAATCACGAATAGTCACGGTTAGAGCGACAACAATCTTGATCTGCTTTCCTCTTCTTCCCTTTAAATTTTCACCAACTTGTAAAAATCTCTGAAGTTGTAATTCTTGAGACACTCTTCAAATGAGATTGAGGATCAAGAATTAAAAGATCGAGTTGTACCCACATTTTCTTATGTATTGATTTGCTCTTCGAGCATATCATTTTATTAAAATGTGTAACGGACATTTTTGTTCGCTACAAATTTTCCCTTACAAATTTTAAAAATGATATGCTCGGAGAGCAAATCAATACATAAGAGAATGTGAGTACAACTTGATCTTTTAATTCATTGATCCTCGGTCTCCTTTGAAGAGTATCTCGAGAATTACAACTTCAAGGATTTTTATAAGTTGGTGAAAAGGAAGAAGCAGCTTGCGGTGCGTGATCCTTCAGGCCTTTTGAGTTTGAGCCTTGTTGTTTAAGACTAGCGGTGTTTTGTTCTTCACCCTTCTTGAATTTCTTGACTTAAGATTAAATTTGAAGTCGCTTTTCCTTGATTTTTCATTCTCTAGACTTTCTTCTTTGTGAACAGAATGAAGATATTCTTCAAGAAGAAGGTGAAATTGAAGAAAAGTTTATATCTCTCCCTTGGATTGTCTCCACATTTTCTTCAAAAAGAAAGTGGAATCGAGAGAGAGTTTGTACATCTCTCTCTTGGATTTTCTCCACACTTCTTCTTTGATTTTTCTTGGCTTCTCCTATTTTTGGTGGGTTCTTCAAGAAGAAGGTGGAATCGAGGGAGAGTTTGTATATCTCTCCCTTAGATTTTCTCCACACTTTTCTTCCTCTCCCTTAGCTCTTCTTTTTCTATGTCCTTGCTTTTTCCCACCTTGCTTTCTCTCTCCCCCCCCTCCTATTTATAGAGGAGGGGGGGGGTTATAAGAAATAGTCGGTAGTTTTAGAGGGTGTGTAGTTAGGATTTATTTATTTATTTGATTTCATTTAATGACTTTGACTACTACTTATATATATATAGTCGAGCGATTACGTGCGGCGAACGGCGGGTGCGGCCGCGTCGTGGGCCGTTCGATCGCGGGTCCATCGCATCCAACGGTCGACGTGAATCGCACCCGATCGTCCGATGCGATGGACCCGTGATCGACGCCACACCCGCCGTTCGCCGCACGTAATCACCTCTCTCTCTCTCTCTCTATATATATATATATATATATATATATATATATATATATATATATTGACTTGGCCCTGCCTTGGCAGGGCTGAACTGGGTCTTGCCTAGGCAGGGCCGCATAGGCCCTGCCAACTTGGCAGGGCTGGACTGGGCCCTGCCCAGTCTGGGCCGAACTGGCCCAGAATTTTATTTATTTATTTGAATTTTTATCTGTCTACACCGACAATCATGAATTATCACATTTCTCATGCCAACAACATATATATAGGTTGTTTCTATTGTTTTCAACTTATTGGTCTGACCTAATTACTATTATCATCAAATAATGGAGACTACCATCCAGTGTTTATAGATAGCTTCTGTAGTGTTGTTCCTGGATTTAGTAGTGTTCTTTAACATGATTGCTCCTATATTTTCTCAAAAAAAAAAGTAGACAATGCTATCCATTCTTTCTGCTATTTGAGAATTTAAACTTATGCGCTGTTTTGCATCTGTTTTTTGAATGTGTAGTTTTTAAGCATTTTAACGACATCATAATATGCTTTATATGCAATGATTCATTTTTATTTTATTTTATCTGTAGACCTTATTATATCCTCATATTCGTTGTCCTTTCCATGCCTGATCCTGGACTTCTCTCTATGATTGAATTGTGATTAAACATAACCTTGAGGCCTTATGTCTAGGCATAAATAATGGCTGTCTTTGAATCTATGTATAGTTGAAAGGTTGTGCTTTGGGTTATGGGGCCATGTTCTAGCATTGTGTTGTTATTTTGCAAACCATTATATTTTGGTAAGGTTAAGTTTCCTATTCCACTGTTTGTTTCCTGCCATGCATGCTCTACTTTTTGGAAATTGCAGGGAGTTGATGCAGAATTTTGGAACTGAAGTGGTGGATTGGATTTTTTTTTGGGAGAAGTGTGGTGAATTAGATATCGTGTTATATGTTTTCTGTATGTGGAATATTGGAGTCCATTTAATGTGGATACCCAAATCCTCATTGAATCAGTTTATTTTTTATTTTTATTTTTTTAATGTTGGATCTGACCTTCATTGATATTGTCAATATGACCCAAAATAAATGGTTCGCTGTCCTCATTTTAACAGCTGGATTTTGATATCGTTGAAGATCTGTGCTAAGATCAAAATTGTCCATGTCCAAGATTTCCAATAGGAACAATTCAGAAAAACCTGGACAGCTTGACCGATGAAGGCTTTGTAGAGATCAGGTATATGGCTAATTTTTAACCTGGGAGAACACTGGATCAGGATTGGTGATGTTGAATTCTTTTGGATCCATCTTGGTTCATTGCTTCTTTTGAAATTTCTGGAGTATTGAATTTTCTGCTCTTAGAGGAAGCTTGTGTCTTAAAGTCCATAGATTATTGGGGTTGGATGATCAGTGACTTAGTAATATGGCAGAATTTTCCGGAACCAACAGTTCGGTGATATAACTTTTCAGAATGCAAGATCCTTCTTTTCACCAAGATATATATATGCATTGGTTACTAATGTCGGAAGTGTTTGCATGGCTTTGGGACGACTATGAGGGTTACATGCTCTTTTGCTCCGTACCTAAACAGAAGTTCCCACACAAAATGAGGGCCAAATTGGATGAACCCTATGGATGATTGGATTCATATTCCTTATCAAAGGCTGTCTTAGGCTGCTTATCTGTCCGCTGTAGTATTTCTATTTTCCCTGCATCCATAATCTGTCTTTTTGTTGATTTATACTTCCATCTTTAAGTAATATATAACAATGACTTAATATTTTAGCAGCTGTCCATTTTTTTATATGACAGTAATTTATTATGTGCTGAGGTGAAACATTTGCTGTTTGTGACAGTGCCAGGCCCATGATATGAGCACATATTGAATGGCCAAATGTACTTGTAATTTTCAGTATCATATGCTTGCTTGTATTGGAAGAGTTGACTTCTCCAGTTCTACCAGCCAATTTGAATTATTTATAACTTGTTCAGACTTCACTGTATCAAAAGCTTACTTTTTTTTTTTATAATCTTGTCCAAACACAGGTGATCGGAAGGACCAAAAAACACTAGAAAGATTACGTGCTGAAAGGCAAGCAAAGATCGATGAGCTTAAAGAGAGAACAAACTATTACACCACTCAACAACTCATCCAGGTTTCTATCAAGCATGGGTTATTCATATTTCCATGCTGTCCAATCAAATCTCCAGCATATTTACCTTCACTAATTTTGAAATACAGAGATACGACCCTGACCCTGCAGCAAAGGCAGCCGCTGCCAGTGTCTTGGCATCCAAACTGGGGGCAGATTCAGGCTTGAAAGTCTATTTGGGGGATGATTCCAATAAGCTCAACATGCCGGTGGGAAAAAGTAATGACGCCGAATTGGTGCAATCACATGGATTACGTAACAGAAAGCCATCCCATGCAAGAAGTCGTAGCCACGGGGACGCCACGATGTCACATGAGTCCTTTGATGGAAGTATGCAAGAACTCGAACCTAGGGGCCTGGATGTCCAGGATCAGAATCAGGCGGTTTTTGAGCATCATAGAAGCCCAGGTGCTAACAACGGTGGATGGATTGCGCGACTTGCGGCCATGCTTGTTGGTGAAGATCCGACACAGTGCTATGCACTCATATGTGGCAACTGCCGTATGCATAATGGTGAGGGAAAGGCTTCTTCTTATTTTTTTCAACCTATAAGCGTCTTTCTTCATGTGGAATCTAAACAAAGCATTGCTTTGAGCAGGATTGGCTCGAAAGGAGGATTTTCCCTACATAACATACTATTGCCCGCATTGTCACGCGCTGAATGGACCACAACAAATGCAGGATCAACCTGATTTGGGGTTGAATGTTGGTGGTGCGAATCCCACCTCTCCAGAAAACAAAGTTAGTGATGGAGATGCGAGTCCCGAAACGGATGATCAAGTGATAGACAGAAAGGAAGATATTGTTGGAGATGCCAGTGACACGACAAACACTCAAGCAGGGACTGGTGAGAATGAATCTGCCAATGCGTCTGCTAAATAGGAGTCTCTGTGTGATTTCAACATCATCAAATTGTTGTGCATCTGTTTCCGTTTTTAATTTTAACCTTTGTGTGCAGCGTGGTTGTATGTAGGTCTGTTGTGTTGTTTAACAGAAATTATAATTTTCTTTGACACTGTGAAATGAGTATATGATACAGACAAGACAGTGAAGCTGGGTTCTGCCAAAAGCTTTTATTTTTATTTTTCACTTATTACTTTAGTTTGGATTTTTAAATCATTTTATTTAGTTGAATTTGATCAGCTGCATTTTTTATGGTCTTGCATTTCAATTGTTGCATTTTTTTTCCAGGATTCTTCTATGGGCCCGTCTATCCCCACCAAACAATTTTCCAATCCCACCAATCAAAAAAAAAAAAAAAAACGGTGTTTGTCTGTTTCCACCGATTCAGTTCGATCGAATTCGGTCGCCATTTCAAGTTTTGGGCGACCGTAATGGGTCGTCATTTCAGGTTTTGGGCGACCGGAATGGGTCGAACAGGGTTCAGAATTATATCTACTTATTTTTTGTAAACAAATAAATTTTTGGATTTATCCATCATATTCTACATTTATTCTTTCATTCAAACAATAACTAAGGGATTAAAAAAAATGTAAGTAGATATACTTTCAATTAATTCAAATTTTTATAAAAAAAATATCTTATTAGACAAATATATATCATTTTTAAGTTTCGTTTGAATTTGTAGTTAAGATGAATTTTTGTTTGAAAACAAAAAAACGTACCAGTTGATTCAAACACATTTTATATTTGACTTTTGAAATTTGTCTGTAACTTATATAAAAAAATTGTTCTTATATTCTACATTTAAGAATAATGATTTATTATCCCCACATTACAACTCAGAATTGGAGTGATATGAAAGATTCAAGGAGGATACACGTCGTGAGATTATGTTTTTTTTAAAAAAATTATAAACTTTATTACAAATCCTGTTCGACCAGATTCGGTCGCGCGAAACCTGAAATGTCGACCAAATTCGGTTGCGTGAAACCTGAAATGACGACCAAATCCGGTCGAACTGGTCGGATCGGTGGGGATAGCAAAACACCGGGTTTTTTTTTTTTTAATTGATTGGTGGGGTAAGAAAATAGGTGGGTGGGGCTAGACAGCCCTTCTTCTATCTAGTCCGGACAAAAGGCAAACTGACATATTTCTGTAAAGGAATTTTTTAAGAAGAGCGATGAGTACAAGTTCTTTCTAAGTATATGAAAGTTAATTTTTTTTTAAAGAAAAAAAATGTTATTATATTTAAGTATATATTTTGAGGAAAATGACAAAAAAATATCCTAAGAGTTTGAAATACCTAGATCAGTCATCTTTTAAAATCATATTTAAAAAAGTCTCATTTCACAGTTTTAAAAATCCAAAAGACTAATTTGTCCTTGTATAATTAAATTTTTAATATCCCTCTTTATTCCATGCTAAGAACTTATTTTTCCTACAAAACAACAATATTTCTATACATGATGAAAATCAATCATGAGATTTTGTTATTATATATCATATTATTTGTTTCTTATATATATCTTACATGATATTGTTTATCATTTTTCATTGTTTATAATTATAATATGTAATTTAAATTTGTATTGTGTCCCAATGCAACAGATGATATTTTAGTATTCTAAATCTTTATTCACATTTTTTTAGCTATTTACATATTTTTATAACATTATTAATACATATCTATTTTAAAAAAACATCAATATTTAATGGAGTTTATATAAAAAAAACTTAAATTATATTGGTATATATTTCACAAAATTCACCTAATCACAAAAAATTTACAATAAAAAATTAATCTACATGAAAATGTGTGAAATTTATTAATAAAATTAAGAGAGTAAAATATTTTGACAAAGTTAAGAGATACGGAATGTATTAAGGATTTAATTGCATAAGGGTAAATTAGTCTTTTGTATTTCTAAAATCGTAAAATGAGACTTTTTTAGGTATAACTTAAAAAAATGACGATTTGGGTATTTTTAACTTTTGAAAGACCTTTTTTAGTCATTTTCTCTATATTTTATTTTGTATAAGAATATATATTATAATCCATTGTATAATTAAAAAAAACTATGTGAAATGCAAATGGGTCTTAACATATATGATACTGCAACCTTTTCGATTGCCCTGGATGTATTTTTGGATGTATACATAAAAAACCACAAAATAAATACCTATGTAAATGATTTGGACGGCTATGATTCCGAGGGAAAAAAAACAGATTTGCTAAGTCGTATTTTTGTGAAAAAAATTCGGGGCACTTTTTTTTTATCCATAAATCGAGTGAGATTTATTAGAATGCCAAAAATTACCAACACGAGCCACCAAAAAAAGGAACCCTGATGTCCTTCAATTGAAAACCTTAGGAACTGAGGTTTTTCACATTCTCCAAAGGTCTCATTATTTTTAATCTTTTGGCTTAATTTGTTTGATTTGGTTTTTTTTTTTTTTAAAATAGGTAGGTGTTTGCTACCCGATTCCATTTCTGTTTGATTTGGTTTTGATGACTGAATATATAATTTGATCTCATTGAGACCAACTTTTGGCCTGATGATTGTATATTATTTCTCAGAAAATGCTGTTTATCTGATTTAGTTGGATCACCCAATCATGAGTTCTGTTACATAATTTTTTTTTAAGACTCAATTCCAATCTCACATATTTTTGTTAGTGTCAATATACACCTCAACAAGGTATATACATCATTATAAATTTTTCACATCTCGTATAAATATATCCATTTAATTCATTTGATTGTTCCAAACTTTTTTTTCTTCAAGAGAATTGATCAGAGTGAACCTTTGCCATTCCAAAGCAGTGTTATTTTCCAAATGGGGTGGCCTTTAACGATCCAAAAATTCCATTTGTGGCATGTAGTGATGCAATAATCCATAAACAACAAATCTAATCATGCATTATATGGCATACTTGTGTTGGAACAAGACTTCGTCTATATTAAAAGAGAGCATAATAGTAATGCGCCTACAAGACAAAAATCTTGGCTAAGCCACTGGCCTTCAAAACATATGTGATGACTACCTCATCCAAAACGAAACATTACAAGGACTACAACTACAATAGGTTCATAGTAAGAAAAAAGCATTGACACACAATCTTTTGCATAGTGCAACAAACAAAGCTCTGCCATAACACTTTTTCTTCGAAGCAGAAGAAAAGGAACAACATTAACAAAATAACAGAAGAAAAAAGGACACACTCTTAGCAGTGCAGCTTCTAAGAAATGATTCTGATCATCAATTGCGCAGAAATGGGAGCCAAACTTGAAGTACACAAGCTCTGCCATGATTCGGCAGGCGAGACTTCTTCTTCCCCTCCAGTGTATGCCATGTACATTGAACCAGCGATTCTTCGAGCTGCCTCACGTGCCTCGGGCAGTCTATCATTCAACATGTCAGCTGAAATCTGGAGTAGCTTCCTCAATCCAAACTCTTTCATCCCTTCGATTCCCTATAAAATGCAAAAAAATGACTCAAAAAATTGTTCTAGCTCAATTAATAAATCATGGGAGCTGTTATACACAGTCCTTATATGCAGCTCCACATGTAGCCCCTATATGTTTCGATGGACAAAGCATATAATTTTCAAAGTAAATATAATTTTTTGGAGTGTGTGCATAATTTTTGTGAAGTTACGTGCTTTGGTATATCATGTGAGGACACCATGTGAGACCACAGGAGGGACTGCCCATAACAATATCCATGAATCATAACAATCACATTCCAGAGAGAACAGATGAGATATACCAATTTAGAAGTGCAATCAGAGATCGAAACAGCAGCTTTGGCCCTCACTTTGGGGTTCTTATGGGCAACATAAGTTTCAAGCTTCTGAAGCAAAGGCAATGGAGGCATTGAGGCAGCCATTGTACGCAGAGCCTTCTCTGCCTCTTCGCAAACGAACCGTTTGTCTTGAAAGGCTTTCAGTAGAAGCTGCAAAAGCTGCATTGAAGTGGAGCGTGTATTCAATATGAGATGACCATGACAGGTAAGTTGGGGGGAAAATGGAGATGGAGGAGTACCAGATGATCAAAAGCCTCTTGTTGCGTGGTCGTTGGGGATGATGATGGAGAGAGGAGGAGATGACCGTACGAGGTGAAGATGTCGGCGGAAGCCATGATTGAGGTCTTGCACAATGCGCTTCTCGGATTCTTCATTGATCTCACCAAGACCATCATCATTTTGTCCCTGTAAATCATGAATTTTAACTGTAGAACAAACATAAACCCCAAATCACCTGAGCTTTTATAAATTCATAGCTGCAAATCTGAATTCTTCAACATTTTATGTTATTCTAAATCATAACATGTACCACCACATATTGAATGGTATTTACAATTTAGAAATTTTCAAATTTTTTTTTCCATAAAAACTGCTCTGAACTAGCTATGTTATGAAAGTTGGTTGATTTTAACATATAAAAACTATACAAGCCAAACCAATATCTTAAGTTTAAAGGAATGTTTGGAGTTGATTATATGAAAATTGATTTTACATAAGCAGAAGCAGGATCAGTTTGACAATTGGCTCCAAAGGAGACCCTAGTGGCCTAGTCTGTCAACTTTCTTGGTGAACACAAGAATAAAAAAGATTGTAAATGGTAATTGTTTTAAATAGGTGGTCTCAATGTCTCCGAATCAAAGATTTCAGTGCAGAATAATGAAATACAAGATTTAGAGTCTTACAACATGGGGAGCAAGATCAAGGCATGATGGAGGGCGAATCGTCGAGCATCGTTCAAGGCTTCACACACTTCTAACCAGTCTTTCGAATCCAATCTCTCCATTAAAATCTGTTCAAATTCACCAACAAAAGGTTAAACAATAAAAAGATCATAAAATACATAAGTGATGCAATTGAAGCAAACAAAAAAATTCAAATTAAACATTTTCTTTAGGAAAGGCATACACAGTGAGAAAATTCAAATTAAACACAACAAAAAGGCAGACACGAGGACCACTAATACCTCAAACAAAACATGTCATCAAATAATTAAAAAAAAACCAACCCAATAACATCTACATTTAAAGAAATACAAACAAGATTTAAAAAACAAACAAAAGAACCTACACCTTGATGGAAACCAACATATTTGCTTTAAAAATACACAAAAGGTTGAAAAAATCAAAATAAATTAAAAAAACTAATACGAGGACCACTGAAACTTCAAACAAAAAAGGCTTTTTGTTTCAAACATCACCCAATTATCAAAGATTCAAAAAAAAAAAAAAACCCATTAAAATCCACATTTAAGAAATCCAAAAAAAATAAAATAAGGTGAAAAAAACAGGAACCCAAACCTTGATCTTCATTTCTGGGTCAGGAAGGGCTTTAAGGTCCTCAGAAGCAACATATTCAACCGCATCCGTCACCGCCGACACAACCAGATTTTCATCGTTGATGCCCGAAACACGAGGAGTCATGGCTGCGGTGGCGACAGCGATCTTCGCCCGTTTTTTCGGCCCATCCGGCGAAACCAATGGGAGGGTGTTATCGAGAGGTCTGAGAGCCATTTCTCTGGTTTGGGTTTTGTTGGGTCTGATAGGACTGATTGGTTTGTGAAGAAAAGCAGAGGTTTTTATTGGGTCTGAGAGACTGATCAGTGTTGTTTGAAATTGGGGGAGAAGGAGAGACTGATTGGTTTGTGAAGAAAGCAGAGGTTTTGTTGGGTTTGAGAGATTGATCAGCGTTTTTTGAATTTGGGGGAGAAGGAGAGACTGATTGGTTTTGAAGAAAAGCAGAGGTTTTTGTTGAGTATGAGAGACTTATCAGTGTTTTTTTGACTTTGGGGGAGGAGGAGGAGGACTCCTTTTGCAACGGCTATAATTTTTTAATTTTTTTCCACTGATCATTCAACGCTCCAACGGCTCTATTCAATCTTCCAAAATGCACTGTTGTTTTAATGAAATTACAAAGGGCCCCTTATGGGGTGTGGTGTACTAGTCTTGTCAACGGGTCGGGTTCAGACCCGGACCCGATTACATGTGTAATATACCTAATCCGATTTGGATCCGAGCATACAAATGGATTGGGTCCGGGTCCACCCCGCCCTGACCCGTTGGATTTGAGACCCAACTATTTTATTAATATATGCTCATGTATTATTAGATTATTAGTATTAGTTGACCCCTAAACATTGCACTGAAATGGGTTATCTTACTATTTTAAATTCAATTGTTCATGAGTAGCAAGAAAGAATTGCACAAGGAATCATTTTTGAATTACTAGATATAGATCTTACTGAATAGACCCAAATTAGTTATACCATTATTTTGTACAATCTTGCTATTATTTACCATGAATGTATGTACATCATCTACAATACATAAAAAAATTACAATATTAGATCTTAATTATTCCCTGTTTGGAGACATTACTTTGTGTATTGTAGTCTAATATTGCACAACATTGTAGCCCAACTTTGGGCTATGTAATCTACCATGATTTTTTTTAGATTCACCGGGTCGGGTTCTACCCGAGTCCAACAGGTCTAAATCCAGGTTCACATTTTCAAGGACTCGTCGAGTCCTGGGTTGGACCTGGACCCGCTTGGTCTCACCACGGGTCAGGGTCCAGGTCCACCCTGATCCTACTCGAACCCGACTCGTTGATAGGCCGAGGTGTGACACAGATTTATTCGCCTATGATACATATACTAGGATAAATGACAATCCATGCTGAATAAGTAAATTTTTGTTTAATTGTCTTTTATGTTATTCTCATTGGAAAAAAAAAATAAAAATGATTTTTTTGTTATTTGGTTCATGATAAAGTGATAATAAGTAGTGAATAATAGATTAACAAAAGTTTATGACATTTTAAATGTCAATTATACCCTTGAATAAGTGTGAGAAATGTGCGACTGATTTGGTAGATATGACTATTTTTGGAATGTGTGTAAGACTGTTAGGTGAGATAATTTTTTTAAAATGTCAAAAAAATGTATTTTTATCTATTGGCATAGATAAGTCATGCTAAGCAATTCCAGCATTTCCTTAAATAATTATCAGACTTTATCCTAAGTTATCCAAACATAGCTATTAGGGTTTATACCACTCCAATAATCTATTTATTTTTATATTATTAGAATATGTAAAAAATTATGCATATTTATAATCCTAGTTAATTTTCATCCAATTGTTAAAATTGTTAAAGTCTTGGAGAAATGATGAAATTGCCCTTATTTTTTATTTGGCATATTTACCTTACCAAATATAATACTAATAAAAATAATTTTTTTTAATTTTAACATGAAAATGATAAATTTCATTTAAATATAAAAATTAAACATACAAACTATTTATTAACAAAGACATAGTAATTATTAATATTAACATTAGTAGAAATAAAATAAAATTATTTTGAGAAAATTAATCATATATATATTACAAAATGACAATTTAAAAAAAAAACCCTAGATCTTGATTGGAAGAAAAGGAAATGGATAAGGTTGAATGACTCTGGTTGATTTTGAAAGAACAAGAGATTAATTAGGTTATTATGTTTAATTATTTACATTGTGACAAATATTAAATTGATGTTATTTTTGTCATTTTTACTCCTTGTTTAAGAATATAGTTAAGTTTCATTTTGTTTTCAATTAAAAAGAGAAGCACATTTTTTCATTAAGAAAAAGTTTAATGGTATAAAAATAAATATGTTATTTGTGATACTATAAAAATAAATAAAATATTTTTTTGTGGTGTACATGCAAAAAACTCTAAAACAAAGAAGTTAATTGAGCATTGTTACACAACTATCTATATATATATATATATATATATATATATATCTCCATAGCAGTTTTTATAACAAAACAAAGAAATTAAATGAACGGTGTTACATGTAGTTTGTGGGAATTGTCAAGTGGCCAATTTATGTCTAGATAGCAAAAAAAAGAAGAAGCATATACTATTTAAAAAAAATCAAAACATATCTTAATTACATCTTTTACCATGCTTTTCTTGTTTTGCCATGCACTGGAGAAGGGAAGATGAAGATAAAAATAAAAATAAAACTAAAAAGTTAGATATTATATGAGACAAATTTGAAAATAACTTAAGAAATATTTAGGTTATTTCTAATGACAAATAATTTTATTGTTTTCATATTTGAAATTATGAAAAGTCCTAGTCAAATAATAAATTATTGAAAATTTTCTCAAAAGAATGATTATTCAACCAATTCATTGGACAACTATATGAATTCTATAAAAAAAACTGATAAAATACAAGTTTGTCCAAAGTACTATCTCGCAAGAGTTAATGTGTTTCTATTTGAGAGTATGCTAACTATTATTCACATCCACCAAAAAAAAACTATTATTCACACACAATAATAATAATAATTATTATTATATATATGAGGGTTGATAAAATATTATATCAGGGGAAACATAGTATGTATCATTGTAGGTGGGTTGAGTTAGGTTGAGTTAAACATGATTATTCAATGCTAAAAAATCTAAAAAATTAGAATAAATACTATGTATTGTTACTAAAATTATCAATGTTACACGGTTTAAACTAACAAATAAATTGTTAACATGTATAAACCAACTAAAATTAATATAATTTTAACCAAATAGATTAATAAATAAGTTGGTGAGATATGTTTGGTCTCCATCCAGTGGAGGCCAGGACCTGGTTATGGAAGAATCATGTTGCATATAGTTTATTATTACATATCTATCCAAAAATAATCCTTATTCCTACCGGACTGACTATCCAGACCTACTGTTACATGTCATGCATACAAGGGTGATGACTGATGATTCAAGATCATCACTTTTTAGAAGAAGATTAAGAAGAATCACAATGTCAGTTAGAGTATATAATCAATAGTGTTGATAAATTATTATATTAGTTCAATCTTGATAATAAATAATAATTATTGTACCTAAAATAGAGGTGGATTTAGTTATAATTACATATCTATTGAAAAATATATTTATATTTTAAATGACAGATATAGAAGACAAGTGAAAAAAAAACCCATCTAATTCTCCTCTATCCATGTGTTATTATTCTACAACTGGATAAATTATCCATGTACCACATAAGGATAAAGGTGTTTTAAAACATGTCTATAGGTGTTTTAAAACATGTCTATATTACACTATATATTTTTTTTTTTGGTGTACAAGGCCAGGACAAGGCGACACTGTAGAGACCTGGGCCTTACCGGTTAATATTATTGAATAGCCATCACATACCAGCTTCATTACATTATTGTTATATATATCATAACAAATATGTCAAACAGGTTCACTAGCTAATCTCTATATATAGGTATCTCTATATATAGGTCTCGAATTCAAATCTCATAGAGCTTATCATGTGCGTAGGGTTTGTAGATGATTTGTACATCTGAAATTATTTCAAATGATGTTAGGATTGTTTTTTACAAATAAATAAATAAATCACAGCCAATAAGTAAACTTCATGTTCCCATCAAAATGTGATTTGATTTAATTGCCCGAGTACCCTTGATGACAAATTTTGAATAATTATTCTAATAAATATTGGATGGACTTTCCCCGTTTGGATACAGAATATGATTTATTTTTTAGTATACCGTTTTTTCTTCATAAGTGAGTATAAATAATGATAAAATGATATTATGTTTGATTGTATTTTGAATTATTCTCATTAGGAAACGTAATAATAATTTTTTGTTATTTGGGTAAAATGTGAATAAAGTATGGATTAAGATTTATAAAAGGTAAAAAAATAATGATAGTTGATTTGACATGTAATTTATTAGAGGTGATGTCAGTTGATTTGACAGTTGACCTACATATTCTTTGGGTAGAATAACCTAGAATAACTTTAATTCCAGAGATTGATTGGAATTCATATATCACTTTATACCAGTTTATTCTAACATAATTTATCTATGAGTATTCTCTGCATCCAAACAACCAAAAACATCTATTCTGTTTTATTCTCACTTATTCTCTGAGCTATTTCATATCCAAACCAGGGCGGAGTACCTCAATATGCATACTAGATAAAATATAATATAAATATACACACATCGAGTCATTGCAGATAAGGCTTACAACAATAAACAATAACTTCAATAAATGAATCAAGAGTTTAAGGTCACACTATTCCATTTCAATGTTGTCTTTCATTCCATTTGGAAATAATCAGGGGTTGTTTGGCTAAAGGAATAGGGTGGAATAGGAGAGGATTAGAGGAGAATAAGACAAAAAAAAGTGTTTAGGTAGAGGGAATAAGGGGGTATAACTATGCAAAATTAGGAGTGAATAAGTTGGTATTAGTATTTCAAGTCCACCCACAGAATTGTGTTATTCCTCCACTGGAATAAGGGGATTCACCTATCAAATCACATGTCATCACATCAAACCACCTGTCATCGTCTCTTATACATCAATGGGGCCCACATGTCAAATCAACTTTTTACACCTTATTCGTATCTTATTTTTCATCAACCAAACACTCCAACCTTTATTATTATGTTTCCCAATGAGAATAACTGAAAATACAACGAAACACAAAATCTTTTATTCCATTGATAAAGTCAACAATTCCTGGAATATGTATAAACTCCATAATAGCTTATGCCTCTATCCAAACGGACCCGAGTTTAATCTCATTTGTCGCATGTTTCTTTGTGCAATTCACATTTAAATATATATGCTAGCTATTCAATCATAGTAAATTATGATTAGAATAATCATTGTAATCATGTAGCATATATAAAAAGGTCATATAAGCAACTATTGTGAACATCATATTCCTCTATGATGCCTAAAGTTCATCTTCAAGAGTGTGTGTGTGTGTGTTTTTTTTTTTTTGGTAAATCTTCAAGAGTGTTAATGCATATAAGAAAGTGAAAAAAATTAGAGAAAAGTATAATATTTTATTTGGTCACTCAAAAAATTAGAATTTATGTCAAACAAGAAAGAAAAAGTCCCTTTATTTTCCCTTTCTTATTTTGTTAAAAGAGTGGATGTGGGGAAAGTAACAAAAAATTATTTAATCGCTTTTCATTACACGTACAAACAATATAAAAATTAATCAAAGAGAGCGATTTACTTTCATCACGTACTTTTTAATCTTTCCTTCATTTTCATTCGTTTTCCATCTAAAATTATGTAAAAAATACACCCACAGTGTTCCTTCTTCTCATTCTCATCATCCTCCAATTAGTGCTGCTATTTCCTTCAATGACATAGGTTCAAGAAGATAAACATTTGCGACGTGATGAAATTGTTAATATTAAACGGTAATGGCTCCATAGAGTTTCTCTCATGGACCACAGTGGAAATGTGTTATTTAGAGTGTGTTTGTGTCACAAAGAAAGTGATGAAAATTAAAGAAGTGAAATTTTTTTCTCTTACCAATTAAAAATATAGTGTTTGTACCAAACAAAAAGTGGGGAAAAAATTTCATCTGATTTTTCTTTGTGATTTTGTTTTATTATGAGTGGGAGGAAAATTCTCTCACAACATTTTTTTTATCATTTTTCATCACATTATGTTATGGCATAAACAGTGGCGAAATCACCGTGGGATTAGTCCTCATGAGCCCCACAACTCAATAGCAATAGCCCACTTTTTATGTATATAGAAGATTAGAAAATCAAGGAACCCCCTCCTTTTTATGAGGATGAAATCTCTATAATATCTCTTAATCACAAAATCAAGGAACTCTTCACTCTTTCATTGTTACACTCCGTTATTTTTACAGTCTCAAATGCACTCATATATCTCTTTAGTTACCTTCACTTATTATAACAAGGTATATGTCACATTAAAAAAAAGTTCACATTTTTAGTAAATGATATCATTCAATTCATTAAAATATATAAAAAAAAAAGCACATATCTTGGGAGGTTAATCGATTAAGACGTTTATAGACAAGAAATTCATATTTATGGATTTCTAAATCCTGAGTTATTCAATCAAAACATTAGTTCGTGGAGAAAAGCCAAACATTATTCGATTAAAACATTCATTCGTGACAAAAAAGCCCAGTGTTATTCGATTGAGACATTAATACATTGACAAAAATTCTAGTGTTATTTGAGTGAGACATTAATTGATGGATAAAATGTCAAGCGTTATTTGATTAAGGCTTATCATCATAGACATATTATTCTCTGTTATTCAATTTCAACAGAATTTGTGAAGATTTTTCATAAGTGATGAACTGTTGTGAATTTTCATGGATTTTAGAGAGAGAAATATGAAGGAAAAAATCATTTTAAAATCTCACCCAAAAGGGTGGGATTCTTGTAGACTTTCATTCTAGTATGACGAACATCTTCTCTCCATTCTTTTTTTATTTTATTTTTTAATAAGTTATTTTTATTTTTCTATGGATGTTTGGTTTTCGCAATGCCTGTTTGGGTAAAGATATAAACTACCTATTCCAGGAATAAGTAATTATATTAATAGAATAATGATTTTTGCTTGCTTGTGTTTTTTGTTATTCTTATTGGGAAATGTAATAACAAATGTTGAGTTGTTTAGTTGATGAATAATAAAAGATGAATAAAGTATAAAAAGTTGATTTGACATGTAGGTCCCCTTATACAAGTGGAGAAATAATACAATTTCAAAGAAGACCTGGAATACAAATACCAGTTTATTCTCACCTAATTCTGCATAGTTATATCCACTTATTCTCTCTACCCAAACACCTTTTTTGGTTTATTTTCCTCTATTTCCACATATTCCTCCTCTATTCTTCTACCCAAACGCGGCAAGGTTTTTCACATTTTTTTCAATTTGTTATAATTTGTTTATTTATCATCTCTATTTTTTTATTTTGATGAGTGTGTATGTATATGAAATATTGATATTATCTCATATGCTTGAATGATGGATTTGTTTGAATTGCATTCAATCATTTTTATTATTTTTTATTATATAAATAATAATGCCTAGATCTACTATTATTTTGACAGATATATATTTAATTTATTATTTAGTTGATTATGAGTAATAATTTCATAATATATTATTTGATTTGCCTTTGAATGCTTGTATTTCAATATATATGCATATATGTATTTTATAATGTTTGGGGATAAATAAAATAGACATTATATATTTGCATGACATATTTTCATATAATGAACACGTTCAGTGTGTTGGATAAACTATGTTTGAATTTGTTATTTTAAAAATTGAAAAATAAGTCTATGAAAATCTATGAGAGTCAATGAAAGTTCATATATGAAAGTCTGCAATAGTATATGAAAACTTGTAAAAGTCTGTAAAAGTTAAAAGTCTAATAAAGTCTGTGAAAGTCTACAAAAGTCTATAAAGTCTATAAAAGTTATCACTTAAATAATGTTCATAGAAATCCGTCAAAGTCTGAATCGACCACTCCCCCTATTATTAGGCAAAATATATGATTTAAAAAAATAAAAATATGTGCAAACATTTTATATTATAAAATGAGTCTGGATCCAGTTAGGCTTGGGTACTATGTAATTTGATCGTTATGATGTGTAGTTTGATTAATTAATAGTGCAGTTTGATATCGATGGTATCAGAACTGACTGATCCAAACTCTGGTAAGATACTAGGGGTGGTAAACAAGCCGAACGAGTCGAGCTTTGACCTGCTCAGGCTCGCTCGTTTAGTACCAAACTCGGCTCGGGCTCGGGACTGAGCTTAATTTTGTGTTCAAGCTCGGTTCATAAAAAACTCAGTTGAAACTCGGCTCAGTTTGTTTGTTAAATAAGTCAAGCTAAAGCTCGAACTAAGGCTCAGTTCAGGCTTATTTAACTATAAAAAAATTGTTTAGCATTTGAAAGTCATCTTTCACAAATTACAATTTATTATACATGTGAAAATGACATAAACTTGGACTCGGACTCGGCTCAAGCTCGTCTCGGGCTCGGCTTGGGTTATTGTTTCCATTTTTTTATGTTAAGTAGCGAACTCGTATAGGCTTAACTCGACTCGTTTACAAACAACTTTAAAAAATATTCAAGTTCAATTCGTTTGTCTAATCGAACGAGCCAAACAAATTTTAACCGAATTAAACCTAAGCTACTGGACTCATTTACTGTCCCTATAAAATACATAACATTTTCCTAATATTATTATTATTTTTGGGTCATTTAGTTCCCAACTGTACAATTGTCCCAATTGGCAGTATTCAATGAAACGCCCCCACCATCCAAAGACGAATCCAAGGACACCCTCAATTAAAATCCAAACCGCCCCCACCAAAAGCACACAAAATATTAATAAATCATCCCTTCAAAAATCCAAAACAAAAAAAGCCCCCACCACCACTTCCATCCAATCACCCCCCTTCAAAAGCCCTTCTCAAAAAGCCAGTCAATCACTCTTCACTGAATCCGATCGCGCATTTGTTCTTCCCTCCCTCGCAAGGCATCATCCATCCATCCCCTTCAAACCCTACCCATCCGAATCCGCGGCGGTCATTCATGGCCGTCTCCGCCCCTAACCCCTCCCAACCTCCCGACCCCAACAACAACATCACCATCTCCACCTCCACCACCACCAGCGACCGGAGCGCGTGCGAGGTGCGCGTGATGAGCTGCAACGTCGCGTCTCTCTGTGACCACATCCTGATCGAGGGATTCAACAACGGCGCCTTCTCCGACGTCGTCGTCCAGGCCTCCGGCGGCTCCACCTACCGCCTCCACCGGCTCATCCTCTCTCGCAGCCCTTACTTCCGGAACATGCTCCACGGGCCGTGGAAGGAGGCGGGCGCGCCGACGGTGATGCTCCACATCGATGATGATAACGTCAACGCTGAGGCGATCGAGGCGGCGCTTGCTTACCTGTATGGGCACCACCCTAAGCTGAATGATGGGAATGCTTTCCGGGTTCTCGCGGCTGCGTCGTTCCTTGATCTTCAGGTGAGGTGGATTTTGGTGGGAAATTGTTGTTGTTGTTGTGATGTGTTATTGTGCTTCGTTCGTCTCTCACGCGGGATAGTGTGGATTTGTTTTGTACTTTTGTGTGGATGGGTATCTTGTGAATTGGTTGTGGTTTTGCTTGAAAGAGAATTGAAAAGGTTTGATAGAGATTTGGATGGGTTTGAAAGCAAATGTGATAGCTTGAAAGACTTGAGGTTGCAATTGGGTAGAACCATGTTCAATGATTTGGTCTGAGAATCACAAGTAACTGTAGTTTATTAATGGTTTGGGGCAGTTAATTGGTAGAATTTGGTTATACTAAGTGAAAATCTACATTAACAAAGTCCAAATATTGTTGTAGATATCATATCTTTTTCTGGGTTAACTTTTAATGATCTTTTGGGTTTTTGATGCAGGATTTGTGTTCAATTTGCACGGACTTCATTATATCTGAACTGTGGACTTCGAACTTTTTAGCATATCAGGTTTGGTTACCTGCGTTCCTTTTTTTGAAAATTGTGTGTAGTTGTTGGGTCATTTAGCTTAACTTTTCTCTTATTTATGTTTTAGGTTTTTGCAGAAAGCCAGGATTATGGTATACATGGTGAACGTGTCCGAAATGCATGCTGGGGCTATCTATGTCAGAGTGGTACCATGGAATTGAGAGAGGTGAGCGATGGATGATTGGTGGATGGATTCAAAATTCACACCCTCATATCGCTAGGAGATATGCAATAATATGCGGTAGATAGTCTACCATTTTTTAAAAATAAAATAAAATAATATGCGGTATATTTGGCCTGATCTTAATGTGAAAACTAAATGCCAAGTTATAAAAGAATCAGTAGTGCCATTCATACCATTATAGAACTACCTGATATAACTTAATTTTTTTTTTTTTAATTTTGAGGGAAGATTAATTATTGTTCTTAAATTTTATGGACTGAATGGATATAATCTGATATGAGAAACAACCTGCAGTCTGACTCATCTACTGTCATACAATAAGTAGCGCATGTTAATAATGAGAATCTCTTATTAATTCTTTGTTAATATGTCGTCCATTTCTGTGGATCTGATAAATATTTCATCGAATAATTTTGATTTCCGGTATATAAAACAAGCTACTTCCTTTAAACTTTTAGTTGTTGTACCATGTTAGTTGAATACTTGGATGACTATAATGAATCTGGTTTGACTAGGTGCTGCCAAAACTCTCTTCTCAAACCCTACATGCTCTGCTTACATCTGATGAACTGTGGGTGCCTAGTGAAGAGAAAAGGTAGCTAACTCAAACCCATACCACATTTTAACAATTGTATTTAAAATGATTGCTTCAGTTTGTTTTATGAATTTAATTGTATTATTTTCTTGAAGGTTTGAGCTTGCTTTATATGCACTTCTTGCAAAAAGTGCAGATCACCCTGAGCAAGCAAGTTTGAGTCCAGACATGGGTATGAGTTCTCCTTCTGATCCTTCTATACTAAAGGGAAAGAATTTGATGGATGACTATAGTGGCAAAAATCCCATGGAGGCTGAGTATATGCGCGTGAGTTTACATGATAATCTTGAGGGACAGAAAACTGCCCGAAATATTTTGATTGAACTTGCAGACTGTGTTGTGGACTTTCACAGTGACGTTCCGTACTCCAAAGTTTTGCAAGTACAACAAGAGACATGCACACAACCAAAATTGGAAACAAGATATTCTGCCAAAGAAGGACAACCTGCTTCCTCGAAGAACCCGTTCTCTGATGCAGATTCATGTATAACATCATGTTCTTATGTGGAACTACAAAATAATGTGGAAGCAAACAGAATGGGAGGCAGTGGAGCTGCCATGGAAGGACCAACTGTGGAAAGCACGTGTTTTGATTTGAATAGGAATGTATGGTTTTCCAGGGATGAGTCAAAGCAGGACTCATCAGTCACTCCATCTGGTGGGTTGACACCTAATGATTGGGTAAGGTGTAGCATGCCTCATTCATGGGGTGGCAGGATAGTAGGCAAACGAAAGATTCAAAGTCTTAAGGGGAACTCTGGCATACTAGGTGAAGAATATGATACATTTATGAATATCTTTGAAGGGGGTTCTCTATTATATTGTAACATGTCATTTGAAGCACTCTTAAATGTTAGAAAGCAGCTTGAAGAATTGGGGTTTCCTTGCAAAGCTGTGACCGATGGTCTTTGGCTACAGGTAGGTCAGAATTTAACATTTTTAATAATACCATTTTACTACACCTTTTAGTGACTGAGTTTAGATTCTAGGGTGTACAGTAGGTCAGTGTTATATTAACGAGGATCTGAAATGAGGATCTGTTGCTTCTCTTGCAGACGCTTCTATGCCACAGAGTGCAAGAAATTGGTGCAGATACCTGCAAAAATTGCTGCCTTACAAGTATTGCATGTGCCTGCAGACAGCCATATGTATTTTCCCACGGAGGCCCTCCTTCAGCGTACTATAGGCAAGAGCAAGATCGAAGTAATGTGGCTGGGAACATGGGGAATGTATATCTTGCTGATGGTCAAGGTGAAGTAAGCGGCTTATATGGGCCTGTAAGAGTTCATGTGAGAGGGCCCAATGATGGGCTTGCAGGCATTGGACGGGGAACCACATTTGCACCTGGTTCTGCTTGGCCACCAACTCGATTTGTATTTTCCCGTGTCCCCGGTGGATTTGGTAACAGAAATGGCCAGCAATCTCTTGCTAATGACGAATCAGAAGCCAGGATTGATATAAATGGAGATATTTCTGGTGATGGATTGACAGCTCTAGTTGGACTTAGTCAAGGAAATGCTGTATCTTCTATTCACACGGAGCAGACAAATAGAGTACATGAACCAGATCTGCAAAACAGATTAGGTGGAAGTGCTTCCAGTTCGAGTGGCATTCCCATGCAGATGTTAGAAACACAGGAGCATGCTCTTGGATTGGAGTGGGAAGGTGCTGATAGTTCTTTGATATCCTTGGATATGAAGACACCACTGCGACATTTTCCTCCATTCCGCTTTGGGTAGGTGACATGAGTCTTTTACGCATCATGTGCCTAGTTTAACAATAATATATACTTTCTATGAGTACCCACTCTCAGATTTACTAATTTTATGTTTATTTCGATGAGGTATCGATATAGATTGTTGCTATATGCATGCTCAATGCTTGGTCTGTCATTTGTTATGTATGGAAAATTTTCCTTCAAAGATCCATAGCAGGAAATCATTCTGAATTTCCTTATCAGACCTTACATTTGTCTTGGCATACTATCCCATGTTTTGAACCTCGATACCTATAATCTATGTTTTTGGATTCAGCCTAATGTCCATAAGTAATATATAGCCTTCCTACTACCTACAGGCATTCCCACTCTGTTCATGGTGCCTTTTGTCATCCATGAATGCTTAACTATTCTCTTGGCTTATGATTAGATAACAACTTAGTGTTCCAGCTTGCCCTTTATCTGGTTTGTTCACTGAAAGTACTTGTTAAACAGGCTGGTTATTTTCTTGTCAGTGATGCACGCTTTTGAGTTAGACTTTTTTTTTCTTTCTCAAAGACATGGAAGTAAGATCGTGCTCCAAAATCTCTGAATTATGAGGGGACAATTTTTAATATGTGCATTCATCTTTATCTATGGATATTTCAGATGGATGTTTGTCATTATAGTTGCACAGGGAATCACAGAGATTTTCCCAACATTATTTTATTCTTGATGCTATAATCTTGCAAATCTCTTGATTAAATTGCATTTATTGTGTTACTAGCCTTTTTTAACTTCTACCCTAAGGCTGTATTTGATGTGCCTTGCCAATTCCTTTCAAATACACTGTACTCACCAATAGTGCAGTCATGGGTTAGCAATTTGGTTGATCCTTTCTCGACATATGATATATATGTTATTGCAAACTGAAATAATCTTAATGTTTCTTTCTCCTTTCTGCTGGATGAATATTTAAATTGTACCTGAACAAATTATTAATACCATTGTGTTGTAGGGCGAGGAGGATTACTAATTATTATCTGTCTCACTGTCTGTATTTGTGTGTTTCCAACATTCAGCATTTTAGAAATAGGAAGTAGGAATTTAACAAAACAAGAAAAAGAAAGGAAATTAAGCATAAGCAAAGCCTGTTGGAGACTGTGAATGCCAAATAGGTTATATGAGTGTTCACAACTTATGGCAGATGGCTTTTGAGATGGGCAGATTTTATGAGGAAATGAGCCCGACTCTAGTGACATGGGGTATGAGTTTCCACGGATTTTATTTTTTCAGAAGGCTGTTTCTGTGTACTATACCTCAGGTGGTTGTCCTTTGAATATCCACTTGGTTTAGGTTGTGTATGATGCCAATTTGCCTCTTGATGACATTAGTTTACTATTTGTTGCTTTTGTCTCTGCTTGACTTGGGTAATAAATTATAGTGGTACACCTATCCATTATAATTGATGCCATCCAGGTTCCTTGCCTGAGTATTATCTTACAAGAGCTTTTTACTGGAGTTACAGTCCTATTGAAATCTGGACCAGTAATTGTATTCTAAAGATCTTAATCTTTAAGAAATCAGATTACATCAGATGATTACAATGGGACTATTTATATATTGGAGATCACTGATCACTCGTAGCCCTAAGTAAAATAATCCAATTTATCCAGAGTCTAAACACCAGATGAATGACTTGTTTTCTTTTTCAAACCAAGTTGCATTTGGTCCAGCTGGACTGTTCCTTTCCTTCACATCTTGTCTAGCTGTTCAGTTTTATGCGATTAATTGCTCATGTATATGCGTGTCTATAAACTAGAAGAAGAGGATTGAACTTGCTCTGGTCATTCTGAAAGCATGTTTTCCCCAAAGCGTCAGTTGCAAAGTTCTCATCACTACCATAATATTTTATTCGGTTGAAGCGGTTTGCGACAATTTCCTATTGTGTTCTACAATTTCCTCGTTACAATTTTTTTGGGGTCCTTGACTCTACCTTCCTTGTTTCCGTTTCTTTTATTGCAAATGTTTATCTGCAGTTGTTTAGAATCTCTATTCCACTCTCAGGGTAGAATTCCAGGATGTACTAAGACTTGCTGATGGACAAGTGAAACACTCACCGGAAGTTTTCTATGCAGGGTCTTTATGGAAGGTAACTAACACAGATCACAAGATTGCTCCTTGACAAATTCCCTTGACATGATCACATTTTTTATATGCCTTTTTTTCCATGTTAAAGGTTAGTGTTCAGGCTTTTAATGATGAAGATCCTCAAGGCCGCCGCACTCTTGGTAAAGCATCCATCATTATAGAAGTTATTAGTTGGAGACAAAATAGATTGAGATGAAATAATGTTAAGTTTGTCAAATCCTTTCGTTTTAGGATTATTCCTCCACCGTCGCAAAGCTGAGCCATCCTTAGATTCACTGAGAAAGGTCAGCTACTTTTACTTGAAGAAACTTTCTACAACACTGCTCAAGAGTCTATTAAGCTTTTCTTTTTACAGGTTCATATGTACTTAGACTCGAGAGAAAAGGTCACCGCTCGATATCAGGTAAGTGTTGTTATTCCAACCCCTCTGCTCCACCAATCTTCCATCACTTGTTGGCACCAATAACTCTCTACATGAATTCCAGTTGATTTGTCCGTCGAAGAGAGAGGTTATGGTGTTTGGAAGCTTTAAACAGACAGGGACTTTATTGCCGAAAGCACCTAAAGGTTGGGGCTGGCGAACTGCATTATTATTTGATGAGCTTCCAGATCTCCTCCAAGGTGAAGCTTTGCGTGTTGCTGCAGTTGTGCAGCTCGTGTGAGAGGAAGTCAGTAACCATTATTTTTACTTCAGGTACAAGTACAGTTTCCATCTGAATGGCATATATATGGTTAGTTTATTTTATGTGCATACAATCAGGCTGACTAAATACAAATTTAGTGGTTCATCATAGCAAGGAGTAAGGGATGGGGCCCTTTTGTGTCTGCATTTAGTCTCTCTTTTTTGTGTTTACATGCATTTTGTTTGCCATCATAAGAATTTGTTTATGGATGGTCTACTTTCATGATTTTCCTATACTTTAGGTCCAAAAAGGTGTATAGCTTATTTGAGGCCATAGTTTTATATTTATTCTGTTGCCTATACAGGAACAAGAACTCCATCCACACCATGTTGCAGCTGCTTTTCATTAGTTACAAATATAGTCCATAATAAGGAGAAGACCATTGGCATGGGCTGCTCGTTTTTCGTTGCCTGGTCCTGGTTTTTATATTTGTAAGAAAGAAAATGTAATAAATATTTTATTTTTGTCCATCATTCTTTGTTTCTTATGAAATGTTTCTTCAACAGTCTTACCTGTGTAATATATATTCCCCTTTTGAATGCAGTTTTAAAGTTTACAACAAAATTTTCATGTAGAAATGATAGCAGAGAAGGTTAATGCTTTAGTTCAGGCAATGATATAAGATTGTATCTACTTTAGAGTGCGTTGGAACCGCATTTAGGTGGATTTTAGGTTTGAGAAGCTGAACATTCCCAAACACGGTTCAAAACATGTTTTCAGCTTTTGCGTCTCCTCCCCCCCCCCCCCCCCCCTTTTTTTGCTTAAATCATTAAATTTTTAAAAACTATGTTTTCCTACCTTTTGAAAAGTTGGATTTGAAACCCAACCAATTCTCAATCCCTATTTCAAGTGTCTTGGAGTCCAATCTTTTATGATCTTCATCAATCTTGTTGTGGAACAAACTCTTATCACGCAAGGTTGATATGTCAGGGTTGCACTTGGGGAAGTTGGAGGGCCAACATATGCCCAACCCAACCTGGCTTTCAAACCCACTGAGATATTGGGATCAACCCATACACATCCTTTTATAAGCTGAACTATTCATTAAACCGGAAAAATGATAGGATTGAGTTTTTACACCTAAAAACCACAGTTCGTGTTACTCAGTAGTGGTTTTCGAAACCCGGTGGTTTTATAGGTTTTGTAAAGCTATTCCCACCTTCCCACTTAATTTTTCCACGACACGACTTGAAATTATCAAAATGTCATTATTTTTTATTTATTTTGTTCATTATGTCCACTACCCAATAGCGTCCAGTCGAAGTCTTCTTCACTAGGACGACAGAGGACTGTCGACTTGTCTGAACAAGTGTTGACAGAGATCCAGTCGAAGTCTACTTCACTCGGACGACAAAAGTTTGTCGATCTGTTTGAGCAAGTATTGACAAGAACGTGTTGAACCCTTTAAAACAGCCGCTATCTTCTAAAAATCAATCACATGTATAGTCATTTAAGTCCTTACAAAGAATAAAAATTTCATTTAATTCATTTAAGTCATTTCGGAAATCATTCACCTATTTTGTCATTTAAGTATAAGGAGTAAAAATGACAAACAAACAGTCATATAAGCCAAATAACCAATAAGCATTCCATATACACAAGTGGAGTCTCAAGAAACATTCTATATACTTCTGACATGAGACTTTACATGTTCAAAAAAGAAAACAATGTTTATTGTGTATATGAAATGTTTATTATTTAATTGGCTTAAATGACTCTTCATTTGACATTTTTGTTCCTTATACTTGAATAATGATATAGGTAAATGATTTTCAGAATGCCTTAAATGACTTAAATGATATTTTTGTTCTTTCTAATAACTTAAATGATTGTATAAATGATTGATTTTTAGAAGATAACTGTTGTTTCGAAGGGTTCGATACGTCCCTGTCGACACTTGTTTAAATAGATCAACGAACATCTGTCATCCCAATAAAGCAGACCTCGACTAGGTACATGTCGACACTTGTATAAATAAGTCGACAGACTTCTGTCGTCCCAGTGAAAAAGTCTTCGACTGGACGCTGTCGAACTGGCTAATGGGAATAATGGGCAAAAAAACAAAAATAAATAATGACATTTTGGGAATGTCGGGTTGTGGGAAAGTTGGGGGGGAGGTGGGAATAACTTTGCCCTTAATGTTTTTAGCCCAATTTTTTTGGATGGACTAGTTTTGGTGGGTTAACCGGACTGGAAGCTGAACCGGTCAACGGGTTAAGCGGTTGAACTGCCTGGTCTGATTTTGCAAAACATTGTCTTTTGGGTCTGTTTGGTTCATTTAAGTGATTTTTAAAATAATTTCATTTTAAATTATTCAAAATCCACAAGAAGTAAATATGAATGAATTAAAGTAGAACGAGAAAGAAATGAAATTATTAAAATATGATATTTTAAAATAAAATAATAAATTAGACGATTTAACTGTTCAGATTTCTTTCAAACATTTAAATTTATTATTTTATCCAACCCTAATTTAGTTCATATTTTCTTGGATTTGACTTCAATCAAAACTTCAATCCACACCCACCCAAACACTGCGAAGGTTCAACCCACCAAAGTTGCACCCCATTTAACAGTTGTTGTGCCAGGTATGATTGAGGCTGAAATGTTGCATGCCTAGAATTGACCTAATGTGAATTGGGCATTCTTTCAATTATGTTGCTTAAAAAAACCAGCCATTAGGAAAACATACCATTAGAAAAGAAAAGATGTCACTAGGAGTGCAATTCGAGCAAATTAGGTGGGGTTAGATCCAATCAAAACCTAACCCAAAATTAAAAGAAAACCAACCCAACCCAAACAAATCCGAGGATCTTGACCTGAACCCAACCTATCGGGTTTGGTACAGGTTCAGGTTAGGCTCGCATTTGATTTAGATTACATCTCAAATTGAAGAACATTTAAATTTATCACTCACCACTTCGGAACTATTTGGGGTTTGGATTGGGTTCAGATTATCCAAACCCTCAACACAAACCCGGCTCAAACTAAATTTTGATTGCTCAGGTTCAGGCTCATATTCAAATTGAAACTGAGCGCTAAAACCCTAACTTAAAACCCTATCCAAAAAGTCGAGTTTAGGTCCAATTCAACACACCCAAGTTGCACCTTATAAATCAAACGTTACCACATATCTACTATACACCCTGCCCCATTTTTTACTCAGATCTTTTAGAAGTGCATATACATTCATTTCTTTATATTTTCAAACTAAGATATATACCCCAACGACTAAAAGTGGGACTTGATGTATCTTTATTCATGTATACTACATCATGTATGTAAATAGAAAAAAGAAGGGTCACCCATTATATCACTGAATACAAGCATTGTGTGTCCTGACACCATGCAGAATCAACCTATAAAAAGAGGAGGTAATGAGAGGATCTATGTTGCATTTGCTTATTCCAGTGAATGGATAGGTTTTATGTACATGTCAGGCCTCTTCAACAATGTCGAAAAAGAGTGCCAAAATTACTGATTTAGGCCAAAAAAAGCTTCGCTTAATTCACCTCAACACATAACTTAATCTCAACAAAAATATTGGTAGATGATGAAAACTATGATACATGAGGAGCCTAATGATCTGGAAGACGACATCAGATGCTTGAAATTACTAATCTTGGCGGGGCAGCTTCCCAAATGATTTCATTGGGTTGGAAGACCTATACAGATGAGAGATGTCGGTGACTACATGAAATAGCTGAGTGCTTTCTTTTTCCTCGATCCACCTTCCCCATAAAGCTCATTCCATTGGACAAGCTCATTCATGTTTGAAGATTCTGATGACACGCTGGCACAAACCTATAAAACAAGATACGATGATTAGAAGCTATAAAGTAAATATGGGCGAGAAAATTGGATGACACTAAAAAAATTTACAAGTTTTAATTTTCCGACTTCCCTTTGTAGATTAAAACTAGAGAAGGGTTTGATGAAGGAAGAAAAGGTTCATTTACCTGTTCGTGCGCATATTTGAAATCGCCCATATTTAGAGGACGGACATCCTCACATCCATATGGAGCAGGTGGCGATCTGTTATCAGATAAAGCTGAATTTCTCTCCTGCAAAATGAGGAACAGATAATCAGTGTCATATAAAGGAGTGTGACAATTCATATTGCGGTTTGTAAATTGAAAGAGAACTGAATGACCACAATAATTTTGAAAGATCCAATATTAACAAACCAAAAAAGAAAAAGAAAAGAAGCAAGAACTACCCGAATTCTCTAAGCCCCCATAATTTATGATTTTATCAAATACACTTTGACTTTCCTCTGCCCCTTGACTCATGACCAAATAATTTGGCAGGCCAATATTTCCAACAGGGATTCCCTGCTGGATGATGGTGACAATGGGCCAAAGCACACAAGGGGGGCAAAGGTGGTGCTACCTCTGGCTTTTGTGGTGGTGAGTGGAAAATTAAATGGGTATTTACACGTCAAGGCTATAGGAGCTTTTTGTTTGGCCTTTCACAGAAATGGTTTAATTTGGTCATCTGGAATCTTTCAGTAACTTTTCATCGTTTTCTTAGTCATTTTTTATGTAATCGTGATATCCTAACCACTGATAAAACCAATGTGTGTGTTGTTATCAATGTTAGAGCAATATATTTTTGTTGAATCAAAATATGAATCATTATCTCATTAAACAAATGAAAACAAGCCCCCGAACAACGGGAACAAGGGATCTCAAAATGGAAAAAAAAAACTGAAAAAGCAAAACATAAAAGCAAAACCCAGAAAATGGGAAAAGGAAATTAGATCAGAACAACAATAATACATGAAGAACTAACAAGTAATAACGAAGTACAGGTTTTTTTTTCAGAACAAGAATCATGTTTCTGAGGCCTAGTGCAAATGCTAGCATGACAATAGACATACTCTTTCTGAAGAACTGGCACAAAACTATGCCAACAATGGAAGCATGGATATCAGTGGTGTTTTTGGAGCATAATAAAACTTGAAAGAGATCAAACTGATATGGAGAAAGAGGACAACAAGAATTTTGAAAGTTAAAGCAAATTTAGTCTTTCAAGGGGGGAAAAAGGTAATGAAAGGGCACACCTTTTTTATACCAAAGGGCACACTTTGGTATAGATCCAAAAAACCAATCCGGATCAAACTACATCCTGCTGGCCTGGTTTGGGGTCATATTTCACAAACCAATTCTGATTTAATCCAGGATGTCGTTGATACTAATAGAGACTAGTTCCATAAAAAATCCTAATCAACCCATGTCCAAACTAAACCAAACAATGTTAGGATATGATTCAGAACTGTCATCAAATACCATCACCAACCCAGCAAATCACCCCAATCATGCCCACTACTGGTTCAGTGGAAAGTATATTTTCTAACAGGCCATTGACTCATTTTCAGAGGAGTTTATATTATACCACCTCAATGACCTCATATCCATTAATGACATAAGCTCGTCACAGCAAAACTCAGAATATTTCTAGATTATAGGTGTGGTGAGCCCTATTAAGAGAAATCCATTGAACAAATAAAAGGCCATTGACTCATTACAATGCCATTCGGGTTGCCAACACTGGTTTATTTTCAGTCTAATTGATAAGTTGATTCTACTTTTATCAACTCCATCAAACTAAACTACCATAGTAGTCTATAGAAAAAAAAATCTAACGATAGATTTAAAGTTGATGTTGGGCTTTGAAATCCTTTGGCCATACCGCAGATCAATCCAAACAACCATTCTAAAACTTGATCGTGGGGCAAAGGGGTTGGATGAAGTTTAGTCAAATAACAGCTAACTATAACATTTCTTCTATTCAGATAAATAAACAAGCAAGAGGAATACTGAGATGCAAATAGACAAAAGAGAACAGCCATAAGGTCAGGCATCAAATTACTTTCTAATTCATCAGACATGCAAGGACATAGCAGAGATGCAAGGGCAATACATTATGAAGTATCTAATAGGATGATATGGACAATGTCATTTTTGCAGAATCAAATACAGAATGAACATAAAGAGGAAGACAAAACAAATTGCACAAACATAAGAATTAAGAAGAGTATCATTAAATGTTCCCCAATGTGTTGTAACTTACTTTCTTTTCTTTTTCCAGGAGTTCTCGAATGGGACAGTGCGCCGCAGTGACACACAGATTCTGATAGAATAAAATAGAAGCAAGAGAACTTAGGATTATCAGAAGTTTCTAAAACCTGGCAAAATAACCCATGCAAGAAAATAAAGAGAACCTTCAAGTCACTTCCAGAGTACCCATCAGTCATGTTAGCAACGGCCCCCAAATCCATATCTGGCACTAAATCTTCTTTGGCCAATATTACTCTCAGAATCTTTTCTCGATTTGCAGCTTCCGGCAAGTTTACCATGAGCCTGCAGCATTTTTTTCAATTAAAATCAGACTAATTCTTTATTATTGTGAATTTCATTAAAAATATTTACCTCCGTGGTAGTCTCCTTATAACAGCCTCATCAAGGTCAAAGGGTCTATTGGTGGCAGCAAGCACCAACACACGTTCTTTATCTTTCGTGCGCAAACCATCCCAGTTGATCATGAACTCATTTTTCATTTTCCTCATTGCTTCATGTTCCCCTGGATTTTCCCGCCTACCTAACATGCTATCAACCTTTCATGGGGAAACATAATGAATATTTAGTATTATATAAAATTTCATCAACCAATTCACACAGTTAACAAATATAAATAGCATTCATGATTCATGAGTAACACAGCACTGTTGTAAAGAACAAAACAATGGACATATAAGGTATTAGTTCAAAAATCTAACCTCATCGACAAAAACTACACTGGGAGCAATTTTACTTGCCAATGAGAAGACTGCCTTAACATACTTTTCTCCTTCCCCAAACCACTATTATTCCAAAAAAAGAAATGTCTGTTAGAAAAAGCAATAATTGAGGCTGTGAATAAACCTAATTGTTTGTTCAAATATACGACAATACCTTAGAAGTGATGCTTGACATTGATATATTGATAAAATTTGCACCTGCTTCTGTTGCAACAGCTTTGGCAAGCATTGTTTTTCCTGTACCCGGTGGACCAAACAGCAGAATTCCTTTGCATGGCTGCAAAGCAATCCATTTCATTATTATTAGAAAAATTGAAAGTTGAAGAATGATCAAGAGCAGGTAACATCTATTAAACGAAGAAAAACTGATAAGACAAACACCCAAGAACAAGATTAACTATAAGCAAACATAAATGTCAAAAAAAATATTTTAGCAATCCATTACGTCTGCTGAGATGGAAAGTCAAAGAATCCTATGGTATGAAACCTTAAAATATCTGATCTGTCAAGGAAACATTTGAAAGAATAAAGTATTTGTTGATCAAGTTTACAGCAATTTTGAAAGGAGATCCAGGAATTTCATAAAAAGATTAATGGTCCCATAAAAATCAATAAAATCCACTGCATGATCAAGCTTGAAAGCTATGTTACACTTCAATGAAGAGGCACCTTTAAAAATTGTGGCATCATCATCTATAGGTATTGATTTAGAAAATCATTTGCTAATAAGGCTCACACAATGTACTGCCAGGCCACACTTGTTTTAGTTTGAACATTTTGTATGATACAACATATCAGACAAAGAGGTAAAGGGTTTGCTTATTAGACAGGAAAGCAGGTAAGAACCCAAAACTTTTATGACTTAAATTCAAGACATATCATACCATAATGAAATGACTTTACAATTAATATGTAGGAACACAGCATTTCATGATTCATGGTAAACTTTGATTTTGAAGCAAATCAACCACTGAGAACCTCCTAACTAGGTTAATCAATTCTCAGAAAGAAGGTTTAAATAGAAAAGAACTATGAAAAGAGTATGCAACACAATAAAAGGCTTCCATTAACAATATGAAACCAGTTTAAAAAATTATAAGAAGCCAAAATGTTCACCCAAATAGATCAGAGGTAAAAGTCCTCTGACCTCTTCTCTTAGTTAAGCTTAATAAAGACAGTTGATTTCATAACATACCTCTGAACGTATGTTCTTAATAAGAATGCTCCTACATCTTTCTTAAAGGAAAAAAAAAATCTGTACATCTGGCTCTTTGCCACTCCCTTTTTGCTTAGAGGAATGGATAGTCTCTGATGACCGGAATTGGATAACGTCACTCGATGACATGATCTGTCCTAATTCCTAAAAGTTTACTCAAACAATCTTATCTTAGGCCCCATTTGGATCCATGTTTGGGTGGGTTTGGCATTTGAAAAGCTAAAAGTTACTAAACACAGTTCCAAACACACATTCCACTTTTGCAGTTTAATAAAAAAAAAATTGTAACTTTGAAGAGCTATGTTTTCACCGCTTTTCAAAAGCTGAGTTTCGAACGCGGGATTATGAGAATCTTCTCTTTTTAATCACGGACTCAAAACACATTTTTAGACCAAAACTAACAACCCTTCTAAATAATTTTGCAAACTGTGAACTTAGTTAAAGACTAGATTGAAATTCAAATTTGGATGGTCATTATTTAAAATCCAAATACAAAACATGTACTTTTTTTGGAATTCAAATGCATGTACTACTAGTGACACCATCTGATGGTTCCTTTTTTTTTTTTTTTTTTTTTGAAGATTGGAT